>BSQZ01000025.1:7502500-7737500 GCA_033239005.1 Lamellibrachia satsuma
GCCGTCACTGACGTCTCCGTGTTTCCCAGTCCAGCCGTCACTGACGTCTCCATGTTTCCCAGTCACTGACATCTCCATGTTTCCCAGTCCAGCCATCACTGACGTCTCCATGTTTCCCAGTCCAGCCGTCACTGATGTCTCCATGTTTCCCAGTCCAGCCGTCACTGACGTCTCCATGTTTCCCAGTCCAGCCGTCACTGACGTCTCCATGTTTCCCGGTCCAGCTGTCACTGACGTCTCCATGTTTCCCCTCTCTCACTTACTATTATGACAGATCTTCCCAGATGTAGCCAAGGCGACAGTTTGTAGCTAACTGACGTTTTTTCTTTGCAGCATTGTTTCACATTTCTCTCTCTCTCTAGGTGCCACAGTTTATCAATGGTAAAATGTACTATACAACTGATGTTTTCATGCAGTATCCGAACCAGCAGCCATAGCCCACTTGGCAAGGTCACTCTCTCAGGGAGCGAACAAACCATCCTTGACTCTGGTGCTGCCGCCGGTGAGTTGTCATGGCAATGGTTTCCATGACAGCATGATCGGCACTGTCATTTCCTTTCCAAGCATGATCATGCGTTATACTTGTTTCGTGTGCTTCTGTTGCCCACTGTGGAATAGCAGTCTAAGATGTGATTTGCAAACAAGGCATGATTTGTTTTATTGTCCTTTACATAGAATCCTGGCAAGGTCTGTTTTGTGGATCAGTGTTAATTATTTGTGCTTTGGAATCTACAAATATGAAGTAGAAATCATCATGTGTATCAGACTAAGAGCTCTGGTCGAGGGAACATCTTACACTGCTGATTTCTGATGGAATGTTGCTTCATTGTCTCCTCTTGTGCAGTGTACACAGTGTCTAGTGACCAAGCCTCTGCCCCGTCCTCATTATGTATATCACAGCTGCGAACATTCTGTGCATTCAGTGATACATGGTTTGGACACGGTGGTGTAATGAGCAAGGCTTTGTGGCACTTCACAAGTGTGCTTTCATTAACTGTGATTGTCCTATCTTGCAGCAAGAGAGAACACTTGTACCTACGTCCATTCAAGTTAAACCACAAAGACGCTGCGGTGTTGTCATCACCTTCCAGCAAATAACGTTACTCTAAACTTTGACATCCATTCGGGTTTATGTCGACCTGAATCAAGGATCACTATTTTATCTATTTTCCCCATTTTCTGTTTTAGTATTCGCAGTAGTTCCCAGTCCCAAATGAGCAAATTTATGGGTCCAACTGAGAAAACCATCCTAAGTTCGGGTAGTGGTAAGTTCATGCGGGCTGTACACATCTAACTAACTGGTGGCATGTTTAATATCTTGTTGTGATTACTTGATGTTGCTATTACTAATATTTGTTTAATAATGTTGGTGCCTTTCTCGTAGAACTGCACATTTTCTGCTGTGTTCTGATAGTGTGTGTCTTTAACAAGAGTTCTTAGATAGCCAACACGTTGGATTACTTAGTATCTTGTGTTATTGTAATTTCTGTGCCTTGTAGAAATGCTTGTATTCTGCTATATTCTCATATCGCTGCATGTATTCTGCTATATTAAGTTATTAACATTTATTGCATGCGGTTTTATTATGAGTGCATTGAGTTCATAGATAGCCCTATGGTCGAGTTTGTATTTGCAGGAAACCTTAGAGGCGGGATATAGGGTTAAGGTTAGATTTTAGGTATAGACTTTCGATTAATACGCACTCGACTGTCACATTGGGGCTATATTACACGTGTGATAATAATCAGCCTGCCTCTCAGTTTTCATGTGTGAAACAAATACATATTTGTAATTTTGGGTAAATAAAATATTAATCACCTTGCATATATCATACCATTATCCGAGTGTCACATATAATGATATTGCAGCCCCTGGAAGTTCCTGCTACTAACTAATCATTACCTTTTCAATTGCAACATGCTGAAACAGAGGGGCAGGACGGTGCCTTGCTCGGTATGTGTTTTCTTTACCTGACGGCTGTGTTGGCTGCATATGAGAACCATGAAGTAGTCTGTCATGCATGAGTGCAGTTCTAACCATGAAGTAGTCTGTCATGCATGAGTGCAGTTCTAACCATGAAGTAGTCTGTCATGCATGAGTGCAGTTCTAACCATGAAGTAGTCTGTCATGCATGAGTGCAGTTCTAACCATGAAGTAGTCTGTCATGCATGAGTGCAGTTCTAACCATGAAGTAGTCTGTCATGCATGAGTGCAGTTCTACCCCTTCTCTTATTCATGCCTCTTTCTTTGACTAACATCCTTCCAGGTGGCGGCTCTTGTGTTATCTCTCCTTTCACAATCAATCATTCAATTTCTCTGTGAACTGCAGCTCACATTTTTCCTCTGCCAATTGTTTTTTCTTCACCAAAGCATTTTTTACACAATTATCTTTCATTCAACAAACAAAAGTTTGTTTGGTATATTTAAAAAAAAAAATTAAATCTTTTTTCAGTATATCTCTGAACAAGCTGTTGTTTCCATATATTTGGCATCTTTAATTTCCATATTTGTTTTCTGCAAAATGTTGGCCTCACAAATCCGATGGTTCACCTGTAATTATTCTCTGTGTCTGTCTGTACATAGAGTGTATTTATTTAAAAAAGCACCCATTAACCTGCACTCACAAGGTGACTTGTGTTCCACTTGTACATAGCTGGAGGACACAGCCTTGTCACATAGCTGGAGGATGCAGTCTTGTCACATAGCTGGTTTCTCTAGATGTACAGAAGTTGTATTTACCATACGTTCCAACCCTGAGTTGTGCACACCTGTAAGATGGCTAACAGAAGTCCATAAGAATGCTAATGCACCCATTAGATTACTTACATATGTTGGTATGTAACACATGCTCAATAGTAGCTCGCCATGCAATGGAAGACATGCTCAATAGTAGCTCGCCATGCAATGGAACACATGCTCAATAGTAGCTCGCCATGCAATGGAAGACATGCTCAATAGTAGCTCGCCATGCAATGGAAGACATGCTCAATAGTAGCTCGCCATGCAATGGAAGACATGCTCAATAGTAGCTCGCCATGCAATGGAAGACATGCTCAATAGTAGCTCGCCATGCAATGGAACACATGCTCAATAGTAGCTCGCCATGCAATGGAAGACATGCTCAATAGTAGCTCGCCATGCAATGGAAGACATGCTCAATAGTAGCTCGCCATGCAATGGAACACATGCTCAATAGTAGCTCGCCATGCAATGGAAGACATGCTCAATAGTAGCTCGCCATGCAATGGAAGACATGCTCAATAGTAGCTCGCCATGCAATGGAAGACATGCTCAATAGTAGCTCGCCATGCAATGGAATACATGCTCAATAGTAGCTCGCCATGCAATGGAAGACATTGATTGGATCTCATCAGTCTTTGGCGCTGCTGACTGCACAAATCTAAAAAATACTCATGAGAGTCATTCTTCGGACGTATTTTGAACTGATGCCATATTATTTACATGCCATCTCACAAGTTATTTATCATGTCCACTGTACAAACGGGGCCAATGGCCACTGTAACGAGAGGTACGTACAGGACCCTCATTCATGTCCACTGTAACGAGAAGTACAAACAGGGCCCCCCATTCAGGTCCACTGTAACGAGAAGTACAAACAGGGCCCCATTCAGGTCCACTGTAATGAGAAGTACAAACAGGGCCCCCCATTCAGGTCCACTGTAACGAGAAGTACAAACAGGGCCCCCATTCAGGTCCACTGTAATGAGAAGTACAAACAGGGCCCCCCATCCAGGTCCACTGGAACGAGAAATACAGACACGGTCCCCATTCATGTCCACCATAATGTGAAGACATTGTAGCCATTATTGTGTTTCAAACCTGCTATGTGTACAAGACTGGCGCTCCACCATATGTGTGTATGCAAGCACATGCATGTATGCATGCACATGCATGTATGCAAGCACATGCATGTATGCATGCACACGCATGTATGCTTGCACACGCATGTATGCATGCACACGCATGTATGCTTGATGTTTGTTAACGTAGCATGGCTTTGTGCATCTCAGTGTTATGACGAGTGCCAAGGCAGACAAACTAGGAGTGCTGACTGAAAATGTGTATTACGTCGGTGAGTTAATATTTAAGGAAGGACATTGTGGCTTGAAATGTTGAACTGGATATCATGTAGCCATGTAGGGCTAACGTTATTCTGAAATATGCTCTACCAATTGCAAGTTAGGTATTATTTCATTGTTTCAAGAATGCATAATTTTAGCAGAAGTCATATATGTAATCTATGTATATGAATAGAACTTATATTTGCTGATCAGTTTGGCACACAAGAAATGAATGCAGGAAGATGGCCATGTTTTGGATGCCTGTGATTAACTAGGTAGCATCTTTCATTGGGTCAGAATACTATTTATATATAGTTTCATAGTTAATTGATGATATGTCTTGAGCCAGCTTACATTTGTAACAAACACCACAACAATATGAAGTAAACTCCATAATGATAGGAAGTAAACTCTACAATGATAGGAAGTAAACACCACAACAATAGGAAGTAAACACCTCAACAATAAGAAGTAAACACCACAACAATAGGAAGTAAACTCCAAAATGATAGGAAGTAAACACCACAACAATAAGAAGTAAACACCACAACAATAGGAAGTAAACTCCACAATGATAGGAAGTAAACACCACAACAATAGGAAGTAAACACCACAACAATAAGAAGTAAGCACCACAACAATAGGAAGTAAACACCACAATGATAGGAAGTAAACACCACAACGATAGGAAGTAAACACCACAACAATAAGAAGTAAACACCACAACAATAGGAAGTAAACTCCACAATGATAGGAAGTAAACACCACAACAATAGGAAGTAAACACTGCAACGATAGGAAGTAAACACCACAACAATAAGAAGTAAACACCACAACAATAGGAAGTAAACTCCACAATGATAGGAAGTAAACACCACAACGATAGGAAGTAAACACCACAACAATAAGAAGTAAACACCACAACAATAGGAAGTAAACTCCACAATGATAGGAAGTAAACACCACAACAATAGGAAGTAAACACCGCAACGATAGGAAGTAAACACCGCAATGATAGGAAGTAAACACCACATCAATAGGAACTAAACATTTCTGCACCAAACAAAAATAATACATTAAATTATGTAAATATTATAATCATATCCAAACGGAATTATCACATTAGTAACAGTATGACCTATTTCTTTAGTATCGTGACATCAGACCGTTATGTGTGTGTCACTTTGTAACTACGTTAGTGTTGATTGCACTCGCTAGGTGGTTCGTCGGACGAGGAAAGTGACAAGAAGGTTTGGGATGACGAGGAGGAGGGCGTCTCTTACAACTACAGCTTCTTTCACTTCATGTTCGTCATCGCATCACTCTACGTCATGATGACACTGACACACTGGTACAAGTAAGTAAGGGTTTGTCTCAAACATCCACTGTCACTCGACATGTTGTCATTCGACATCCTTCTGATGCATCAGCCAGTATAACTTGTTTATGTTAATCATAAACTCCCTCAGTGTTATCAGTGACATTGATATACTTATATGTATAACTTGTTTATGTTAATCATAAACTCCCTCAATGTTATCAGTGACATTGATATACTTATATGTATATCTTTTTTCTTCATGGTGTTTCCCAACATAATGTAAACTGACTTTTTATGTAGTAATTTCATCATATTTACAAAACTAAAACTACTTTTGTTATCGTTTTGGCTGATGCCTTTCAAATCTTTTATTTGGAAGGACAGCCGGCTAGTTTGTTATGTCACACGACACATCCGGTTAACAGTGGCTTGTGTTTCTCTTGCAGACCGGCGTCCGACCTGAAAGGCTTGAACATGAACGAGCCAGCGATGTGGGTGAAGATCGCATCTAGCTGGGTCTGTGTTCTCATCTACATGTGGACACTGGCGGCGCCACTAGTCCTCAGCGACCGAGAGTTCAACTAGTGGTGGACATCTATAGTAAGGACAGCTACGTATGCGGAGTGATGGTCACACCCAGATAGAACTGTCACAGGACAAGTTGACACAGATGCGATCGGACATTGCAGACTTAATCACGAGTTTTCGTGCTTGTAGTCTTATGTAACGTTCTCATTCTGCATTCGATATACAGAACACACTTCCATTAGCGATCACTCTGTAATATATGGAGCTCTGTGCTCTGATTACCTCAGCTAATTCTTGTACAGTTTTGGCCTGTGGCTTGAGTGGTAAATGTTCTTCAAAATTTTATTTATTCAGTTGATGAGTTTTGGTGATGGAAAGTTTACTGCCATTTTTAATGAAACCAGGTGGTTAGACAATGAATAATGCCAATGGAGACGATGGTGGTTGTGTTATTTGGCGGGTTTGCTACATTGCTTACAAGTTTATAATAACAGGTATGGCAGTGTACTCTTACTGTACCTAATGTAGTGAAAGATCATCAAACTCATGATTAGAATAATCAATGGTGATGAAGGGATAGTGGAATGTTTAATTAAAATTTAAGAGCTGCTTAAACCAACTTTTAATCCTTACAAAATAGGGTTGTTTGTTCAACTCTTCTGAAACAGTTTCAGGAAGATTTATCTTGTGTGTAACAGAGTAACTCGACCTTTGAGAAGAAAATATTAGAAAGGTCAGGTCTTTATTTCAACAACAACAATACAACACAAAAAATAGCCAAACAAAAAATATAAACCACTGTCTTGATGTAGTCATTCATATGCATTCATGCTGCTCCTTAAATTTGATTAAACCAATTAATGAAATTACATATTTTGCCTAATAACTTAAAAATGTATATATGCTGCTGTACCTAATTTCAAAATGTTTAGGTTTAAATTAAATGTTGCAATAACTTCATTAATGCCACAAAGTAGTAGTCTATCTTTTCAAAGTAGAATCTTCTTAGCATTGTTTTGTGCCTCCTCTTGTAGCTTAGAAAGGGATTTTAACAATTTGCATTTCCAGAAGTATTTATGAAGAAAAAGAAACAGTCACTTGTAAATGTGTATAGTATGTACCATAGAAGCTTGTTACACTAATTAAACTATACGGGCTTGGTGAAACCAGTAAAACAAATTTATTACAAATTGGCAGAGAACCGTCCATGGTCCCGTCTAGTTTTCTATATAAGTATACATATATCTTGTCACAATGAAGGGTACTAAAAGAAACTGAAACATAAATGTTCAAATACTCCCCTGTACAGACTTAATTGACACCAGTCTACATTCTTATGTAGATGAATTCCGGCTAGTAGTAAAACCGTTATCAGCATTTTGATTAAATGTGATTTAGCATTGGGATATGTTCTAATCTTAGTTATATAGTGAATGCTAATTAGTATTGTTTAAGCATGTCATATTTGTGTACAATGCTTAATGAACAATCATGATATCAATATTGTATTGTCAAACCTGCCGAAATTAAAGAAATTGGTTGATGATTATAGCATGAGATTACAGGAGTGTTTTATTACACTTTGTTTTTGTGTTCAGTACATTACTGGGACGGGATGAAGCAGGACACTTGGTCGTGTTCAGTACATTACTGGGACGGGATGAAGCGTAACACTTGGTCGTGTTCAGGACATTACTGGAACGGGATGAAGCAGGACACTTGGTCGTGTTCAGGACATTACTGGAATGGGATGAAGCAGGACACTTGGTCGTGTTCAGTTCATTACTGGGACGGGATGAAGCAGGACACTTGGTCGTGTTCAGTTCATTACTGGGACGGGATGAAGCAGGACACTTGGTCGTGTTCAGTTCATTACTGGGACGGGATGAAGCAGGATGAAGCAATACTGTCTACTGAAATACACAGAAATACATTTAATATTTTATTGTTTGCTTACAGTGGATTTCTTTTCCAGAATCTCCAACAAATTGGTAATTGTGACAGCAAAATTCAATAAAATATCATTAAACATTGCAGTGGGAAATCCTGAGTTATATATTGAATACACACAAGATTTTAACAAGATTGCCATCCCAAACAACAAGTTCCAGATGGCAAGTGGACAAGGAAGCCATTGTCTTATCGAGAGTCCAACAATTTTCTCATCTTGGTGTAGCTCGCCCTTATCAGATATCTGTCAATTCTATTTTTAAACATGTTCACACTACTAGCATTAACACAATCATTTGGCAGTTTGTTCCATTCATTTATCACCCTCTGTGAGAAAGAGTACTTTCTCATGTCCAACCTACACTGCTTCTTAACTAATGCTGCTTTGTGTCCTCCGGTTCTACTGCCTTCTTTAAGTTTGAAGAACATGTTCCTATCAACACCTTCATAACCGTTCACTATTTTAAACACTTCTATTTGGTCTCCTCTTAGTCTCCTGGTCTCTAGTGTTGTCAAACCACATTGTAATAAGCTAATGTTTCTCAATTCTGGAATCATTTTAGTTGCTCTTCATTGTATTCTTTCTAGCTTGTCGATGTCCTTTTTACGATACGGCCTCCATGCTTGAATACAATATTCCAAATGTGGTCTAACTATTGCTGTGTACAGGGGTACAATTAGCTGTTTCTCCTTATACATGATAGTTCTCCTAATTAGCCCTAGAATTTGATTTCCTTTCGAAGCAGCAATCCCACATTGCTCTGAAACTTTCATGTCAGCACTAAGTGTTACTCCTAAGTCCTTTTCTTGTGTGGTTCTACCTAGTACAGCATCCCCCATTTTATATTTTTCGTCCATGTTTCCATGTCCTATGTGTATACATTTACACTTCCCAAAATTGAATAACATTTGCCATTTTTCTGACCATTTAACTAGTTTATTTAGATCATCCTGTAAACTTTGTTTATCTGTATCATTAGTAACCTTTCTGAATACTTTTGTGTCATCTGCAAATTTCAGTACTTTGCTAGATATGTCATCTTCCAAATCATTTATATATATATATATATATATATATATATATATATATATATATATATATTAAAAACAGTATAGGGCATAATACTGATCCCTGTGGTACCCCACTCAAAACAGATTTCCAGTTTGAAACCTCACCATCTACTATTACTCTGTCTTCTGTGTGTAAGCCACTTTTCTATTCAGTTGATTACATCATTACCTATACCATGGGCTTTTAGTTTAAGTAACAATCTTTGATGTGGCACTTTATCAAAAGCTTTCTGAAAATCTAAGTAGACAACATCCACTGGTGACCTGTCATCTGCCCGCTTTGTAATTTCTTCCAAAAAACAAGAGATTGGTTAGACATGACCTTGCTTTTAGGAACCCATGTTGAGATGTATTTATTAATTTACAATTCCACCACGTGGCTTCTAATTAATGTTTCGAGTAATTTACATACAACTGATGTTAGACTCACTGGTCTGTAATTTTCTGGCTTGTTCCTCGATCCCTTCTTAAATAGCGGCATAATGTTTGCTTTTTTCCATTCTGAAGGAACTATTCCTTCTTCTAGTGACAAGTTAAACAATTTTGCAAGTGGTGTACTAATTTGCTCAACAATTTCCTTAAGCAATTTCCTTATCTTTCATCTTCTTAATTTTCACACACACACACACGCACACATATATATATATATATATATACATATACAGTTGAACCTCACTTTGCAGTCACGTCAGTAATACAGCCACCGCGTCATAATGGTCATCCTAGGACAGTCCCAAATTATTTCCATAACTGAAGTACAAGACATAGTCCTGCTAACATAGTCACCTCTGTATTCATGTCACTGGCACAGTTCTATAGTGAGGTTCCACTCTATAATTATATACGTTTTTACATGTAAACAAACAACATTCGAGTCCATTTTTATTGGCAACTTTCTTATTGTTCCAAAATCATTAAGTGCTGCTACATAAAAAATTAAACCTGTCTTATAAATGCATATAATATCAAACCTATCAAGAAACTACACATGAAAAGTGTCCACACTGACACGCCAAGCCAAAACAAACAAAACAAAGACATACACAAAGGAAACACCTAGATTATTAATTATTACACAAATTACCCATAATGCATGCTCACAAATAACCACAAACTCCTGTTGGACTGTTTGGAGTATAATCAAATAGCTCACTGATATTGCTATTATTGTCAAATAATAAGTTGAGAATAAAAAATGTATGTCCATTTTTCCATTCAGTACAACTTTAATGACACTGATGTGCTGATAAGATACTTACATGTTGTGAGGATTCAAACAGAAGGATTTGTCTCAGTCAGCTAAGCACCACTCCACACGGTCTCACTGATCAAGGTCCATCAGCACCATAATGACACCAGCCGGTGGTTCTTTGGTTCTGAGAACAGTCTTGTTACTTTAGCTACTTAACATTTTTTGTATGTGCATCTCCTCGTAGATCAACTATTAACTATGCTTACAGTATTACAACCCTCGCTACAAGTCTACAGTCTCATTGTGAGTTATGTGGTTTTTCAACATTTGCAGCACCAATTTAAATTGCAGATTCACAGTCATTCTTCTCTACTGGACACTCTTTGATCTTGGCTGCACATTCTTTGGTTTCAGCTATTTGATCACCGCTGTTGTTTTCACAATTCTTTTCACTTAAAACACAATTCACAAGCGGCATTGCACAATTAGTGTTCTTGACTGTAGAGACTTTGCTCCTATTTTTACAACTTGTGGTCTTC
Organism: Lamellibrachia satsuma; assembly: GCA_033239005.1. NCBI lineage: Eukaryota > Metazoa > Annelida > Polychaeta > Sabellida > Siboglinidae > Lamellibrachia > Lamellibrachia satsuma. Next base: position 7,513,184 of record BSQZ01000025.1, read on the forward strand.
GTTGTGCAAAGACTGTCCTGCCTACAACCATCTTCGCTCTCAGGTGGAGATGCTTTACTAGTGCTTAAATCACCCTTGTTCTTCAGCACACATTCTGACATTTCTCTGTTGCTCCCATTTTCACAGTGTCCATCCATGGAACTGTTCTCAACACCAACAGTACAACCTCCGTCCACTTTATTAACAGTGTCACCACTGTTCACCTCTTTCTTAATAATGCCACGTTTATTCAAATAATAAACAGCACCGCTGTCTTTATTTATGACAACTATATCATCCTTTTTGTCAAAATCCTCCTCATCCCGACTATTCGAACTGCTCGTGGCCGCCTTAAACACTGGCTTACGATACACCCCCGAGCGTGTGCACAGTACAGCTGAATTATGTTTGGGCCAGCCATATGGTTTAGTGTTGAAGGTGCGTGCATGGCGACGCGTCGAGATATTATACGATGACTTTACTGAGGGTGATGTTGATGTGTCAAGACATGTTGAGATGTTAGACAATGATTTTGTGGAGGGTGATGTTGATGTGTTGCGGCGCATTGAGACATTACACGATGACTTTGTTGAGGGTGATGTTGATGGATTGCGACGCGTCGAGATGTTATAGGATGACTTTGTTGAGAGTGATGCTGATACGTTGCGCTTGTGCTGTCCTGGCCTTGGCAAGTTCGTGCTTCCACAGATGGTCTGAAGGTCGACCCGTGATAAGGTTGGGCGTTCCCGTTTCATCTTCTCTGGCTCAAGGTCAAGGATGAGATTCTCTATTTCCGGTTTTGTGTGAGTCACAACATTAGACGTGTGCACGCGGTGAAGGTGACTCATGATCTCAGAGCGGTTGTAGGCTGTGTAACGACACAGTTTGCACTTGAAGCGCCGCCAACCAAGATGGCGCACTGCGTGGCGGTGCAGGTTCGATATGGTGCCATAGTGGCGGTGGCATTTCAGACACACCAGTTTTGTGTCATCGACCATAGCACAGATTCGTTTAAGGTCACTGTCACTGATTCCCACTAGGGGGTCATCGTTCAGAGTAGAGTTGCTCTTTCCATGCACCTCTGTGTTGGTCGGCGGTATCCAGAGAGTGGACGACACTGGACGCCCTTTCTTTGTTGGTGCCACTGCTACTTTTGTTGTAACAGAGTCGGAATGGCAGGTGGACACGTGACTATCCAGGAGATTCTTCTTGCCAAACACTTGTTTGCACCACGCACAGACATGCAGTGAAAATGCTGAACTGAACACAATCTGCAATGGAGATCCTGATTCCTTCTCTGCATCAGAAGCATTCTGGCTACATGGCTGCTTCGATGATGCACACTCTGATTCCTTCTCTGCATCAGAAGCATTCTGGCTGCATGTCTGCTTTGATGATAAATGCGCCGAGTCCTTCTCTACATCCGAAGCATTCTGGCTGCATGACTGCTTTGATGAAGGCCTCACTGGTGATGTTGAAGACAACTTGCATCGTTTGTTGCTGCGGTCATGCGTGGATGTGGGCTGTGCGTCCGACATTGTCGGATGAGTATTGTGAGTGTTCACCTCTCTGCCCAGTTCTTCCACAGACTTGCTGTATGAGATCTTCTTCAGTTTTGGCCTCAGCTTCTCCACCTGAGCACCTGACTTGTGATGAACATGCTTGATGTGACGCGTCGTGCCCCACAGCTGCGCGAATATCCTATCACAGTACAGACATGGAAAGAAGGTGCGCGTCTCTGCATGTGTGTTCGCCATGTGATAATTCAGTGACTTCCGCGAACAGTACATAATGTTGCACTTGAGACATTTCAGCTGGTCAATGTTGCAGCCAGAGTAGAGACGCAACTTCTGCACGATAGGTGTCGGCCCCTTGCAGGTGTAGCGTCTACGCAGATTCATGCGTGTGCGAATGGCTGCCACACGAGCTTTTGCACTGTCTTTGGCACAAACCCGGGAGACTTTACTCATCTTTGCGCTATCCTCACGACTACCTCGGGAGACTTTATCCACATTTCCACTGTCTTCTATAGGAACCTGTCGGATGACTTTCTGCCGGGGCACATCAGGCAGTGGCACCACTTCAGTTCTTGATGTTCGCTTCCTCAGATTCATATGGATGTGGCCTGTTGCGTCCTCTGGTAGCACAGTTACAATTGTCTGGCTCTCTTCAGGGGTAAGGGTTTCCATTGGTAGAAATGATGTAAACTGTGAAGAAACATCCACATTGTGTGTATTTGTTTGAAAGACAGCATTCTTGTTGCTTGCAACAGATTCAAGGCGGAGAATGTTCGTCCTCTTCTTGAGACGTTTCCTTGAGACGCGTCGAGCAGCTTCAGTGTAGAATTCGTATGGCTTTACTGTTGAGCCACCTGTCACAAACATAAGAAATGACAATGAAGTGTGTAGCGAGAACTATAACATCAAACAATTGGGCATGATTGAAGAAAGCAAAGTTACTATGTAATATAATTTTTTTTAATAGTTCACAAGAAATATTTGTAATTCTAAATATTTAAGTTATGCAAGTCAAGGGTACATAAAGGTACATAATCTTATTGTGTTTATCACAAAATCATTTTATACAGAATGAACTATCTAAACTACTGACCAAATGTGGTTTATTAAACCACAATTTATTCTTAAAGTTTGTTTTGACTCGAATTTCATGTTTATACTGCACACATAATAGCAAGATTGACATATATAAAGAGACAACAGTCAAATTATATTTAAAATTGTATACATATAGTTTATACTATGTCACATGACTTTACAATAAAACTTAACTGACTTTGTACATTTAAAGCATGACAATAGTGAACTGTCTTTAAATATTCACCTTTATGTGGTACTGCGCTGTACACAGACTGCGCTGTCGGACTGTTAGTTTTTATTCCTGCTGCTGATCCAACACAAACATCAGATGCTCCGGTCTGCTTACTTGGAGTCTGCCGTCCCTCCACACTGACGTCTTCATGTTGAGTCATATCTGTATCGGTGCTCTCCCGACTACTTCTAGTTCCACCCCTCCGTGTGCTGCCACCTTCTGGCACTGTGGGCCGCACAATGATCGTTTCATCTTCTGGTTTGTCATCGATGAAGTTCAACCTATTAGATGTGTGCAGCTCTGTGCAGTAAACCCGCTTGTGCGCAATGAAATTTGGTAGTCCCTGAAACAGGCTGCGACAGACTTTGCACTCGTAGACAATATCGCATTCATTGAGAAGTAAATGGCGAATTTCACTGGTCCCCGATTGGATGCTTCGAACCAGCTGAGCAGTGCCCTCCGTTCCCAGCGTGATTGGTTGACATATTGAAGAAAGGTCATATGTCGAGTTGACCCCATTGTCTTCTGTCATGATGTCACGTCAGTTCCTATGAACTGAAGATTAGATCAAGACAGTATCAATTATTAGATCAACAATGTTATTATAATATGATCAATGTGTCACATAATTATGTTTAGTTTCTCTAATTTAAACTAACTGTTGAATATACTACCATAGGTTTTTAATCTGCTCAAAGATATAAGTATATCCTCATGATGTGAGGTTAATTAGTTTCTTGTGGCTTGCTGTGTACGTAATTTGAAGCTTATCATAATATGGAAATACTTTCGCAAAATACCATATACCCAACATGTCAGAAACAAAGAGGTGTCTAAACAAATAACAGAACCCAGTAAACATGAAGACCCGCACTTTTGTAAAAGGACAACAGATACGATGGTACAAAATGTTGTTAAACACTGAGATGGCCTTTGCCTTGTGGATGTCCTGAGAGACAGTGGAAGGACGAGATGAAACAGTGGAAAACAATGAACTGGACCTCACGACAAGCTGAGGCAGAGGGCCTTTACAACCTCACTTATGCATTAATGACTATATTGAACTAACTGAAGTCATGAAAGGAAGAAGAATTGTCTGAATTGCTCAGCATGTGATGGGACGTTTGACCTGTTCAGTGGTATTTCACATTGTGTGTGTTTTGATAAAATGGACATTTTATAATATATACTACATAATCTATCTAATAACTATACGTTGTATACTAAAAATCTCTCAGTGAGTCGATATGACAGACACTGTACTGAATAACCACGAATGTCATGGTTAAGTTAACATTATTCATCAGAATGGTCGAGTGGTAGAGCATCGGACTTTCGATCGAAGGGATCGATGTTCAAAACCACCCAAACTTTTCGGTCAAAGAGACCTGGGTTCAAAACCACCTGCTCCAATTCAAAATCTGGGTAATTTCATTCACCCCACTTTGCCATGTTTTTCGGAAGAGACACTAAAAGCTGTCGGTCCCTTCTACCTGGTGTCTATGCCAGGGGAAATAAAAGATCCCACACAGGGGGTAAATGTGTAACTTGTCGTGGACTCAAAGAGTGGTGGTCTCTATCTCTAACCCACCAATTCCCGGTGCGTAAGATGCACCAAGAAGGCAGTGTAGATGACATGTAAACGCTGCAGGACTTACAACGTTCTTAAGGAAGAAGAATGACATGTACAATCTAATTTTCTCATTGGATGCTTTCTAAACATTACTGCACATTTGCAAGTCTAATCACATGTCCATGCATCTAAAGTCTCACAGGTAAGAACACTTGATGTGATGTCTACTTAATATATAATTGATTATATATATATATATATATATATATATATATATATATATATATAATACTTGCATGAGTGATTTGTAAGTAAGCTTCCTGAACTGATGGGGGTAATGCAGGATTACGTAACTTTCCAGAGCATCTGATGTATTGTGTTAAACAGATTTAAATGGGGTAGGTGTGTACAACAAATTTTTAATGGACCCCATTTTATAGTTTTATGCCAGATCTGACATGTCTATACTAGATCATAGTAGATGATACCGTTTCGGTTTCAGTCACGTCACAATCACTCAGCACCTTTTTTCAGGTGGGGACCCGATTTAAATATTCAACTGCGACATAATGTCGTTACAACAATGACTAACAGTACTACTTCTATCGTTACGGAAACGATTTTTCCCTTAAAAAGATGGTTTTATACCTACAATACACAATTCGGTGAATCGATCTTCTCAGTCGCTCAGCCACCACAATTCGCGTAGCATTATGGGTGTCATTCGAACATCCGGGCATCGAAGGTATGGTGGCGGCCCCGTTTTGCATAAACAATCGCTTGGTTACGTCGTATTGACGACATAATTTTAATATGATACAGCAGGTCTTGTTGTCAACTTACTGGGTTTTCGTGTTTTTTGTGAAACAGCGGTAACCGAAACAGCTTCTAAGGTATCGATGATTGCCGAAATTGCGCTGCTCTCTTTTAACTCTTATCACTTATCATGATCAATCTATCCCTGGCAGCGTGCTTTGCGTGGAACTTGAAAGGTCACTATACTATTCTATGCACCCTGTTAGGATCGCAGCGTTATAATTATGCTCATCGTACTCGTTAGTGTGCAACAGTGCAGCAATGTGTCTAGACATGCACAGCCTGGCTTGTCCCAAATTAGGCCAAAGCCACGGCAGCTAGGGCCATAGCCATAAATTATATAGTCGTCCGTCCCACTCTAACTCTTGAGGCTGAGCTCTTACAACAGCATCAGCCAGATAGAAAAAATGTATGACGACTGACTTTGCCTAGGGCCAGGACCAGGGGTACGTCCGGGCCAAGGCCCAGCATGCATGAGTCATGACTATGTGGAATTTCAGAAAATAAATTACGTTGGGCTAATTTCAAACTCGTAGAAAAATAGTTAGCCATTGAAAATACTGCCAGAAATTGCTATGTTCAGTTCTGTGTTATTTGCATAGTGTCATATATGTTTGAGAATACCTATAGGCTATATATAGGCTGAACCATCATTATAATGACCTGTCATGACCTGTCATGTGCGTGTGTCTTAGAATGCATGTCTTGCACTGTCGCTGGTCCAGTGTCTATAACAGTTCCAGGTGAACATAGAATACTGGGTAATTGTTTATTTTCCAAAAGGATTTTTGTTATTGAAGATATTAACAATGAAGGGGTACACATTTGTTCATGCAAACTGGATATAATAGAATTATATCTATGTTTGTGACTTATTGATTTTCTGTAAAGCTGTATTAACTGCGATTTGTGTTATTTCCACACGGACAACCAGAAGAACTCATGGCCAGTTCAGCAGGAGACAGAAACGCAACTGGTCCACCGTGCGCCAACTGGAGGGTGGTCACGCCAAATGGGCCATCACTGGCGTATCATACAGGCTGTATGATTGGTGGGCAGCTCTTCCTCCATGGCGGCATTGACAAGAAACTCAGCACAACACCTCTCAGTACTTTCTACTGCATGGATATTGAAGCAAGGATTTGGCAGCAGATTCGAGTAGCAGACACTCCTAGTCTCAGTCACCACGCTTGCGTCGTACTGGAAGACCGATACATAATGTTGATTGGTGGATGGGACGGACACGTGCGCACCAGCAGTGTGTGTGCGTATGAGACGCAGGAGAAGCGCTGGATATTTCCCAAGGTGAGTGGGTTCAACACTGGAGCTGGACTGAGCTCGCATTCAGCAACGTTGTTGTCATCTGGAAACATCCTGGTAGTCGGACGAGAGGGCAGTCTGCGCATGCAGCGACGGTCAGGGAATGCATTCCTCCTGCGTGGATCTATACAGAAAGGTGCGTTCACGTATTCAGAGTACCCCATCGGGGTGTCGTCTCGTTCTGGACACTCGGCTAATATTATTGGCTCTTCATTGTTTATAATTGGTGGTCGAGCAGATAAACTGATGGAAATGCATGCTGGGTACAAAGCTTCAGTAGCCACACCAAGCAGCGGCTTCATGTCACATCTGGCAATGCTGTCAAAAAAACTCTCCCCGATGAAGAAGCCACCTGCTGGCAGAAAACACCACATCGCTGTCAGCGGGGGTGGAGCAATTTTCATCCACGGTGGCGAGACGTTTGATGGACGGCAGCGTGAACCGGTTGGTGACATGTATCTTTTTATCAAGCAGTCGGGACAGTGGTTCAAACTATGCACGTCTAGTGTCGGACGTGCAGGTCACGTGTGCTGTTGCCATGGCAACAAGATTTTGATACATGGTGGAGAGGGTGGCCGAAGTGTCATTCACAGTGATACGTATGAACTGGAAATGGAAAGGACATAGTTCCCACCATGGTTATCATGTCAACTACTGTCATTACCTCAACCCGTGGACACAGGTAGCCTTCCCTGTCTGTGCCTTGGATATGTCTTCTGTGACTATTCTAGGCTTTTGTGGTCAGGTGCACCTGATGACTAAACTGTGGAGCTTCATTCGTGTTTCTAACTTCCTGGCCTGCTTATTTGGCTTGTAAAGCTGACAACTGAGTCACAGTCATTGTCTCATTGTTGGCTTAGTGCTGTTGTGCACTACTTATAGATATACATTTTATGCAAAACCTGTTTCATTTGTGTGATTTTTCAACAAACGTGTTATTTTACAATATCCAAGTAAAATTACTTTCATCCTTACATACATGTATGAATGCAGCGGAAGTCATCAAAAACACAGATTTACACTATTTTGGACATTATGATAAAAGGCAAATTTTTATTATCATTTATAGTTAGTGTATGTTGGCTTTCTTTTGCAGCTTACAGCATCAAATTACACGTAAAATTCATTAAGCTATGTCCGAATTGCCAAGGCATCTCCGTGTTATACTTTTTGTTGGATTTTAATACATATTCCTAAAGATTATGCTGTAAGCAGTCGGTGATGTAAAACTGTGTGTTATGGAAGTTAATGGAACACATTTTTTTTACAAGGATTTAGTGTATTTATCTTTACGTTATGTAAATGTAAAGTATTTTATACAGGCTGTAAATGTTTCTGCCGAGCTGAGAGATGCAATATGTACGTTTTATTAATGCACACAGTTGAAACTGGCACAATTAAAATGCAAGGCTTTAATTTTGCACATTTTAACAATGGTGGTGTCATCTAAATTGCAGTTAGTTATGGTAGCTAGCCACTATAGTGGTGCCATCTTTTGCACAGTTGTGAAAGCTAGTGCCAATAGAAAACGTGTGCAGGAATGAATGTTTGATCTACTGGCCCACACATTTTTTATCCAAGAACTAGATAAACAACACAACGAAAGATCTTTCAAGATATTATGCATTTTATTTTCACGCATATTTTTTTAGTATATTATTTTAGGTATATTTTCTGTCAAGCTGTAGTTAAATTGATAGGGTTACTTAGTTAAAACTAAGATATGAAACATCAATGTCTACACAAAATCAGAATTAATATTTGGAATTGGTATTTTTGAGGTGTAATTGGTATGCTGTAATTGATGTGTAATTGATATGATGTAATTGATGTGTAATTGATATGCTGTAATTGATGTGTAATTGATATGATGTAATTGACCTCAAGTACATTGTATCTAATCATGTGGTATAAATTTATTATTATTTTATACATAGGAACCTTGAATAACAATGATTATGATGTGTCAAGTATCAGATGTCGAAGCTGTGCAAAACACTCCCTAACTTTGCAGAACCAGTCAATAAAGCTGATATAGTGAACAAATCACCAACAAGATTACAGTAGGTGCAACTTGTGCCAATATTCTGGCTTGGGTACCTGCACGAGGAACCAATAAATGGGCATTGACAATGTGACAATGATAGCTGGCGGACTAGGAACCAGTCAACTTATATGCAAACTTGAAGAATAAAGGTTCTCCCATAATGCAATTCCTTTCATTCGCCTCGTTAATTTTGAGAAAAATCAAACCTACCTAGTATCCACTACGATATGCTAGCTTGTTTGTACATATTTATTTACTTTTGGTGAAACCGTTGGACAAACTATTACATTATTCTTGACTAGATCTGGTAAGCATTTCTGTGAAGTGTGAAAAAATGGCACTATATATATACTATAAAACCGAAGTATTCACACTTGTAAGTTGCCCAATGTAATGTTCAAAGTTAATTCTTTCTATGATTTTAACAAAAGCTTGCGCTCTTATTTAACCAACTGTGCACGACACATAAACTATTCATACACTACAGATTAAAACTGATTTGAATATCAATAAACCTGACTCACAAGTTTTAAAGATGAAGCAAACGAATATGCATAAAATCAGGGCAAATATAAATATTCAGTACCTGAAAATAAAAAGGCTAAAATTGTAGGCGCCATCACCTACTTTTGCAAAAAATGCCAATGTAAAATGTTCTAGCCTGTACAAAGCACCATGATATTCTGTTTATCTGCGCCATGAACACATGGTTCCGTCTACATCCACACATCTTCCACATATCGTTTGTTGTGGCGAAGTTGCAAGACGTAGTCTTCCGCTTCTTTCTTCTCCATGTCTGTAAAGAAAACACAATGTGAGCCTCATTAAATCAAAATGTCAATTTGGTTATTAGTGTTACGCCTCAAATTCAACTATAAATTTTTTTAGGGTATATATATAAAACGACCTAGGCTTTTGGCATTACAGGTTGATATATACAAGATTTGCTGGTCTGAACCATGTCACTGACAACTATCATAGTGTGTCTTCATGCTGTATGCTGCTGGAGTGACCATGCTAAAAAATGGAATGGACAGATCTCTGGCAGTGGCGGGTCACACGTAGATTAAAATCGTGAACTCTCAAAAACTCAATATCTTCCATGACCCCATGCCATGTAGAGAGGTGGTTGATGTAGATAGCATCTTGAGCTCTTGTACAGACATTTAAGAAAACAAATAAAATACTAATTGGTGTTTGGTGCAGCAATTAAATGTCTCCTTCTTCTTTCACAGATGTTCACTCTTGCATCAACTCTTACATCATCTCTTGCATCATCTCTTACATCAACTCTTACATCATCTCTTGCATCAACTCTTACATCATCTCTTGCATCATCTCTTACATCAACTCTTACATCATCTCTTGCATCAACTCTTACATCATCTCTTGCATCAACTCTTACATCATCTCTTGCATCAACTCTTACATCATCTCTTGCATCAACTCTTACATCATCTCTTGCATCAACTCTTACATCATCTCTTGCATCAACTCTTACATCATCTCTTGCATCAACTCTTACATCATCTCTTGCATCAACTCTTACATCAACTCTTGCATCATCTCTTGCATCATCTCTTGCATCAACTCTTGCATCATCTCTTGCATCAACTCTTACATCATCTCTTGCATCAACTCTTACATCATCTCTTGCATCAACTCTTACATCATCTCTTGCATCAACTCTTACATCATCTCTTGCATCAACTCTTACATCATCTCTTCCATCATCTCTTACATCATCTCCTGCATCATCTCTTCCATCATTTCTTATAACATCTCCAAGTCAGAGTTGGAAAGTGACAAATCATTGGGTGAAATACAATGACAGAGATAAACCAGGGTGGCTAACACATTGGGTGAAATACAATGATAGAGACAAACCAGGGTGGCTAACACATTGGGTGAAATACAATGATAGAGACAAACCAGGGTGGCTAACACATTGGGTGAAATACATGCAGTAAGAGAGACAAACCAGGGTGGCTAACACATTGGGTGAAATACAATGATAGAGACAAACCAGGGTGGCTAACACATTGGGTGAAATACAATGATAGAGACAAACCAGGGTGGCTAACACATTGGGTGAAATACAATGATAGAGACAAACCAGGGTGGCTAACACACTGGGTGAAATACAATGACAGAGATAAACCAGGGTGGCTAACACATTGGGTGAAATACATGCAGTAAGAGAGACAAACCAGGGTGGCTAACACATTGGGTGAAATACAATGATAGAGACAAACCAGGGTGGCTAACACATTGGGTGAAATACAATGACAGAGATAAACCAGGGTGGCTAACACATTGGGTGAAATACAATGATAGAGACAAACCAGGGTGGCTAACACATTGGGTGAAATACAATGATAGAGACAAACCAGGGTGGCTAACACACTGGGTGAAATACAATGACAGAGATAAACCAGGGTGGCTAACACATTGGGTGAAATACAGGCAGTAAGAGAGACAAACCAGGGTGGCTAACACATTGGGTGAAATACAATGATAGAGACAAACCAGGGTGGCTAACACATTGGGTGAAATACAATGATAGAGACAAACCAGGGTGGCTAACACATTGGGTGAAATACAATGATAGAGACAAACCAGGGTGGCTAACACATTGGGTGAAATACATGCAAACCAGGGTGGCTAACACATTGAGCGAAATACAATGACAGAGATAAAGCAGGGTGGCTAACACATTGGGCGAGATACAATGACAGAGATAAACCAGGGTGGCTAACACATTGGGTGAAATACAATGACAGAGATAAACCAGGGTGGCTAACACATTGGGTGAAATACAATGACAGAGATAAACCAGGGTGTCTAACACATTGGGCGAAATACAATGACAGAGATAAACCAGGGTGTCTAACACATTGGGCGAAATACAATGACAGAGATAAACCAGGGTGGCTAACACATTGGGCGAGATACAATGACAGAGATAAACCAGGGTGTCTAACACATTGGGTGAAATACAATGACAGAGATAAACCAGGGTGGCTAACACATTGGGTGAAATACAATGACAGAGATAAACCAGGGTGTCTAACACATTGGGCGAAATACAATGACAGAGATAAACCAGGGTGTCTAACACATTGGGCGAAATACAATGACAGAGATAAACCAGGGTGGCTAACACATTGGGCGAGATACAATGACAGAGATAAACCAGGGTGGCTAACACATTGGGCGAAATACAATGACAGAGATAAACCAGGGTGGCTAACACATTGGGCGAAATACAATGACAGAGATAAACCAGGGTGGCTAACACATTGGGCGAAATACAATGACAAACACAAACCAGGCACATTCAGTTTCATGTTCAGTCAAAGGTATAAAGTCTGATAATTTTTATTGTAAAATCATGTTTTGTATAATATAAACTATAATTATCTATTCTGACATGTTGATCGCCCAAATGAGTTTTAATGAAACAATTTTAAAACATAATTTTACCATTATCTGTTGATGAATATCGAGTTTGCCATTCAGCATGCAAGATAAACATGATATTCGAGTAGAAACATTCATTAAAAAAACATGGAAAAATTATATGAACAAATTGTGTTTCAATAAAACACATTTGTGTTGTCACGATGGTATTGTGTATTGCCGAAGTGTTAAAATCTGTTTACCTGTGTGTCTCTGCAGAAGGCAAACGATGGCATCGGTGACGTCCTTCGCCATGTGCTTTGCATCGCCACATACAAACACAGTGGCGCCACCTTCACGTAGAAGTGTGGCGATTTCTGCTCCATGACACCTGAGGTTATCCTGCACGTAACGTGGCTCCCCCTGCTTACTGGCACTGTCTCTTGAGAATGATACCATCAACCTCGAGAGGGCACCACTTGCTTGCAACCCTTCTAGCTCAGACCTGCACAGAAATGTCATAAAAATATGTGAATATTTTATTTCAGCAGTAATTATAAGAGGGAGTTGTTGCTTTTAAATAGAAGGAAGCAAACATCATACCATTATTTAAAAAGGGTTCGAGAAATAAGTCAGAGAATTACAGACCAGTGAGTTTAAGATCAGTGATTTGTAAATTATCAGAAAGGTTAATTAAAGACCATATGGTGGACTTCCTTGTTAGGCATAAATTATTACATTATCATCTCAACTTGGGTTCCTTAAAGCGAGGTCATGCTTAACAAATACGTTATGTTTTTTGGAAGAAATCACTAAGTGGAATGACGATGGATCACCAGTATATATTATCTACTTAGATTTTCAGAAAGCTTTTGACAAAGTGCCACATCAAAGATTACTACTTAAACTAAAAGCCCATGGTATCAGGGATGGCATAATTGACTGGATAGAACAATGGCTGACTGACAGAAGACAGCGTGTTGTAGTAGATGGAGATGTTTCAAACTGGAAATCAGTTTTGAGTGGGGTACCACAAGGATCAGTATTAAGACCTTTATTATTCTTAATATATATATTTATATATCAATGACTTGGACAACAATATAACAAGTAACGTACTGAAATTTACGGATGACACAAGTGTTTAGAAAGGTTAACACTGATGGTGATCAACATCATTTACAAAACGATCTAGACAGATTAATGAAATGGTCTGTGAAATGGCAGATTTTGGGAAATGTAAATGCCTACATAAAGGACATGGGAACTTGGATGTAAACTATAAAATGGGAGATACTGTTCTGGGTACTACTGTAAAAGAGAAGGACTACTTAAGAGTTACAATAAGCACTGATATGAAAGTTTCAGAGCAGTTTGGAATTGCAGCTTCAAAGGGTAATCAAATTCTTGGGTTGATTAGGAGAAACATAACATACAAGGAAAAAAGCTAATTATACCTCTGTATAAAGCAATAGTTAAACCTCATTTAGAGTACTGTATACAAGTTTGGAGACCATGTTGTAAGAAGGATATATATATACGCTTGAAAGAATACAGAGGAGAGCAACTAAAATTATTCCAGAACTGAGAGACCTTAGTTATGAAGAACGACTGAAAGAATGTGGTTTAACAACTCTAGAGACGAGGAGGTTAAGAGGAGATCAAATTGAAGTTTTTAAGATATTGAATGGGTATGAAAATATTAATAGATATATGTTTTTTTCACTCAAGAAAGATAGCAGAACTAGAAGACACATTTCTGAAGATCATAAATTTAACAAACACGCACATACGCAACAATACATACTTCTGTTTGCAATGCTGCTGCCTTGTATAACATATGCTACAAGCGGTAACAGAATGTAGATATTTACCAATATAGCAGAATCATACAAACCGATATAAGAAATCGCAGTCAGCATGACGACAACCAAAGAACAACCACGTTTCACCGATGTTTGTGTCACCGGAAATGAGCATCTGCCTAAAATCAGAATTTGAGACATTTCACACTACTATTAATAGTTATAACAGGTACTTTTTTAAAACTTCACTAACGTAAAATTAAGCTTATTACAAATAACTAAATGTAATTAAAATATATTCACTCTGAAGATGTGTTAAATGGTTTTAATTTGAATATTATTTTTTTCTATTTCATTTTAATCAAAGAAAACCATTATTGGACTTACTGTGATATGAAACTAGTACATCAACATCCATTAACTTAACCATTAATTAAGATAAGGTGAAGTCATGTTGCACATTTCTTCAACACCTGAATTTGTTGCAACATGATGCAATTGTTACAACATAATGCAAATATACACAACAAAGAAAAATATAATACAGTGTATATGCAAAATATATATTTCAAGAAATGTTATGCAAAATTCAGAGTTTGCTGACTTTGACCCTACACCAAATAAACTGCATGTGTAACTACTTGTCACAAACGTCAAAGAATCTGACCTGTGCATAAGAAAACCAACAAAGGGAGCCACCCCTGTGCCTGGACCAATCATGATGAGGGGCACAGAGAGGTCGTCCGGAGGGTGGAAGTGGAGATTGCTTCGAGGGTAGACCCTAATCTGTCAAACAAAACTTATTGAAAACAGTGGCACAGTGTAGGAACTCACTGCGACTTGTGTGTGTCGCAATAAAAATTATTCAAAAATATTTCACCATTGCAAAATCCTACGTCTGAAAAGTAGCCAAGTTTCATTCAGATATTTTATCAAGTTCTTCTGGAATAATTTTTTGGCAGAGGCTGAAGTGTTCAGACTAATCAAAGTTTTTCAGATCAGAAGCACGTCCGTCACCGAGTTCAGATATCAAACAAGATGGTTGACTCTTGAGGTGATAAACATCGCAATATGCTTGGAATTAATGTAGATAACAATATGATTGGAGTTAATGTAGATAACAACATGCTTGGAGTTAAAGTACATAACAATATGCTTGGAATTAATGTACATAACAACATGATTGGAGTTAATGTATATAACAATATGATTGGAGTTAATGTATATAACAATGTGCTTGGAATTAATGTAGGTAACAACATGCTTGGAGTTAATGTAAATAACAATATGATTGGAGTTAATGTAGATAATAATATGACTGGAGTTAATGTAGGTAACAATATGACTGGAGTTAATGTATATAACAATATGATTGGAGTTAATGTATATAACAATATGATTGGAATTAATGTACATAACAATATTATTGGAGTTAATGTATATAACAATATGCTTGGAATTAATGTATATAACAATATGCTTGGAATTAATGTAGATAACAACATGCTTAGAGTTAATATAGATAACAATATTATTGGAGTTAGTGTAGATAACAATATGCTTGGAGTTAATGTAGATAACAACAATAATAATGATGTAGAAAAACCGATACATTTTTGTTACACATTTATCAAAATTTAAAACATTAGCTGTGTTTCATTCTTGAAATATTTCATTACAATTATCAGACATGTAAGACGATATCATGAGTTACCATTATAGTGTCAAAGAATAAACAATAAGATTAACAAGTTACATTTTAAAACACACACTAATAAGTGCCATGATAGTACGGTCATTATTAAATGTGCACCACCTTAATTAGTTCATTAAGGTTCAGCAGTGACATCTCTTCGTGGAGGTCACTTAGGTCAGGGGTCGCTTGTAATGACCTGGTCAACTTGTCTAGCCAACCAGTGCAGACACCATGTCTGGCCTTGCTACGACCATGGCATTGTGGGAACTCTACGATGTTGAAGACGAATGTGAATCGTCCCGGAGTAGCTAGTGATGAACTGCAATATAACAAACATATATAAGAAAATAAAGACAAACTTACACACATTTCAAAAAATATGAATGAAATTTATTTGACCAATATATTTACACATACATATATTATAGCAAAAGTATATATAGTAAATGGTCAGGAGACTCCCATAAAGGCATTGAAATGCTGCTATCATGAGAACCACTGTGGGTAATATAATATTGTTTTTATAATAATAATATCAATATCATTATTAAACCTGTTGTGTGGTAGTGGTCATCATCATTTTGATCTGGTTAAAAATCCACTTCACCGACCAAAGACCATTAACTAATATGACTGTCTTGCATTGTGTTATGTCTTGCATTGTGTTATGCAGATGCCGTACATCTATCAATAAGCATTCTCTTGGCCATGCAATTTTAATCCACAACGGTGATCAATGCCTCTTTGAAAAGGTAACCACACACCTGATTTATCCATATCCTTTATGTTTTTAAAAACACTTAGCTAAACAAGTCAAAACAACTGTCTACAACTGAACCTACTAGGTTACGTTTGACAGCTCGGCTCGACTAACTCTACTGACCCGAGATCACTTGGGTGCTCCTCAAGAACGACGAGACTTTGACTCGACTCACCCTGACTTGAGTACTCCCCACTTTGCAGTGGGTCAGGTCAGTCCCAAGATAGCAACAAGTGGTGAACAGATTAGATTTGTACGTGTTTTCAAATTTGTGACAGTGTACCTTTTTTAAATATCAAAAACCCCAATTAATTATATATACAGTGATTAATGTATAGGATGCGTTTATGGCTGATTTACAGTCAGATGGGTGCAGATATAGAATACATGTACTCCTCAAGTTACGTCCTTTCTATCTGCGTCGTTTTGTATTAACATTGGTGATGAATTAGGGGACAAATTCCATTTAAAATGCACTGTTTTGCTACAATGTCATTTTTGGATCATCATAATAGGTTTCGCCTAACGTCGTGTTTTCCAGGAACACATCCACTACGTAAATCGAGGGCTTCCTATATTTTTGTGCAGGCAATATGCATATTTAACTGAGGCCTTATAATAATTATTATTTTTGTGGGTACGAAAAGCAAATGGTTTTGTAAAAGAAATGGCTTGCAGGTCTACGCATTCTGTTAGAACTCCCATTCCTTCCATAGCCTGTTCATATTTGTGTGGGATCCGTCCGCAAAACAGCACAAATTATCACACAACACAAACCCAACAGTTTCCCTCTTTAAAACAACATTTGCTATGACATGAATCACATCGTCATTGTTAGACACATCGTTGTTATCTGCTAAAACCGCCCGTAGACACTTCAAGAGGATCAAGTTCAAGGCCAACTGCTGCTGTGAAACTTCTTTCAGAAGAGACACTAAGAGCTGTTGGTCCCTTCTATTTGTTGTCTATGCCAGGAGATGGAAAAGATCCCACACGGAAGGGGGAGAAGGGTAAAAGTGTAATCAGTCACTATCTCTAACTCACTGCAACAATTATCCAGAGTGGGATATATAACATATATAGGAAGGTGAGAAACCAAGTGTTTACTTACCTGGCTGCGGAGTAGGCTCTTGCCTGTAGGCGTGGAAGATGCTCTAGAAAGAAAACGTGCAGACTGAATCGCAAATACAGTCACATCAAATCTTTTGTCAATCAGCTGAAGTACATTTGCTGGATCAGTGAGTTTGTGGTAGAAAATGTAAACTATCTTAAAGGTCCTATTTAAAAAAAATCAAATCTACCTAGTATCCACTGTACCATGCTACACTATACTAGTTCTTTTGTACAAATGGGTCCGATACAATATGATGAAAAAAGATAAAAGTGGTCGGGTTATATTTACTATGACAAAAAGCTACTCAGGCTTTCTCAAGCCACCCTATCTAATTATCAAAGCTAATTCTTAGTAATTCTAACAAAAAGTCTGCACTTTTTAATTAAACCGACTGTGTATGTCACTTATTCGCACACTACACATTTTAACATCAATGAGCTTGATTCAAATGAGGCAGATTTATCCAAACATATTGTCCTACTTAAGTAACTTATCTATCTACAGAACTATTTCTGTTACATAACTTATGTAAAAGAAATAGTTTTGTAGAAATAAGTTACTTCAGTAGAACAATGTGTATTAACCATAAACCTTTCACGGATTACCACAGAAAACTGTTTCTAGAAACGTTCCTCCCAGCCCCAGCCCTACCTAGTATTACGTCAACAGGTGGAGAACACGAAGGAAAGGCCACGAGCACATCCTGAAGACAGAGCGATGGTTCACGTATGTACTTTGTGTAGTCCTCCATGCCTTGTTTGCTGCACAGCTCCTGTAGGCGCCGCCTCTGTAGGGGATCACTGCAGAATTCCACAAGACTTCGAAGAAATCCCTGAAAAATTAGATGACATTAGGACTTCCATGGCATGTGGTGATGCCGGTCTATATAGTGATGCCGGTCTATGTAGTGATGCCGGTCTATGTACTGATGCCGGTCTATGTAGTGATGCCGGTCTATGTACTGATGCCGGTCTATGTAGTGATGCCGGTCTATGTAGTGATGCCGGTCTATGTAGTGATGCCGGTCTATGTAGTGATGCCGGTCTATGTAGTGATGCCGGTCTATGTACTGATGCCGGTCTATGTACTGATGCCGGTCTATGTAGTGATGCCGGTCTATGTAGTGATGCCGGTCTATGTACTGATGCCGGTCTATGTACTGATGCCGGTCTATGTAGTGATGCCGGTCTATGTAGTGATGCCGGTCTATGTACTGATGCCGGTCTATGTAGTGATGCCGGTCTATGTAGTGATGCCGGTCTATGTAGTGATGCCGGTCTATGTAGTGATGCCGGTCTATGTACTGATGCCGGTCTATGTACTGATGCCAGTCTATGTAGTGATGCCGGTCTATGTACTGATGCCAGTCTATGTAGTGATGCCAGTCTATGTACTGATGCCAGTCTATGTACTGATGCCAGTCTATGTAGTGATGCCGGTCTATGTACTGATGCCAGTCTATGTAGTGATGCCGGTCTATGTAGTGATGCTGGTCAATGTAGTGATGCCGGTCTATGCAGTGATGCCGGTCTATGTAGTGATGCTGGTCTATGTACTGATGCCAGTCTATATAGTGATGCCAGTCTATGTAGTGATGTCGGTCTATGTACTGATGCCAGTCTATGTAGTGAAGCTGGTCTATGTACTGATGCCGGTCTATGCATTGACGCCAGTCTATATATTGATGCCAGTCTGTATAGTGATGCCGGTCTAAGTAATGTGCACAATTTGAAGAAATGTGAAAGTTAAAATTATACCCTACTAAGTCATCATGGTTACATGACATCATCCATTGCCTTGGTTTTAACAAGACTGCCACCCAAACAACAAGTTCCAGATGGCAAGTGGACAAGGAAGCCATTGGCTTATCGAGAGTCCAACAATTTTATCATCTATGTGTAGCCCGCCCTTATCAGATATCTGTCAATTCTATTTTTAAACATATTCACACTACTAGCATCAACACAATCATTTGGCAGTTTATTCCATTCATTTATCACCCTCTGTGAGAAAGAATACTTTCTTATGTCCAACCTACACTGCTCCTTAACTAATGCTGCTTTGTTTCCTCTTGTTCTACTGCCTTCTTTAAGTTTGAAGAACATGTTCCTATCAACATCCTCATAATCGTTCACTATTTTAAACACATCTATTTGGTCTCCTCTTAGTTTCCTGGTCTCTAGTGTTGTCAAACCACATTGTAATAAACAGCTTTCATAACTAAGGTCTCTCAATTCTAGAATCATTTTAGTTGCTCTTCATTGTATCCTTTCTAGCTTGTCTATGTCCTTCTTACGATACGGCCTCCATGCTTGAATACAATATTCCAAATTTGGTCTAACTATTGCTTTGTACAGGAGTAAAATTAGCTGTTTCTCCTTATACGTGATAGTTCTCCTAATTAGCCCTAGAATTTGATTTCCTTTCGAAGCAGCAATCCTATGTTGTTCAGAATCTTTCATGTCAGTACTAAATGGTACTCCTATAAGTCCATATGTATGCATTTACACTTCCCAAAATTGAATAACATTTGCCATTTTTCTGACCATTTAACTAATTTATCTAGATCATCCTGTAAATGTTGTTTATCTGTATCATTTGTAACCTTTCTGAATACTTTTGTGTCATCTGCAAATTTCAGTACTTTGCTAGATATGTCATCTTCCAAATCATTTATAATAAAAACAGTATGTGGCCTAATGCTAATCCCTGTGGTACCCCACTCAAAACAGATTTCCAGTTTGAAATTTCAACATCTACTATTACTCTCTGTCTTCTGTGTGTAAGCCACTTTTCTATCCAGTTGATTACATCATTACCTATACCATGGGCTTTTAGTTTAAGATTCCACCATGTGGTCTCTAATTAATGTTTCAAGTAATTTACATACAACTGATGTTAATTTTCTGGTTTGTTCTTCGATCCTTTCTTAAATAGCGGTGAAATGTTTGTTTCTTTCCATTCTGAAGGAACTATACCTTCTTCTAGTGACAAGTTAAACACTTTTGCAAGTGGTGTACTAAATTTTCAACAATTTCCTTAAGCAGTTTTGGTGGTATCCCATCAACTCCAGGTGATTTATTATCTTTCATCTTTCATTTTCTAATTTTGGTTGTAGCAAGTGCCTCTTTGTAGTTTGTGTAGTCTTCTACATTTCCAGTGTGTTTATATACCCCGGCAGCATCTGTTTGTGAGCAATTTTTCTAACAGCCTCTTTTGACAGGTGTTTTTTCCTGGACCTTTTTCCCTTTTTTCTTAATGGAACAAATTTCTCAAAAATGCCCTCAATCTCATATTTTACACAAGTCCAGCAATCTGTTGCAGTTTTGTTCTTCAGCAAGTTATTCCAATCTATATTTCTAGATATGTTCTCATCTATTTATATTTGCCTTTGTTGAAGTTCCTCCTCCATTGTTTTTTATATGTATTCCCTGTTTTTACTTTTATATTAAAATGGATTTGGTTATGATCACTTGAACACAAAGGTTCGTGTACCTTAACATTGTCAACTAATTCATTTTGAGAAGATAAACATTTAATCTAACACATTCCCAACTCTGGTTGGTTCCAAGACATGTTGAGTAAAGAAACAATCCTGTGTTAGAAGTAGAAATTGATAGTCAGCACTCTAACTCAAATTCTGTAGTTTTTTGTCTTGAACTAAAACTTGTTCAGGACCATGGCAGACCCATGAATATATAGTCTTAGACAACCATGTAAACTGGAACCATGAGAGCACTACCTAATACTGGGGTCAAAGGACAGCATTTATTGCCATGGTAACATGACATGACCCATCTAAGGGTCAGTGACAGAGTAACTGGCCTACCTTCTTTGGCACGGCTCTGAGATCACAGCAAGTCATGAGTACATAACGCAGCGTGGTCCTAGGGTTAAGGAAGCTAGGAACGGTGGGGCGCCTCTTGTTGGTGTCAGGGAGAATACTGAATGAACACACCGTGTTGGCTTGTTGTGCAGTAATACCTAGTCTGAAAGAACAGTTGCAAAAACAGTTTAGAAACACATTTCTTCATTTTTATATTACTACTGCATTTAACACTTTGCGTTTTGGTCACCATAATCAATATAATCTAGGCAAACTGACCTCTCTAAGAGTTTGTCGACTTCCTCAGTACTGTTTTGACACAGAACGCCCACAGAGTCGCCTGGCTCATATGTCCAATCACAGTCCTGAACAAGAAACAATGAACTACAGATATAATATTCGTTGTTACGTAGTGATACACTTTGTCTATCTGTTTACTTACAAAATAACAAAATGTCACACTTTTATGATTAACTGAAGAGATTGAGCCATTTATTGAATGCCAATTACACTATTAAAAATACAATACTTAAACTAAATAACTTAAACACAAACAACAGTTAATTTAAGCAATAATTTAAATACCAAAATGCCAACAATTAACAGTCAGTGTTACTCGTTTCTAAAAAAAACAAATTAGTTACTCACCGAGATATCTAATTCCATTTTTAAAGCAGTTTTGACAGCATCATGATGTGTCATCCTTGACGCTGACACGATGGTTGCCATGGATACATCACCTCTTGCGGAGGGGAAAGGGCAGCCATTTTGGGGTGGCAACAAATCAAGATTCTGCAAAGAATTTCTATTAACATAACAGTTAACATAACGGTTACTGCGATCATGTCCTGTAATTGTTGCATTGTTGCACACAATTGATTATGATTAAAAGGAACATATTTTATGTCATTACACTGTAAACCCATTTGTGTTTTCTTTATATTAAAAACAGATATTGGACTTACTGTAAATGTAATATTTACAACAAACATCTGTGATTTGAAATGTTAAATGAAAACTGACTGTGATTACTTCACAACCAACTGTTGACTGTCTCAAGGACAACCTTCCACACACACCCAGAGGTGGCACCATTCACCATATCACCACTGCCACAATTATATTATAAATTCAAAATGGACATAGTGGTATCAACAATTGGCAGGTTGGGCAACGTCATTGTTGTCTATGACTTGTTACAGATAGCACTTGTCTATTTGAAATACGTAAAATAGTTCCATAAAAAATAAAGTTATCTTGTCTCTAGTAAAATACAACACAAAATACTATCAACAAATGTATGCAATTGAAATTAAGAGATTCAGGAGTTTACCAAATGAAATAAAAAGCTGCGGCAAATTTTCACGCATGCGCGGAGGTTGAACCTACCAGTGAGTCTTTCTCATGGTATGTGACGCTCATGTACCGGGCGGGACACATTGGCAATGACAGGTCACTCTCCGATAAAGGAGGAAGAGATTCAACTAGTGACCCTGTCACTGTCTTGCGACTAGACGATTCATTCAGATGACAGCCATCGGGTAATGTATCAACACTGCTGTCATGTGACACTGAACTGGCAAATTTCTCTGACACACACAACACATCTGTGGCGTCAGCTTCTGATGTCCGAAGTGGATCTTCCATATTTTTGCCAGATGAATCAATGTGTGCCTCCTCCTTGATTTTTCTATATACTTCTAAACCACACTGCATATCTGTTGCGATCATTTCAGGTGAATTTCTGTCATTTCCGTTGCTTGTTGATACTTTCGCGACATCTGAGTTGATATCACTTTTGCCAGCATTTCCAATGCCATTTTGTACACTGGTGCCACCTGGTGTAAGAAACATGCCACCTAGTGAGTGATTCAGTTGTTGCTTCAGGGGCTCCCAAAGACCATCAATCCACGGGTCTGCGACTGTCTCCAACCTGCAGCACAAAGTCATTAAAGATGGAAAGTCTGATGTTTTTTATTGTGAAATCATGTTATACGACATAAACTATATGTATTCTAAATAATGTTAAACAGTATAAACTATATCTATTCTAAATCATGTTATACGGTATAGACTATATGTATTCCAAATAATGTTATACAGTATAAACTATATCTATTCTAAATCATGTTATACAGTATAAACTATATGTATTCCAAATAATGTTATACAGTATAAACTATACCTATTCTAAATCATGTTATACTGTATAAACTATAAGTATTCTAAATAATGTTATACAGTATAAACTAGATCTATTCTAACATCTTGACTGCCCAGATGTGTTTTAATGAACCACTATTTGTTTAGATATAATTTTACTGTTGCCTGTTTAATTTTAATGTTTCATTCTTGGTTTGGGGGCTATGCACCTAAGAGTTAATAAAACTAATAATTTGCAACTACAATCAAGAATATCATGTCAGTGGTTTTCTCAAAATGTGTTCTCAAAGTGGGACATTCTGGTAAAATCTCTGTTTAGCGAGGCATTGACATGTTAACCAACATGGCCGAGAAGTGCCCACCAGTTCTCAGAACTCGGTAACCTAGATTACTCCAGTGATGCATTAAGAGCAGACTATTTTAGCAAAGCAAAGGCCAAAATATGTTCCATAAGTTGAGTTTTTTAACAAGATTTAACAAGATTGCCATCTCGAACAACAAGTTCCAGATGGCAAGTGGACAAGGAAGCCATTGGCTTATCGAGAGTCCAACAATTTTCTCATCTATGTGTAGCCCGCCCTTATCAGATATCTGTCAATTCTATTTTTAAACATATTCACACTACTAGCATTAACACAATCATTTGGCAGTTTGTTCCATTCCTTTATCACCCTCTGTGAGAAAGAGTACTTTCTCATGTCCAACCTACACTGTTCCTTAACTAATGCTGCTTTGTGTCCTCTGGTTCTACTGCCTTCTTTAAGTTTGAAGAACATATTCCTATCAACATCCTCATAACCGTTCACTATTTTAAACACTTCTATTTGGTCTCCTCTTAGTCTCCTGGTCTGTAGTCCTCTGGTTGTCAAACTGCCCACATTGTAATAAGCGAACATATTCCTTCAACATCGTAACTAACCGTTCACTCTTTTAATTCTGGAACTTCTTAGTTGCTCATTGTAATAAGTTGTCTCCTATTCTTTTAGCTTATCTAGGTGGTCTTACGATTGCCTCCATGCTTGAATCACAATTAGTTAAGCACTTTCGTAATGTAAGGTCTCTAACTATTGAATTTTAGTACAATTATCTATGTTTCTTCGTTTATTCTTTATGGCCTCCAGTTCTCTTGAATACAATATTCCAAAGGTTTGGATCTTTTTACTATTGCTTTGTAATGGCCACCATGCTTGACTTTTGTTCCCCTTTACAGGGATGAACAAAAATGTGGACATAGAATCACACCAAGACAATTACTGTGACCAGGCCTGGAGTCTATTACACTGCAATGTAATAGATTACTATTACTAAGTTTCCTTTCTATTATTATTACTATTACATGCGGAAGACAGTGTAATATATTATTATTACATTTCAACCTATTACTATTACACTTTCCATCGGAACTATTTTCTTTTGACTAAACATTTTACATACTTAATCACTTACATAGATTCAAATTAACTGATGGGTGTATCATCAATAGTAAGTGCACATTTTATGAAAAACTAACAACAAATACTTAGATGACAGTTTATACTTTATTTTGGAGGCAAAACAACTGTTTCCTTTAGTGTCGACTGATCATTGTCAACACAAAATCTCTTGCATACAACAATGCTTTCCAGAAAGTCATGGCTGATCCAGATAAGTTGCAATCTCCATGGTGAAGGGTGTGACAGGTGCAGTTGGATCTACCTTGAAGCTTAGGAGTCTGCTCCTTTTTGATGGCATTGGCTGCTTGGAGTCTGGCGTTGGCTGCAGCTATGTGCCTGACTCAGTGTGGTGTCGTGCACAGTTTGATGTTTGCTGCTGGACAGTTTTCGTGAAGATGGCTTTGAACACTTCTGCTTCCACTGGTATCGTGGATCTAGAATTGTTGCATTCATTTATGTCTCATGTTTCTCAGTTGACCTGACAGCCAATGAGTGCAGGGGATGACGATGCTTGAAGAAATAGTGTTTTGGCTTTGGACTATACCTGTTGCTTCCTCGAATGGTGTCAGAATGTCGACCAAGTCTTGGAGATGTGTAATCAATTCGGCTTGCAGTCACTTCTCTCCTTCAATGATCTTGGTGGCATGGAGTGAGCGGGTTTTCACACTTTTGGTTAATAGTGTGCAAGCTAGCTACCAACTGAGAAAACCTCAGAAAAATTGGTATAAGCCCCTGGATTTGTTTAAATATTACCAAGCATGGCAGGCTGGCAGCTAGGGTTGGGAGATGGCAATTGACATGTTAAAGACATGCTGAAACCCTTATCCTGCTTCAGTGAATGAATGAATAGACTTATGTGAAAAGAATAGATGGCTGGTGGACCTGGCTTCAAATGACCAGTTTGCCATGCAGCAGTCACACTGTCTCCCGCTAATAGTGCTAAAGTTCATTGACTGTCATGATTCGGATACTAAACCATTTTATCATCACTGTTGGAAAATAAATAAATAATTAAAACTGCATGTGAATAACTGAACATGCTGCTTGTCCCAATATGTCACATTCACATAAGTATAAAAAAATCTTTCATGTCTCACATGTCCTATTGAATACATTAATTTTGAATAAACCAATAGGCAACACAAGTGATTCTCGTTTCGAGGCGTTAGTTGATGAGATAATGGCACTTCCGGCCCCCAAGTTGTGCAGACCATAACATGTTAAATGTACCTATGTCAATATAAAATAAACCATAATAGAAGTAAATGTATTATTGGCTGTTCCCTCTGTTTTAATTCCAAATGTGTTTATTTTCTGAAATGCTCTAGTGGGCAGCGTATCTTTGGGGGCCGTAAGTGAGCATTTATGAGCAAATTTGCATAAAACCAACATGGCAGCTGACGAGACTTGTGTCCCCTATAACAGATTATTTATAGTTTGCTCGGTTTTCAGTGCTTTCAATGACAATGTTAATTACATGAAGTACGATCAGCATCATGTCACAGCCCTTCACATAATCACAGAAGGTAGATCAACTGTAGTCAATTTATACAAAGAGGACAAAATGGGTTTAGACCAATATGTAGAAGCCATTTGAAAGCAAGTATGTGTCTTTGTGTACATGCAACCTCCTAAATTAACTTCCCCAAATATGAACTAACATATGTTAAGAGTATCCACGGAATGCGATAAGTGGTGTTACAGGCTTACAGCCATTAAATCCTAATCATGTAACCATTCTCAAACATCAACTCCAATATACTAAGCCATTTCAAAGCACTTTTTTAATTGAAGGGGTTTGTCCAGAGTTTTGTTTGCCATATTTATATTACAGTGATGGGGGATATGTCTGGGTGGGTGGGTACACATCCAGTTATCACACATCATAAATGGTAAACAATGTAATTGACATTGTGACTGAGATGGCAGAATGAACAGATTGAACACACTGACAAAGAAACAACAACTTCAAACATTTCTTTTGTCACAAAAAGGTTCCAAATGGGAAATGTTAACAAGTCATGATATGTCAAAATAAATTTTTTTTTGGTCTGATTATTTTCAATGAAATTGAATTTTGGTGTGATTGAAATGTTCAATTGTAATAGCAAAGAAATAGCTCAATCACTATTACTTTGCTTTCTATTACTATTACATTGCGTTCTGTTCCACCTATTACTATTACCCCTGGCCTGTACTGCGACACCTAGGTGTACTGTGACACCTAGGTGTACTTTCTTAAGTGCACATGTACTGTGACACCTAGGTGTACTTTCCTAAGTGCACATGTACTGTGACACCTAGGTGTACTGTGACACCTAGGTGAGGGATAGACCCAGCCCTGGACACAATTCAAAATGATCCCATACGTTTGTGAAACACACACCCTGTAGCATCGTCTGCCCAGCCAGCGGGGTAGAAGCGTGTTGCCCCCAGCTGTTGTAGTCGGCCATCTAGAGTCTTACCACATTTGCAGAAGTTCGTGTAGTTAGAGTCACCCAAACCTACAAAGTAAAGCTCTCTGGTTAGGTCAAATATTTATTTGTCCAAGTCAACAGTTAAACAACGAAAGCTCTTCTGATTTGGCTGCATCACCCGACACGTCATTTCAAAACCCATCCCGCAAGGCACCCTGAAGAAGACGGGAAAAACTGGCTGGTTAACATACAGGAAGGAGCACATACAAACATACTGCACACAGCAGAGGACAGGCAACGCTGGCGAGGACTGCGTGTGAGTGACACCCCTACGACTGCCCTGGTCAAAGAATGAAGGCGAAATATATATACATATATAATATTATATATATATATATATAATATACACACACATAGTAAATAATACATTTACATAGAGCCTAAATGTTAACAACTCATCTTGTACATTTCTTGTGACTGTTCAAGAATATACAAAACTGCTTAGAATGTTTAAAAGGCTTTTTTAAATCAGGCTAATATGTTTATTATGTACTGTTGTTTTATCATGTTTGATATGATCCAAGGTTAACATTTTACATAGTCTTACATTTATTATTTTATTTATAAAAATATATATTTTGAGTGTAAGCTTACTTTGAACAATAGTGTGATGTTAAGCACCATAGAGCACTAGGTGAACATGGCGCGCTACATAAATGTTCTATTTTATTACTATTTTATTACTATTACACAAATACAATACCTTCAATTTTTCAGTCAAACCTCACACAAGCTATCTTTAATTCTAACCTATCAGAAAATCATCAGATGATGGTAAACACAAGCTACCTGTCACCATTTGTGAGACACAACAGGTTTAGGATTAGGGTTCGTCTGAATGATTTACTCCATAGAAAGGGCGCCTTACCTAGCATGGTGTAGTGGAGATGAGTCATGTAGTCGCCAGGCATAGAAAGGGCGCCTTACCTAGCATGGTGTAGTGGACATGAGCCATGTAGTCGCCAGGCATAGAAAGGGCGCCTTACCTAGCATGGTGTAGTGGAGACGAGCCATGTAGTCGCCAGGCATAGAAAGGGCGCCTTACCTAGCATGGTGTAGTGGACACGAGTCATGTAGTCACCAGGCATAGAAAGGGCGCCTTACCTAGCATGGTGTAGTGGACATGAGCCATGTAGTCGCTAGGCATAGAAAGGGCGCCTTACCTAGCATGGTGTAGTGGAGATGAGCCATGTAGTCGCCAGGCATAGAAAGGGCGCCTTACCTAGCATGGTGTAGTGGAGATGAGCCATGTAGTCGCCAGGCATAGAAAGGGCGCCTTACCTAGCATGGTGTAGTGGAGATGAGCCATGTAGTCGCCAGGCATAGAAAGGCGCCTTACCTAGCATGGTGTAATGGAGATGAGCCATGTAGTCGCCAGGCATAGAAAGGCGCCTTACCTAGCATGGTGTAGTGGAGATGAGTCATGTAGTCGCCAGGCATAGAAAGGGCGCCTTACCTAGCATGGTGTAGTGGAGACGAGTCATGTAGTCGCCAGGCATAGAAAGGGCGCCTTACCTAGCATGGTGTAGTGGAGATGAGCCATGTAGTCGCCAGGCATAGAAAGGGCGCCTTACCTAGCATGGTGTAGTGGAGACGAGTCATGTAGTCGCCAGGCATAGAAAGGGCGCCTTACCTAGCATGGTGTAGTGGAGAGGAGCCATGTAGTCGCCAGGCATAGAAAGGGCGCCTTACCTAGCATGGTGTAGTGGAGACGAGTCATGTAGTCGCCAGGCATAGAAAGGGCGCCTTACCTAGCATGGTGTAGTGGAGACGAGCCATGTAGTCGCCAGGCATAGAAAGGGCGCCTTACCTAGCATGGTGTAGTGGAGACGAGTCATTTAGTCGCCAAGCATAGAAAGGGCGCCTTACCTAGCATGGTGTAGTGGACATGAGCCATGTAGTCGCCAGGCATAGAAAGGGCGCCTTACCTAGCATGGTGTAGTGGAGACGAGTCATGTAGTCGCCAGGCATAGAAAGGGCGCCTTACCTAGCATGGTGTAGTGGAGATGAGCCATGTAGTCGCCAGGCATAGAAAGGGCGCCGTACCTAGCATGGTGTAGTGGAGACGAGTCATGTAGTCGCCAGGCATAGAAAGGGCGCCTTACCTAGCATGGTGTAGTGGAGACGAGCCATGTAGTCGCCAGGCATAGAAAGGGCGCCTTACCTAGCATGGTGTAGTGGACATGAGCCATGTAGTCGCCAGGCATAGAAAGGGCGCCTTACCTAGCATGGTGTAGTGGAGACGAGTCATGTAGTCGCCAGGCATAGAAAGGGCGCCTTACCTAGCATGGTGTAGTGGAGACGAGTCATGTAGTCGCCAGGCATAGAAAGGGCGCCTTACCTAGCATGGTGTAGTGGAGACGAGTCATGTAGTCGCCAGGCATAGAAAGGGTGCCTTACCTAGCATGGTGTAGTGGAGACGAGTCATGTAGTCGCCAGGCATAGAAAGGGCGCCTTACCTAGCATGGTGTAGTGGACATGAGCCATGTAGTCGCCAGGCATAGAAAGGGCGCCGTACCTAGCATGGTGTAGTGGAGACGAGCCATGTAGTCGCCAGGCATAGAAAGGGCGCCTTACCTAGCATGGTGTAGTGGAGATGAGTCATGTAGTCGCCAGGCATAGAAAGGGCGCCTTACCTAGCATGGTGTAGTGGAGACGAGCCATGTAGTCGCCAGGCATAGAAAGGGCGCCTTACCTAGCATGGTGTAGTGGAGACGAGCCATGTAGTCGCCAGGCATAGAAAGGGCGCCTTACCTAGCATGGTGTAGTGGAGACGAGTCATGTAGTCGCCAGGCATAGAAAGGGCGCCTTACCTAGCATGGTGTAGTGGAGATGAGCCATGTAGTCGCCAGGCAATGTCTTCTTGCGGAGTCGTCGCATAAATTTGAGTACGGTATCGGGAGGTTCCCCGTCACCCGTGGTAGATACAATGATCACGGCACATGTCTCCCGCTCAAGGTAGAACTGTATGGGTACAGGTAGACACAATGATCACGGCACATGTCTCCCGCTCAAGGTAGAACTGTATGGGTACAGGTAGACACAATGATCACGGCACATGTCTCCCGCTCAAGGTAGAACTGTATGGGTACAGGTAGATACAATGATCACGGCACATGTCTCCCGCTCAAGGTAGAACTGTATGGGTACAGGTAGATACAATGATCACGGCACATGTCTCCCGCTCAAGGTAGAACTGTATGGGTACAGGTAGATACAATGATCACGGCACATGTCTCCCGCTCAAGGTAGAACTGTATGGGTACAGCTAGACACAATGATCACGGCACATGTCTCCCGCTCAAGGTAGAACTGTATGGGTACAGGTAGACACAATGATCACGGCACATGTCTCCCGCTCAAGGTAGAACTGTATGGGTACAGCTAGACACAATGATCACGGCGCATGTCTCCCGCTCAAGGTAGAACTGTATGGGTACAGGTAGATACAATGATCACGGCACATGTCTCCCGCTCAAGGTAGAACTGTATGGGTACTGATAAGGCCTTTTATTTTTTTCTTAGTTGCTTTAAGGATCCTCGGACCCAATATTTAAGCATTTGGCAAAAAACACCTTTTTCTCCTGGGTATGTTATCAAGTATTAATGCATTTGTCATCTTCATGGTGTACTCTCGAAACAAACTTATGATTATACACTCAATTTAAGATACTGGCTGATAATATTATAGGTGATCATCACCAGGCTTATTGTGTTTTGGCACACTTTTTTCGTCCATTTGGGGCACAAACCATTCGTGTAAACTGGAATTAACTGAACTTTTAGGAGTTAGAGTATTCTAGACTATGTTCCTGATGCTAAGAGTAGAATACCGCAAGTGTTGGTTGTAGGTAGTACCTACCCTTTTCTCTGTGAGACTGAGACAATGCAGCTCAGCATTGAGCCCCTGTCCTGGGGCCCTGTCTGTAATCTCCTCCGCTATCCCCTGGGCCTGGCCTGTCTGGGAGCCATACAGCAGAAGAAACCGAGACTTGTCCGACGACATCTCTACTACCCTAGAAGAAACCAGAGAAACAATTCAACAACACAGAATATCAGTATTAATATGTGTTTGAATATCTGGTGGACTATATTGTGATTTAAAATTTAGCTAATGGAAGATCAGATGTTATTTCGAGATATACATAAAGAACGTTTTTCTCAGTCAGGTTACATGACAGCAATATGTATGTAGAATATATATAATGTGAAAACTACTGCCAAATAAATAATACATATTATATTTTGTACAAATTATGGTTATTCAGATGGTACTGATTCTGGATTTATGCCCGGGCCACAAAAGAAAAGCATTATGTGGTTGTTCCTTTACCATTCTCTGGCTTTGTGAAAATGAGTACTTTTTTATATCCAGCCTACACTGAAAAGTGTAGATCGAATACGAGAAAATACAATTTTTTTACTGTGCAGGGTAGGTTGGTTATGAGAAAGTACTCATTTTCACAGAGGCAGAAGACGATAAACGAATGGAACAAACTGTCAAGACAAATGATTGTCACTGTGTGAAACTTAAGGACTGGTTTGTGTGAATGTTAGCAGTGTCTTGTCTTGTAGTGGTACTGGCTAACACTCCTATGGAGTCAAATGATCAGGGTTGGGTGGCCATGCTATTTAATCGTGTTCGTTTGGGACTAAGTATGTGAGAGCTTGCTTAAATTGCTGTGGTTCTGTGATGCTGGTTATTGTGCCTAGTAGTGAATTTCAATATTTTGTTGTTCGGGGAAAATAAGAAAATTTCGTACAGTTCATGCTGGTGTGGATGGTGTGAAAGGCTTAGCTATTTAGATGCCGTGAGTGGCGTTGGACGGGCTGGAGGAGGTTTAGATGCCGTGAGTGGCGTTGGACGGGCTGGAGGAGGTTTAGAAGCTGTGAGTGGCGTTAGACGGGCTGGAGGAGGTTTAGATGCTGTGAGTGGCATTGGATGGGCTGGAAGAGGTTTAGAAGCCGTGAGTGGCGTTGGACGGGCTGGAGGAGGTTTAGATGCCATGAGTGGCGTTGGACGGGCTGGAGGAGGTATAGAAGCTGTGAGTGGCGTTGGACGGGCTGGAGGAGGTTTAGATGCCGTGAGTGGCGTTGGACGGGCTGGAGGAGGTTTAGAAGCCGTGAGTGGCGTTGGAGGTTTGGATGCCGTGAGTGGCGTTGGACGGGCTGGAGGAGGTTTAGAAGCTGTGAGTGGCGTTAGACGGGCTGGAGGAGGTTTAGAAGCTGTGAGTGGCGTTGGACGGGCTGGAGGAGGTTTAGATGCTGTGAGTGGCGTTGGATGGGCTGGAGGAGGTTTAGAAGCCGTGAGTGGCGTTGGAGGTTTAGATGCCGTGAGTGGCATTGGATGGGCTGGAGGAGGTTTCCGACAGGCAAGGATAGATGACTGTGGATTGCTTTGTGAAATATGATGAGACGTCTGTTTGTTCTCCTGACTCTTAGTTGCTCAAGGTGTACTTTTTTTCTGACACACACCCAGTTTCTCTGGATGTGTTGTCATTGAACCATCTCTATTTTGTTAATGAGGACCTGGGTGTGGGTGTCCGACACGGATGATGAATATTCTAGGAGTGGAAGAACAAGGGTTGTGTAAGCTGTTGTTTTGATGTTTTGAGAGCATGAGTAGAGATTCTGACTGATGAATGCAAGGTTTTGCTGAGGCTGTGATTTGGTGGATGTATTTATTCCAGGTGAAATCTTTAGCGATAGACTCCTAGATAGGGATGACTGTCAGTTTCCTGTAGTACTGAATCTCCTAGTGTGTAATTGAAGTGGTTTACATGTCTTGCATTTGTATGTCTCATAAGGAAGCATTTTTTCTCATAAGGAAGCATTTTTGAGGATTGAAGTGCATCTGCCAATCATGTTCCATTTATGCCCATTTGCTTAGATCTGTTTGTAGTTCTTGTGAATCAAATTCATTTTTTATTTCTCTGTAGAGGACACAGTCATCCATGAACAGACGGACTGTGGAGTGAATATTATCAGGTAGATCATTAATATATACCAGGAAGAGTAATGGTCTGTACCCTGGCTAAGGTGCACCCGAAACAACTGTGAATATATATGTTCAAATGTTTAAGAATAAAATTGATAGATATCTGATAAGATCGGGCTATATATAGATGACAGATTTGTTGGACTCTCAATAAACCAATGGCAATGGCTTTCCTGTCCACTTGCCATCTGAAGGGTTCAGCCTACTGTTATGTTTGCCACTGGCGACCATGTTAACGTTTTGTACAATTATAAGAAAATGGCACTTTCAAAAATTCTTAAACTTCTTGCCATCATCTCATTGACATGCTGATCGAGTTTAGTCAGTCTCGTAATTTTTTTAAAACAATTTCTGCATGAATTACTATGCACACGTGCCTTGTTGTGATAAATTTGCCAAAAATGCTTCCGCCTATTGAAATCATTTAAAAACCCACAATTACATTGTCAACATGTTCTACCAGCAAACTTGCCAATGACAATGTGCCTGGCTCAAATGCAATTATCATGTCAGATATAACACATATCTAAAATTACTGTGCCCTACATTCGTGTGTAACACACTTGTAGCTTTGGATTGCAATCTTGTTACACCCAAATAATCAGAGCGATAATAGGGGAAATAAAGTTTAATGCACAGCAATAATTTGTCAAATTCGTGCTTTTAACATAATGGCCAGGGCATAGTCTCTTACTTTGTATTTAACAAGACACGATGCTCTTCTGTGTGTTGATTGTCAACAACAACCGATAGTAATAATGCAATCTCTGCACTGGGCCGCCCATCTGACAGCGCCAAACGAAGTGACTAACGTTCCGCGCGTCGATACGCCGAGATGAGGAAGGCGAGATGACGCAGCCTTACTTATATAGGCTGGCCGAGTCTCGCCCGTCGACGTGAACTCAGCGAGAAAAGAATTTGGGGGCGTATTCTTTTTGTCGTCCGCGGAGCCACCGGAAGCGGAGAATGCGGAGAGGTACAAAAAGAATAGACTTGGGAGAGGTTAGCAACCGCCTTGTTATCGCCCATAAACAACATGGACGCAGAAGCACTAGCCATGTCAATTGTAATCGAGGCTATGTCAATTGTGAGCGATGTTTTTCTAAGCGACAATGACGACGACGACCTTAAATATGCCAGATATGCACACGAGTTCACAGTATCTGCTGTGATGTTGTAAGTTAGTAGTATTTATTAAAATGGTATGTAATATTGTAATAAATAAACACGTTGTTTATAACTTTTGAGCCTAGGGCTAGGCCGCATATGTTAGTTGCACCACATTACAGTTCTTTTTTTTGTGCGGCACTTTATTATTATGTATGTCTATGTCATATGTTATTGTTATCCATCCTTTGTAACGTTCATCATTTTAAGATTAACATGCAATGCATGCTAATAAAAAAATAATAACGTCACTTTTCTTCATTTACAGGTAGCAAATAGAGTTGAAAAAGTCTCATGGATACTGAAAAAAATAATAAAATTAAGATATGTTAAATAAATTTTACATCATTTATTAATAAGTGTTTCAGATTTGTTATTTTTTTACACATATTACATTGTTTTATATCTTCATAAGTTTTATTATTTCAGTCTGAAGGTGGCCGCCTACCATTAAATCAAGGTAATAAAGCCTATAATTTATAGCATATTTTAAATAAATTTTACCCAAAAAAATGTTGGGGGTTCCGTGCAATTTCTATATGTGCATTACAATGTTCAGAATGCGGCCCACAACGTTTGAAATGGTCCTGCAGCAGCTAGGGGCTATTGCCATTGCCCCGGTGGAAGGAGGCCCCGGCAGACCCACTGTGCCATTAGATGAACAGCTGCTTACTACCCTAATGTTTTTAAGGAGTCAGCAGAAAATTTGTGACATTGCTGATACATTTGGGCGAACCGATTCATGTTCTTTTAAAAGTCGCAAAAATATAACAAAGTTGCCCACACAGAGCTTAATGCATCAAGTTATAAAGTGGCCAGAACATGCACAATATCTAAATATGTCAACGGTATTTAATACTAATGGCTTTGAAGGTATTGGTGGCTGCATCAATGGCACACATATTAACATACCTGGCCCAGCTGTCGATGGTGCCTCTTACTTCAACATGAAGCAGACACATTCCCTGTTGTTACAAGCTGTTTGTGATGCTGATATGTCATTCACGCATGTTCTGGCTGGGTGGCCAGGTAGGGTACACGACAGTCGGGTCCTAAAGAACTCAGATATTTGGAATCCAATTGGACCATCCATACCAGCCGGGTATCATTTACTGGGCGATGGTGCATACCCACTTAAAACTTGGCTGCTGACATCTTACAGAGACAATGATCATTTGTCTTGTGTGCAACTATGCCTTAATAACAAACTGTCTGCGAAACGCCAGGTTATTGAGAGAGCTTTTGGTCATTTAAAGGGTCGTTTTCCAAGATTGAAATTTTACAGTTGCAAAAACATTCATTACAATGTGTACACAATCATCAGTGCGTGTGTTCTGCACAACATCACGCTTGTTGGTGATGAAGATATCTATGAGTTCTTCGATGATGATGATGGGAAGGGTGGAAGTACGCCTACAGATCACCAGCCAACACACACCACTGATGATGCTGCACAGAGGAAACGTGCTGCAATTGCTGAAAACATTTTCCAGCCATAAATTTGCAATTGCACAAAATGTTTTATGACATCACTCATTATTACAATAACTTTTTTTCACAGTTTCTTGTTGAAACATATGTGAACATTTCATTATGAATGTTTAAAAACATGTTTTAAACATTGTTTATAGTTTGCAAGTTTTCCTTATTTCTTGTTTACTACATACATATGTAAATATTGCTATAGTATGTATTATTTGCTTTTGTCATTATGGTAAACCATAATGAGTAAACATGTGTACATGTTTTATTACAATGAATGAATGTTAATAACATGTATACATCTCTACATGTATAATAAGTAAAAAAAACAATGTATTATACACAAAATTTATTGCTTGTTGCAACAGAAAAAAATCATGATAAATTATTTTATTCCTTTACACAATATAGTTTGTATTAATAAATATGACAATGTTAAATAAAACATTTTTTAAATAGCACGTTTTAATAAGAGTAGTTCGAGTGAAGGACAGCAACAAATTCACATGGACATTATTAAAACTATGTTATAATAATCGTGTGCCAATACAAAACAAATACATTTATAGAATAAGTAAGTAATAAAAAAACTTTTGAATAAAATATTATTAAATACAATTGTGTGTGATAAAAAGCAAACATTGTATGAATTCATCATGAATAAATATAATAAATTTTTTTTGGTTAAATGAAAATTGGTCATAAGATTTTTTCATGTTTTTATTATTATTGTGTCCTGTTTATTCTCTTTTGTTTAGCGTCTCAATTAATTTCTCCATCATTGCTAATTTTGCTAAATTATGCCTTTCCCTCTGTATACTTGTCTGTTGTTGTTCTCGCTGAAATGATGAAGCCATTTCCTGAGGATGTTGCATTACATTTAATTTTACTGTTTTTTCTCTTTTTTGTTGCTTTTCGTGGTGTGAGATTGTTTTGTTCATCACTTGAAGAGTGAACATGTGGTACCTGACTGGACTGTACCACTACAAGTGGTACAACATCCACACTCTTGTCCAAGAAAGATAGTTCTGCATGGAATTCATGTTTTCTGTGTAATTGTCCAGAAGTTTTGTTACTGTCCTTCACTCTCTTATACGAATAAACGACAGTTTTCCATCGCCCCCTAAGTTGGTCATTTGTAAAGTCGTATCCATTGATGTGCATGATATCTTTCACCCTTTGCCACATGCCATTGTGGCAAATAACCTTTTCGTCATTGTCATCCTACATATTTGTATGCACAATGTCTATGAGAAGCTTGGTTCCAGCATTGGTCCACACTGTGCATGCAAAAGAAATAGCAAATGGTTAATTGTATAATTAACAAGCATTTCATTTCATTTTTAAATTTACACCTCTAATTATGATACACAAAGACAGTAATTATTTTTGATTTTGAAGGGATATAATATAACTATAAAGTATTATCGCGAGTTTACAAACAGATGTGTGTGTGTGTGTGTATGTGCATGATATGGTAATGTTTAATAATATGAGTGGGTTATGTTATGAATGAAAATGTTATTAATACAGTTTTTTTATTAGTAAAAATACATTTTCACTCACGTGATGGTAATGTATCTTCTGAAGTGCTAGGTGATGATACGCTGTATGACTGTGGTGTAGGCGAAGGTCTTGTGATGGTAGATGTCGGTGTGAGTACTGTGTAAGATGATCGATGAAGGGATGGTGTTCTGCACGGAGTATATGTCTGTTATGTAGGTATGGTAGTGGTTCTGAAACAAATATGAGAAGGAATTAATAATTAATTGAATAAAACATTGAGCATACTACATTTAAATTATATCATTAAATAAATATCTATCAACACTAGCTTATTCATTAATGCATACCATAATTTAAAACAACACGAAATAATAAAGTTAACTATCCTTGTCTATCAAATATATTCCCTGGCCACTTACGACATCGTGTGACCGTAATCCAGACATCCAACAGTCTGCAGCTCCTGCATGCCAAATCCAAAATTGATTTCTCTACATTTCTATATATTTATACTACTTTGACTAATCTACAACGAAAGATGATTAAAGCTTCTATCAATCTCACCTACCACTACAATATATATAAATATGTATATAGATTTAGTTGTAGAATTAGTTGTATGTATAATTTCGCAGATAGTTAAGGAAACAGCATGGGAAAAATGGATAACTTCACAACATAAAACTTAAAGAATTATCACTACATTAACTTTTCGTTTTCTTAAATATGGGTTACAGTTAGGAGAGATGCAATAAGTAATATGGCATCTTAATAGTACATTAAAAACCATGCGTACTTAACACAATCACAAGTGTTATCTCTATCAGACATCTGCAAATATCTACAGCTGTGTTGACCCCTTCTAATAAGCTTAAAAGGTAAATTATAATGTGGTGCTGCACAAGTGGCATTTAATTGTTAATGACTTGTCATCTGCATTTGATATAAAAACATAAATAATTTCCATATTTCTTACATATTAAACTATTAATGTAAAACCGCTACCGCATTGGCGCAGGTGATGTGATGGTAGATGTCCATGATGTAGAAATCGATGTTTGTCTTGTCTGTGTTTGTGAGGGTGATGATTCATGTGTGATGCGTGATGATTCAATTTCTTGTTGCAGTGTACGTAACAACTTTGTATCTACAATCAACATGAAGACATTTAATAATTATTATATATGTATGCATTAGAACATAGGATTAAAAAAATATTGCAAATTAGTAAATAAAACAAATAATGCAAGTTTTTTTTCAATACAATACATGTAATTTCATCTATGTTTTTAATAGGAATGTAGCGCAATGAAAAATATTTCGTAACTTCTACAAATGTAATTTTTTATAACATTCTAATTATTTATTCAAAATATCTTGTCACAGCACTACTTAAATGTTGAGCTGTTTACTATAATGATTTTTGAAACTTTTAAATTGATGCAATATGGCAGTTAACCATATACTTTAATAAAAAATTAGTTAATAAATATATTTTTTATTTTATAAATGCATGATATCTCAAAGAAGTGTATATAATTTTAAATCACCTCCACTCGAGTTTCCGTCTTTCAGTTGCACTCAAAACAACTGCATGTTTTGTGCCATCTGGCATAGTAACATTGTAAGTTCGCCAATATCTGAAGAACAAAAAACAACATGGTGTTTGATATTTCGCAAGTGTTAGATATTTTTGAAATGTCATACAACATTACAAATGTGTTTAAATGATTATATTAATAGCTGAAATCATTTATATGCAAAGTGTGGCACTTACTCCAACTTTTAAAGGTAGTTCTTTTTACTTAGAAGTAATATATTTTTATACGAATGTATCATGTGTTGTCACCTAGAATAACAATAAAAATCAATGACCATGCATTATGTTTGTATAAATTTTTTTTTATTTCATACACCGGATATATTTAATCAAATTTGCTTGTAGATATTTTCACATATGTAGTGAAACAAAGCACATGCACAATTCTAAATTATTCATAGAAATAGGTAAGTACTAAAGATGTTGAGCAAAATCTAAGATAACATTTAGGTAAATAGCGTTAAAAAGTAAAACAGAGATTATGTCAATACTATAACAAATAGCTTTTTTTACACTCTACTAGTTGTGGTTTCATTCCTAAGACACTGCCAATAACTAAATGAAATCTATAGTAGAAAAAATGTGATTACATTTATAAATGAAGTAGGTCATTTGTTTATATTGTTATTGGCAGTGTTTCGTCCTGTTGTTGTTAACAGCCCATACAGTATCCCAGGACTCCTCATTTAGGTGCATACCATTAAATTGAGCCAAATTATAAGTTAGTACTTATTAATAAAAGCTTAAATTGATGGTTATTCTGTAACTAGAACTTTGTTTAAATACATATTATAATTTAATTCAGACTACAAAACACTTAAATAATATTTTTAATTAATGAATCCTAAAAAATACAAGCAAACAACTTATATATAATGCATATTTACTAAATACAAACAAAATCATTAAGTAACAACTCGCAAACAAAGAATGTGCAATGGTCGCTATTGAGACATTACAAGTATGATGTTAAAGTGCGAAACACCCATTCACCTTAAAATGAAGTAGAGAAAAGAAACTATTGACAAAATGTCTTTTGTAAATTAATCGATGAACAAGTAAAGCACAGTGAAAACAATTACATGGGATGTAAATAAGATATATGGTAGTTGAGAGTTTCTGACAGAGATCTTTAAATTATTGAAGCAACCACATAAAAAATAATTAAATATAGTTAATAAAAAAATTATTTTTATCATTTACACTCAAAATGCTAGCAATTCAATGCACATGTCTTATGAAATAGGACTGACAATATTAGCTTATAATTTAGTGAGCTATTGGATATGAAGTCAACATCTAAATGATATGCTGACAGACTGTCCTATTTTATTTATAATAAGATTAATAAAAAGTGCGACAAAATAACAGTTACACTTATGAAATATCATTGACATGAACAGATTTACTTTTATATAATATAATTTCTGAAAAAATTATGTGTTAACAATGAAAAGGTTTTTTTTATATTATAACCACATAATTTTTAAAGTTTTAACAGTTGTAAAATAAAAAAACTGAAAGGAAAATTTCTGCGCAATGCATTAATTAATTTGGTTTGTGAACTACATCTATGCCAATTGGTATGTTATCGTAATGTAAAATATTTTTCATCATTTATTGTGACTAATATATATCATGGAAGAAGCTGTTTTTATTATTATTTTGATAGCCCCAACAAGCATAACTGAAAATGCACATAATGAACGTAACTACGAACAGTACATTAATGTCATTAATAAATTATTCATGGATAATCGTACAAGTGACATAAAAACTAAACACATATTGTAATGTCTAGTATACATTGCAAATTCGGTTAAATCCTGTAAGTGTAACTGTCAGACACAGGCATACATTAGGCTTAGTTAAATGACAATGTCCTGGATGAAGCGTTAAGGGACCATGCCCATGGCTAAGATTTTTTAGTGTATCACGTAAAAATTTAGGTCGTCATAAGTGTTGACATAGGAAGTTAAAAAAAATTGTAACGATCTCACAAGTGCATTTGAGCAAGGTTTGCTTGTGGGGTGAGGTATTTGTGCGGTGGGACTGTTGAAGAAAAACGTTTTTAAAAAATCTGCCGTTTCGAAGATTTGTGAAACTTTGTTCACCCGAATTTGCCTGTGTAGTTAGGAAGAGACAGTACAAGCCTTCATTAATTCTGTATGGTTTCTGTGCCAGATGAAGTAAGACCTCGCACATGGAAATGGAAAAACGTATTGCTGATTAAAAGAGCTGATGATCTCATTATCTAAAACTACCATTTGCATAAATGTAATGTCTAATGACAAATGGTTCCTGTCAAATATATGAAAGAAATAAAGAAAGGAAGTTGTTGATAATGAAATGATGGATTTTTAGATGATTTTAATAATCGGTAATAAATGTGTGATTTTTTTAAAGCTACAAATGTGCGCCGTTAATCGTGCCAATATTTTTTACTATTGACGTGTATAGCATATACACGTATATAACAAGAGTGAAATGTATTGCACTGAGGCATATTACAATATTTAGAAATGTCTAATTTTGACAAAACTGTACCATCATGTCAGTGGAAGATAAAAGCGGCAGGTAAGAAGTGTTCGACATTTTTATGGTAACGTTTTCTTATAATCATGCAAAACGCTGACATGATCATCAATGCAATGGGAAATGACTAACTGTACGCTGATCTATGACTGTGTGTATGATGGCGATAAGGCGTAGGCGAAAAAATTGTGTGTTTCCGGTAACCCCAACCCTACCTAGAAAAACGGGCTGACCCTAATCTTTTTATTTGATATTTCAATCAATGTTTGTTTCGTTACATTTTCGTTAAAACTAATAAAACAACCCGCGAGTAATTCAACCTGCGTATTCGATGACAATGTGTGCACTACCGAACTTGTTTGGGTCCGCACGCGTGATTTGCGGGATCGGAGATATTTCACCCAATGAGCGATCTTGTTACATGCTGAATCACGTTGGCTAGGGATGGTAAGATGGCACTTGCGTCTCTAGACTGCGTAATAAAACGCCATTGCTTATTCCACAATGGAAATCCTATACGTACATTTTTATGCTTGAAACGAAACGATTGACAGCATTGCTAAAGAGTATGGCTGCAGCGATGGATCGTGTGAAATCGCCATGGCGGAACAGGAGGAAGGACCGTGGACTATCGTGTCGCACACGGACGCGTTTACCTCGCAGACGCCAGTCATAAACGTAGTTACGGCGTATAGATGTAAATTCATCATGATAATCATGAACGCCGGATCCTGCCAATACCGGCCCTAGCATTGAGGCTTAGGCACCAAG
The DNA here is from genome assembly GCA_033239005.1 of Lamellibrachia satsuma. Taxonomy (NCBI): domain Eukaryota; kingdom Metazoa; phylum Annelida; class Polychaeta; order Sabellida; family Siboglinidae; genus Lamellibrachia; species Lamellibrachia satsuma. Next base: position 7,555,483 of record BSQZ01000025.1, read on the forward strand.
GAATGCGTTTCAAGTGCTGATGGTGGGCAGCTCAAGTACCAGGCCCCGAAAATCCCTGCTGTATGTCAAAACCTCCTGGACCTGGTCCGACTCCTGGTACTTGTCAACTTTGTGAGTTCGTCTTCACTGACACTGCCACTGGTCAATGATTTTAGTCTGGATTATAAATGTAAAAGAGATTTTGACCTGGCAGATCCATTTAGTATTATATTTTTGTGATATGGCTCACGCGTTGAGAAATTGAAATGTGAAAACAGTTTCAAAATCGGTGTCAGATTTTCGAGATAGGATATTTTTGAAGAAGTTGAATTCAACACGTTACGCAGATTATCATTACTATGTCTTCGACAGCATATCACGTTCACCTTTAATATTTATTTATTTAATTTTTTGCTATTTAAATAAACTAAGTTAAAGGCGTGGTTGTAATATTAAAAGCTTGCCTTTGATTAATTAAACGCGCGTATGTAAAGTTAAAGGCATGCTTCTAATTAATTAAGTATGTGTACGTAAAGTTAAAGGCATGCCTTTAAATAATTAAGTATGCATATTTAATTGTAACCAATCGGAACCAGCGAAGTGCATTGATATAATTTTATTTAGTTTTTGTGAATGGCAGTTGGAACATTTCTGGCCAACGGGTGTTGCGTCACATTGTAATTTTTTTAAGATTTAGTTTAAAAGTATTCTTTGTTTTAATTAAACTGACTTTATTATGTGATATCTACATTGAACACTGACTATTGTCGTTGGTGCAGACGCTTTGTTTTTATTTTGGTGTAACAAATTGTGTACATAAGCGATGTCGTGTTGTAAGCTATAATTAAAAAAATATTTCCCTACCTACCCTACCTAACTTTTTAGGGCGCGTTACCTGAAACACAATTTTTTTAGGCCTAATACAGAAAAAACGTTATTTTATCTATTAGAATAATCAACATACATATTTACATGCTTATTAACGTATATTATACATGTGAAATAAACATTACAGAAAACAGAAAACAACATATTTCATTTTATCTTTTGTACAAATATCACTTACCCTTCGTTGTATTCGGCCATGTTTCAAGTCACATGACCGGAAATTCTCCGATCGCGACATGCCCCGCAGGCGGCGAGGTCGGAGCGGTCCGGACAGCTTCTCCGGTCTGTTCTATTTGACACGGAGAGATCACGTGACCTCTCCGCGTCAAAAACTAGCACTTCGCTCCGCGGATAGGTCGGAGAGACAAAAAGAATACGCCCTTAGATACAGTCGTCCATAGGGCATTTTTAAAAGCAAACTTATAAGAAAAGGCAACGTTTGTTAAAGCATATCCCGAAATGTTAAAGTCACTGAACTTGGCCAACATTATCCTGTACATTTTATAACAGTAGTTGAATATGCTTGTCCGGTATGGCACACGAACTTTCCTAAATCCTTAATCGTTACAGATATAAACCAAACTGAAACACCAACATAATCTTTGCGAAATGCAACATCTAAGTTTAAAAAGAACCAAAAAGAACCGAATGATTAATGTATTAATGTGTTCTTCGCATGCGTGTCCATTGCTCAGTATGGCACAGACGCATTATTGCAGTACGTTGTCTTTTAAAATACAGTACATAGGGGGATAATTTTGCTTAGCATTTAAAAACTACCGAATACCCTGTTACACTACTACCTTGCACAAAGCATAAATATGTATACTATTCCCCTGAATTAATTTTGAGAACGGGACATGATAACTGACATTTGATTAAGCATTTGAATCGCACCCTTCTGAAAGTATTTCAAATGACAAGCCCACAGCCCAAGGCGAGCTGACTAGCTTAACTTAGCCACTCTGATACTGCCGTAGTTGCTCACATTTTAAAGAGAATGTTTTCATTAGAATGCTGCACACAAGCACAGAGGCTAAAATATAAGAACACTGACAAGCCGAAAAGAATACAAACATGAGCAACTTAGCTTATTTCAGAAGTTCAATGTTTTACCTACGGAAGCGTATCGCTGCCATGTGTAGAAGGAAAAAATAAATTGATATTTCGACTTAATAAGCCGAAATTTGAAAACTTTAAAAGTTCAAGTTACTGGACCCAATTTACTAAATTCGCATATTTGTGGGGACATTCGGCCAAGATCCCCCTTGGCTTAAAAGTTTCGTTTTACCCAATGTCACATGTTGCTCTACCACACGATAACATGGTAAACTAATGGGTGAAAATGCTTGCCCCCCACCCCGGCCTCCCTATATTTTGCGAGATCCTACAAATGCCATGATTAACATTTGTTCACTGGAAAGGTTATAAGGTTATATGATGTTCTTCATATTAATATCAAAGTTGTCTTCGTTTATTTGACGTCATCTTTTTACATTGACACTTTCTGTCGCTAAAACTATTGCAACAGAGCAGCAGCTTCTTTTATTGCAATTCCCCCCTTCATAATATTGCTATCAAGGATATTACAAAACTTCAACATGTCCAAAAATGTTTGGCTAGGGTAGTTACACGATCTCATCGTTTCTCTCGCTCAGTACCACTTCTAAAAGCATTGCATTGGCTCCCTGTGCGATATCGCGTTATATTAAAGATCTGTACAATTACATATCAAGCCCTTTCAACCAACCAACCTGCATATTTACATTCAATGCTCACTCCAGCAAGACAGCCGATACAGCTTCGGTCGTCTGATTCTGATTTACTTTCTGTTAACAGAGTTAAGACAAACGCTGCAACTCGAGCTTTCCTGTTGCCGCACCAACTCTGTGGAATTCACTCCCCGACAGCGTAAAATCAGCAAGAAATAGAGCTTCATTTCGCAGTAACCTGATAACCTATCTTTTTAAAATTGCCTATCCTCCATAGATTCTTGGCACCTCCATCCATCGGTTGACGACTTTTTGCATTGTACATGATCACGAGAATGCCTAATCTTTTGGTTTTGTTGCGACACTCAGCTTGGATTTTCCAAGGATATTGGCGCCAAATAAGTCATTTTATTATTATATTATTATTATTGACGTCCGTGCGTAGACATTTCGGAACGTTTTACCATAACGTCCACGTGCGAACGTTACGTAGTGTTTTACAATGACGTCCGTGCTTGGACGTCACAGTAACATGCTATCCATAAAGTAAGCTATGTTATGCCTTTTTGAGACCCCCACCTCATCCGTTAACAAATTACTGTGCTCTTATCACAACCGGTCGTAACACAGGATGATGATCTTTGCGCGTCCTTGTTCATGATAATGTTTAATAATTCTGGTTGGTTGCGCCTCTGAGCTCAGGTTCACGAGGACATAGGTGCTATATACGTTTTTACTATTATTAGTATTCTTATTTACTATTCAAAAATAAATCTTGCCGGAATATTACAATTTGACATTTTCAAATCATATAAAGCACAATATGTCAGTTTTGGCATACGCACCTATAAGAGTTAATACAATTAACCATTTGAAACTACAATAAACAATAACAAGCCAACTGTTTGATTTCATTTGATTTGTAGTAGGACATTACCCTATTTTTCCGGGGTGAAATATGCATCGACACTGGTCGTCGATTATTTATTTTCTTCCGTTACTCTTCCCGTTTCATTGCCATCTCCCATATCTCTCGCCCTCGTTCTGCACTCCCCTCCCACTTTGACTCTCGATAAGCCAATGGCTTCCTTGTCCACTTGCCATCTGGGTCTTTGGCTTGGATGGCAAATCTTGTTAAATCACTTCCGTCACATATACCTTCACGTAGTCCTCCCACTTCCGTCACATATACCTTCACGTAGTCCTCCCACTCCCGTCACATGTACCTTCACGTAGTCCTCCCACTTCCGTCACATGTACCTTCACGTAGTCCTCCCACTCCCGTCACATGTACCTTCACGTAGTCCTCCCACTCCCGTCACATGTACCTTCACGTAGTCCTCCCACTTCCGTCACATGTACCTTCATGTAGTCCTCCCAATTCCGTCACATGTACCTTCACGTAGTCCTCCCACTTCCGTCACATATACCTTCACGTAGTCCTCCCACTCCCGTCACATGTACCTTCACGTAGTCCTCCCACTTCCGTCACATGTACCTTCACGTAGTCCTCCCACTTCCGTCACATGTACCTTCACGTAGTCCTCCCACTCCCGTCACATGTACCTTCACGTAGTCCTCCCACTCCCGTCACATATACCTTCACGTAGTCCTCCCACTCCCGTCACATGTACCTTCACGTAGTCCTCCCACTTCCGTCACATGTACCTTCACGTAGTCCTCCCACTCCCGTCACATATACCTTCACGTAGTCCTCCCACTTCCGTCACATGTACCTTCCCGTAGTCCTCCCACTTCCATCACATGTACCTTCACGTAGTCCTCCCACTCCCGTCACATGTACCTTCACGTAGTCCTCCCACTTCCGTCACATATACCTTCACGTAGTCCTCCCACTCCCGTCACATGTACCTTCACGTAGTCCTCCCACTTCCATCACATGTACCTTCACGTAGTCCTCCCACTCCCGTCACATGTACCTTCACGTAGTCCTCCCACTTCCATCACATGTACCTTCACGTAGTCCTCCCACTCCCGTCACATGTACCTTCACGTAGTCCTCCCACTCCCGTCACGTACCTTCACGTAGTCCTCCCACTCCCGTCACATGTACCTTCACGTAGTCCTCCCACTCCCGTCACATGTACCTTCACGTAGTCCTCCCACTCCCGTCACATATACCTTCACGTAGTCCTCCCACTCCCGTCACATGTACCTTCACGTAGTCCTCCCACTTCCGTCACATATACCTTCACGTAGTCCTCCCACTCCCGTCACATGTACCTTCACGTAGTCCTCCCACTTCCGTCACATATACCTTCACGTAGTCCTCCCACTCCCGTCACATGTACCTTCACGTAGTCCTCCCACTCCCGTCGCATATACCTTCACGTAGTCCTCCCACTCCCGTCACATGTACCTTCACGTAGTCCTCCCACTTCCGTCGCATATACCTTCACGTAGTCCTCCCACTCCCGTCACATGTACCTTCACATAGTCCTCCCACTTCCGTCGCATATACCTTCAAGTAGTCCTCCCACTTCCGTCACATGTACCTTCACGTAGTCCTCCCACTTCCGTCACATGTACCTTCACGTAGTCCTCCCACTCCCGTCACATGTACCTTCACGTAGTCCTCCCACTTCCGTCACATGTACCTTCACGTAGTCCTCCCACTTCCGTCACATGTACCTTCACGTAGTCCTCCCACTTCCGTCACATGTACCTTCACGTAGTCCTCCCACTTCCGTCACATGTACCTTCACGTAGTCCTCCCACTTCCGTCACATGTACCTTCACGTAGTCCTCCCACTTCCGTCACATGTACCTTCACGTAGTCCTCCCACTTCCGTCACATGTACCTTCACGTAGTCCTCCCACTTCCGTCACATGTACCTTCACGTAGTCCTCCCACTCCCGTCACATGTACCTTCACGTAGTCCTCCCACTCCCGTCACATGTACCTTCACGTAGTCCTCCCACTTCCATCACATGTACCTTCACGTAGTCCTCCCACTCCCGTCACATGTACCTTCACGTAGTCCTCCCACTCCCGTCACGTACCTTCACGTAGTCCTCCCACTCCCGTCACATGTACCTTCACGTAGTCCTCCAACTCCCGTCACATGTACCTTCACGTAGTCCTCCCACTCCCGTCACATATACCTTCACGTAGTCCTCCCACTCCCGTCACATGTACCTTCACGTAGTCCTCCCACTTCCGTCACATATACCTTCACGTAGTCCTCCCACTCCCGTCACATGTACCTTCACGTAGTCCTCCCACTTCCGTCACATATACCTTCACGTAGTCCTCCCACTCCCGTCACATGTACCTTCACGTAGTCCTCCCACTCCCGTCGCATATACCTTCACGTAGTCCTCCCACTCCCGTCACATGTACCTTCACGTAGTCCTCCCACTTCCGTCGCATATACCTTCACGTAGTCCTCCCACTTCCGTCACATGTACCTTCACGTAGTCCTCCCACTTCCGTCACATGTACCTTCACGTAGTCCTCCCACTTCCGTCACATGTACCTTCATGTAGTCCTCCCACTTCCGTCACATGTACCTTCACGTAGTCCTCCCACTTCCGTCACATGTACCTTCACGTAGTCCTCCCACTTCCGTCACATATACCTTCACGTAGTCCTCCCACTTCCGTCACATGTACCTTCACGTAGTCCTCCCACTTCCGTCACATGTACCTTCACGTAGTCCTCCCACTTCCGTCACATGTACCTTCACGTAGTCCTCCCACTTCCGTCACATGTACCTTCACGTAGTCCTCCCACTCCCGTCACATGTACCTTCACGTAGTCCTCCCACTCCCGTCACATGTACCTTCACGTAGTCCTCCCACTTCCGTCACATGTACCTTCACGTAGTCCTCCCACTTCCGTCACATATACCTTCACGTAGTCCTCCCACTTCCGTCACATGTACCTTCACGTAGTCCTCCCACTCCCGTCACATGTACCTTCACGTAGTCCTCCCACTCCCGTCACATGTACCTTCACGTAGTCCTCCCACTTCCGTCGCATATACCTTCATGTAGTCCTCCCACTTCCGTCACATGTACCTTCACGTAGTCCTCCCACTTCCGTCACATGTACCTTCACGTAGTCCTCCCACTTCCGTCACATGTACCTTCACGTAGTCCTCCCACTTCCGTCACATGTACCTTCACGTAGTCCTCCCACTTCCGTCACATGTACCTTCACGTAGTCCTCCCAATTCCGTCACATGTACCTTCACGTAGTCCTCCCACTTCCGTCACATATACCTTCACGTAGTCCTCCCACTTCCGTCGCATATACCTTCATGTAGTCCTCCCACTTCCGTCACATGTACCTTCACGTAGTCCTCCCACTTCCGTCACATGTACCTTCACGTAGTCCTCCCACTTCCGTCACATGTACCTTCACGTAGTCCTCCCACTTCCGTCGCATATACCTTCATGTAGTCCTCCCACTTCCGTCACATGTACCTTCACGTAGTCCTCCCACTCCCGTCACATGTACCTTCACGTAGTCCTCCCACTTCCGTCACATGTACCTTCACGTAGTCCTCCCACTTCCGTCGCATATACCTTCATGTAGTCCTCCCACTTCCGTCACATGTACCTTCACGTAGTCCTCCCACTTCCGTCACATGTACCTTCACGTAGTCCTCCCACTTCCGTCGCGGTCTTCCTTTTGTCTTTCTACCCTCCACTCATTTTGTGAAAATAATGTACTTTTTTATGCAGGGGACTAGTCTATCACTTTATACATTACATTTCTGGCTATGTGCTTGACTACAATTTGCGTCCTTACATTTATTGTATTTAATATAAGTTTTCTGTCAAACGTTTTTTTTCCTATTCGTGAACTCAAGAATATACATACACTGATGCATGCAACTCATAACGACACATATATAAATATACTGCGATAAAACATACAACGCGTAACGATTGCTATGTTTATGGATCCATATACTAATACAATTTCATAAATATAATGCACATAATATAATTCTAAAGGTCTGAGTAATATCCCAAACAATCACAAATATGCGTGTACGTATACCGATAGCTACACATTCGCCCGTATTTCAATCCTTAGCCCTTTATATAATCCCATTCCTTCTACGAAAGAAGAAGGAACATTCCAGACATGTTCTGCATTATAAAACAACACAACTGAAACACAGTTTCGTCACAGGGGATGGAACTTTTGCGTACACATTCCTCTTGGCAGGCGGCGATGCGTGGCTGGTTGACTTCTCAGAGTTCGTTCTGAGCACCGTAAATATACGGTAGGTGAAACATAACTATTGGCTTTCCACTTGGAGTCACTTGCTTTTGTGATAGTCTAATAACGTGGATGTACCAAATATGGACCATGCTATCAATTTCTTCCCAGAAGAGAGAAATATAGAGACATTAATTTAGTGGGGAAAAAAATAACAATTTATGAAGATACTAGTATAACGTATCATAGGCCTGCATACTAAAATAAACAATGTGCAAAAGCATGACTTCTGATGAACGGTGTGGTGGAATCTTGGAATTATTCGATCGCATGCACACGGACATATTTTTGGGTGGGTTCGAAATTGTTGAGCGAATTTTTTTTAACTAACATTTTGCAGAAATCATCCGAGAAAACCACGGCTGATTATGTACGCTCGAACCCGTCTATTAATGCTAATCTAAAATATGTGACAATACTTTTATTGACATTTGTTTATTTCATAGCTACAAACCAACTATCACAGAAGCGAAAAAACATTGGAGAAGGGAAATACGGAGCTCGGTACGTAAACCGTGTCTTTCCGTTGTCACAAAATTAATAATGTCTTATAATACAAGCAACCCAAATAATACAAGTGGTCTTAAATTACGACCGTTCGTAGAACTTTTAATTATTCTATTGGGTTACACCCTCATGAGAAAATATAACTTCCACATTTTAAAAGATAATTTTCCTAAAAACCAACATTGTTATGATAGTTATCATGACTAAAGTAGGGAACAATAATTTCTTTACCATTGTTACGTACAAAGGTTAATCTTGGATAAAAAACTATAGCGTTGGTAATTATTTTGACAAGGATGTTTACAACTATTAATTATGTAGGTCTTCCCAAGATGGGAGGAACGTCGACTGCCGTGATGACGTTCGTCAAAGCCGTCTGTAATGGGTGAATATACACAAACGCAGAGTTTTATGAGTGGCAAAAATTTTGAAATTAATTGACAGTTTGTTTGCGTTTTCTGAATTCAGAGCCGTTCTACGGACTTTCAGATATCTAAAAACAATATTGCCCACAACAACATTTGTAGCTTGAAATTCCAGGACGGAATTATATACGGGTGTAATGTTTTCTCTCGTACATTTAACATATTTTAATTATTCCTACTTTTATGACAAGACTAGCTTGCCATACTTCTACCACCAAAAGGGATATTATTGTCACGTGGCCATGAACGAAACATGCGTCAGCAGACGCTCAATAATAAACTGCACCGGTAACTATACGTGTTCATTTAGTATCAAGTAGTTTAACAAGATTTAACAAGATTTGCCATCCAAACCAAAGGCCCAGATGGCAAGTGGACAAGGAAGCCATTGGCTTATCGAGAGTCCAACAATGTTCATCTACTTATAACCCGCCCTCCTGAGATATGTGTCAACCTTGTTTTTAAACATATTCACGCTGCTAGCAGTTACACAATCTGTAGACAATCTGTTCCATTCATTTATTGTCCTCTGTGCGAACGAGGTCTTCCTGATGTCCAATCTACATTGATCTTTTACTAATTTTACTTCATGTCCTCTAGTTCTGCTATTATTCTTGAGTGAGAAAAACATATTTCTATTAATATTTTCATACCCATTCAATATCTTAAAAACTTCAATTTGATCTCCTCTTAACCTCCTTGTCTCTAGAGTTGTTAAACCACATTCTTTCAGGCGTTCTTCACAACTAAGGTCTCAGTTCTGGAATAATTTTAGTTGCTCTCCTCTGTATTCTTTCAAGCGTATATATATCCTTCTTACAACATGGTCTCCAAACATGTATACAGTACTCTAAATGAGGTTTAACTATTGCTTTATACAGAGGTATAATTAGCTTTTTTCCTTGTATGTTATGTTTCTCCTAATCAATCCAAGAATTTGATTACCCTTTGAAGCTGCAATTCCACACTGCTCTGAAACTTTCATATCAGTGCTTATTGTAACTCTTAAGTAGTCCTTCTCTTTTACAGTAGTACGTACCCAGAACAGTATCTCCCATTTTATAGTTTACATCCAAGTTCCCATGTCCTGTATGTAGGCATTTACATTTCCCAAAATTGAACAGCATCTGCCATTTCTCAGACCATTTCACTAATCTGTCTAGATCGTTTTGTAAATGTTGTTTATCACCATCAGTATTAACCTTTCTAAAAAGTTTTGTGTCATCCGCAAATTTCAGTACGTTACTTGTTATACTGTCGTCCAAGTCATTGATATAAATTAAGAATAATATAGGTCCTAATACTGATCCTTGAGGTACCCCACTCAAAACCGATTTCCAATTTGAAACTTCTCCATCTACTACGACTCGTTGTCTTCTGTCAGTCAGCCATTGTTATATCCAGTCAGTTATGCTATCCCCGATACCATGGGCTTTTAATTTAAGTAGTAATCTTTGATGTGGCACTTTGTCAAAAGCTTTCTGAAAATCTAAGTAGATAATATCTACTGGCGATCCCATGTCTATCCACTTAGTGATTTCTTCCAAAAAACAACATATTTGTTAAGCATGACCTCGCTTTAAGGAATCCATGTTGAGATGAATTTAATAATTTATGCTTAACGAGGAAGTCCACCATATGGTCTTTAATTAACCTTTCTAATAATTTACAAATCACTGACGTTAAACTCACTGGTCTGTAATTCTCTGACTTATTTCTCGAACCCTTTTTAAATAATGGTATGATGTTTGCTTCTTTCCATTCAAACGGAACAACTCCCTCTTTTAATGACAAGTTGAATACTCTTGGAGTAGTTATACTCCAAACAGCCCAATCTTGAGCTAACGCAGGAGTTTGGACCAATGGCTTTTAGTGTCTCTTCCGAAAGACACGGACAAAGTGGGGTGAACGAAATTGCCCAAGCTTCGAAATGGCTGAGGTGGAATCGAACCACCGTCCTCTCCACAGGCAACTGAATCAACTTGGGCCTTTATAACTAATATATACTAGTATATATTAGTTATAAAGGCCCAAGTTGATTTAGTTGCCCGTGGTCCTCTCCATCGACAGGCGGGTGCTCTAACCATTAGACCACCTCTCCCCACTTTAAGTAGAACATGCATACAGCGCGAGTTAGTCCCCGTATCGGCCGGCAAATGAGTACCATTTTTAACCTTCAAATTCCGTGCTTAATTCGCCGATTTCTAGGTCGGTCGGTCGGTCGGTCGTCAGCCACTGAGCAAAGCGGAAGTGATGTAAAGACACACCTCGTTGGAGCCGCTCAAGTGACTCCATTGACGTTGTTGTGTAGGAGCGTAACGTTTGAGTCCCAAAAATGAGTGGCCAAAGGTGTGTAGTCGGAGGCTGTAGTAACCGCACCTCGAATGAAATTATATTGCACAGGTTTCGTCCAGAGGAAAAGCTCCCTCGCTTCACCTGTTGTTGGTTTCTGCAGCGAAAAACACGAGAATGGAATGGGCTGACCCCTCTCTAAAGTGTCATCTGCTCTGCGCACTTTACCTTTCGGGCTGAGTTTTTCGATGAACAGGCCACATCAAGTGCAGCTATAAATCTGATGGCAGAGCAAGAAATACCGTAAGCGTTCCCTCAAGCCAGATGCCATCCCAACAACAGTTCCTGCGTTGAATGTTTGACGTACATGCAAGAAGCGACAAACAACAGCCATCACCAAGACAAGAGAGGGCAGGTAGGCCTAGCAATCACTGCCATCAACTCTTCGTGCATCAAAGTTTCCCTCCCTCCCATATAAGATAACCCATATAAAACATGAATTTTATTTGCCCGTGGCATTGCAAATATGAGTATTAAAATTACTGGGTGGGGGATAAAAATAGGCATTGTTGTGTACATTAAAATTGCAACTGATGTGATTAATATACAATGTTCCATTTTGTTTTATGAACTACGCGGTATAGAGGGTCTGCATTAAAAATTACTGTGAACATTACAGCCCAAGTTCGTTTGTCATTGCCTAGCAACTAATAATACCAGTGTTGTGATGAATATCAGCTGCATGACAATGTACATAGTTTTAGAAAATAACACATCATTCAGACATTTATATTTTTGATTGTTACAAGTTAGCTTAAATACCTATAGCTAATGAAATTTTTACCATTATTGCTTGCATTAGTTATTAATTTGTTTTATATTTTAGTTTTAGCTAAGGAAAGTGTCTGCAGCGAAGGCCCCTCGTTCCAAGAAAGTTTTGCATACCACTGCATCTATAGCTGCAAGTTAAAATTTTATATTGTCATACAATGATTCATGATAATATTCATTAACTATTAAATCTTGTCACCATTAGTGCACATTATTATATGGGCAATTCCACGGTAACAGCAAAAAGCATATTTTTGCATATATGTTTATATTTTCAAGACCAGCATATGCCTAGAAAGGATGGTTAAATATGATCTGGAAATACAGACCCTACTCTATAATAGGCAGCTGTGTATATTGAAAAATCTAACAAATGGATGAAATGATGAAAAATTTTATTTTGGTAATGGAATTACACACAAAAATAAACAACGTCAATTTCCAACATGTCATGACAGTTCGTCTGAATCTTGCAACCAATTGATGCTGCTAGTTGACATTACTATGTAGACATGGGTAGTGACTATGTATTGGACAGAAGTTTGGTCATGATATGTGCACTGTTTGTTTAAAATTGGTACATGTCTTTACTCTTCTGTCTAAAGTCAGGTTGTCATCTCTTCAACTCAATTTGACATGGACCTTTCTGGAAACAGGGAGACTGAAACTGCCCTATATAACTTTGTAGTTTAATTAACCAAGACATTGTCTTATTGTCAGTGCTGACCTCTTGCAAAAATACGACTTGGTTTCCATTCCTGGATTCTTACACTACAAGAGAAAGTGCCATGTAATTCCATTACCAAAATGTAATTCCGTTACCAGGTTTTACACAAGATCAGAGAAGATACATTAAAAGTTAGTGATCTAACCTTTTACTGTGTGTATCTAATAAGAGAATTTCAAGTAACTTTTAATTTCAATCAATAGTTCTCAGGAAAACTTTTATGACTTTTTTGGTAACGGAATTACAGACAAAATGTATGAAAATGTATCACCTTCCTGTTCAAAGTATGAGATATGCAGTACGTATTGCTTTCTGCATTTAGTATTTAGAGTATATTAACCTAAATAATCAGCAAAATAAAAATAAGTAAGTTGAGAGTTAGGAAGATGGGGTGGGTTTCTGTAAGTGTTGCCTTTTCATTGGCTGCAATGCTAAAAATGCACCTCATTGGAAATGCTATTTTTAAAGAAAGTGAACCGATGACACTAACTTTTTACTTTGGTCAAAATTCTACACGTTTTTGACATAAGTAGTGAAACTTTGGTACTGTTCGAAAAAGATTTCTTTTTTAGCAGTCTGGGTTCTCCAATACGGAATTGCCCATATATTTCCTGGAATATAGAACACCAATAGAAAATTACACTGTCAGATAATTAAATAAATATCTGCTGACTTGTTTGTCTGCAGAAATATTATTATAACATAACTTACAAAAAGTTTTAGCAACTGTTAATTGAATCAGTTAAATGTTTGGTGGTGTGTGTCATCAGTGTGGAATATCTGGTATTGTTAGTTCATGTGTGCATTAGTGCTTGTTTATGTTAGTTCATGCAGTAGTGCATGTTTACCTCAATGAATGTTTTACTGTTGGAGCATGATAATCTGGGGACATGTTCCAGGACCTCTCCAAGGGCATCTGAAGGTTGATATGTTGGACTCCACATAAGCCATATTGCATGTCGACATATTGAGATTTGATCTTACTATCTCTAAAGTGGAACTTTGTGTAAAGCGGCACATTGAGTATGGATTGAACATCCTGAAGGTAAGTATATTTATTTTTTTGTTTCACAGTAATATCTTTGTATATTCTTTTATGCTTCATGTATTGCTTTGATAAATCAACTACATCAGATTTAGTGACATCAGGAAAAACTTGATCGAGTCGGTGAACCAACTGCCATGCAAGTTGTTGAATCTGCACATAATTGGGAAGCGTATAAACAAGACAGTTGGCAAATTTGTGGAACAACCGCCATTTGTCACAATTGTCAAAGACGTACTGACAAAAGTCACTACTCTCTTCAAAGATATCAGGACCAGCATCATGAATCCCTATTCAGTAAGCATTATCCTTTTCCTTATCATATGTGCATTTGATGTGAAATTTGGTTGTCATTCATAATGATTCTATATCAAACTTAGAAATCAAGAGTAAATATGGTGATGCCATTACACATAAGTTGTCGTGTCAAATTGTGAATTACTTACTATGTCTCCTTGTTAATGTGCTGTTGGCAAGTACCAATATCTCCTTGTTAATGTGCTGTTGGCAAGTACCAATATCTCCTTGTTAATGTGCTTTTGGCAAGTATCAATGTCTCCTTGTTAACGGGAGACTCGGGTCGGATTTTACGGATTTTTGACAATAAAATGAATTTCGAGTTGTTGCTATTTCCGTGTATAAATATTATTCAACTTGCCATTCGTGTAAGTTGCACTGTCGAAATAAACACGTTTCTGTCATAAAACGTGTCTTTTGTATGATGCCTATCATTGCTAAGTCTGTTTATGTCAAATGAACCGAGACTAATGGGACATTAGGTGATTTTCCGCGAGCCATTGCATGCCGGAAAACGCTGTCATTCCAACATGGCGCATATCACGGGAAAGCCCCATTTTCGCTCTGTATGATGGTACAAACAGTTTTAAAATGTGCCCGGAGGTATCCGAGTAATTCCGACTATAAATGACCGCCTCTGAACCATCTCGGTGACAAAGGAATGGGGAATGCCAGCCACGACGATTCGCTGGACTTCACCACGTGATGTCTGATTCCCTCAAATCAAGCGCTCTAATTGGTTGTAATACTAATTTCCATCCACTGACGTCAGGTTGAAATACCAGCTACGTTCGATTCGATCGACTTTTTTTATACCATGAGTTTCGTTCATTTATATCGCTTTGTAAAACGACATTATGCCGTTTGGTCGAAAGCGAGTGGGCGGTTACGGTACTGGGAGGCAGCGAAAGTTTGCATCGTTGCAGTTAGCGCGCGATGCAAAGGCATCGATGGTTGAATTCGCCAATGAACCTGCGGCGACAACTTCGTCTTCTTCGACTATCACCGTCCGTGGTGCCAACGAGAATGGCACGCAGTGTAAGTTTAATTCTGATATTTCATATGTTCACTTGTGTTTTATCCAAACATCGCCTTTGTGGCATAACTATTACTGTATAAACGATTTGACGCTGATCTAGTTCATGCTGTTGATGTTCGTGGTTGTGTTGACATTCACGCCAAGGCCCAGGGCAGGGGCCATCCAGGCACATCAGAAGCAGAGTTGTAACTATGGTTTATTATATTACTACAATTTGCCCTGGTAATTATCGTATACCTATAGCCTATATACACATGCGCGCGGGTGTGTGTGTATAATATGGCAATGCCAATAAAATAAATTGCATTCAATGCCATACCCTTGCATACGTAGTAAGGGGGGGGTTTTTGTTGTTGAACATGTCTTGGGTACTTTTTGTTCATGAAATACATTTATATTGTGTATTTTTTCCAGGCATCAAGGCGGTCATCAACAGTACCAGCTGATCTGTCTCGGAGACTGTCTGTCACTGAACGGAAGTTTGGTTATGCAGATCTTCTGGAGGAGATAGGTGTCCCGCGATTCCTGGCTGAGGATGAGACAGATGCTGATGGAGATCTTTCAACAGTACTTGTACGCTGTGCCGTGTTGCCATCACTTGTTGCGAGCCTGCTATGCACGTTGTGTAGGAAGCATACACTCTCCACCCCAGCTGTTGACCGCACCGCACCCTCGGCATGGTGTGTGGCCTCGAGACTTTCTGCACCAGTTGCGACAAGGTCATCAATGCAACTCTGTCATCAGGCTGTATCGATGGGACTCAGGCGACGAATGTCCCATTTGTCGTGGTGAGATCAGCTGTGTCGGCAACGATGGGCATGGGTGTCAGGTACTCGGGACTTGTGTGAAATTTATTTTACAATGCCAATGACTCTTAACTTTGCCTTTTGATAGATTATACATTCATTAATATGTATGCAAAGTTTCAATCATCTAGGTTGCTTCTCAGATGTTGAAATGTATGTGCCAATGTACATAAACTTTGAATATGATTTTCTCAAAAACATGTTTTCCCTCACACCTACTGCCTCCCGTGCCACTTATCTCTGCTATTGTTTGACAGAATTACTTGAAACTTTCTACAGTGTTTCTTGATAGTATGCTCTTGAAAACTATGTAGTAACTTTTTAGAAAACGTTATTTCTATTTTATATAATGAACCATCAATGTAAAATTTCATTATGAAAAAATACATTCAGATGTAAAAAAATCATGAAAACAAAAGTTTTTTGAAAACTTGGAAAGTCAACTGACTGTTTTCATTGGGGTTATGTGGAGTAACTACACACCAAATTTGAGTCCTCTAAATCCAATGGTTACTGATATAAGTCACACGCAACATTCAATCCAAGATGGCGGCATACTGTGGGAAAATATGTATGAAACTTTCTGAAAAAAATTCACAGCATTACTCTTACCTGGACTTGCAATCTATGAAAGTTTCAGCTCTGTAGATTCAGTGATAACGAAATAAGAAAATAAAATGCGTTTAGACCCAAGCGACGCCTTAATGTGTTGTCAGCAAGCACCAATGTCTCTTTGGTATGTGCTTTAGGCAAGCACCAACATCTCCTTGCTATGTGCTGTAGTCAACTACTAAAATTTCCTTGCTCCTAGTGGTTGTAGGGAAGCACGGAGAAAGCAACTCAGCAGAAATCAAGAAGGTTCAGATGGAGGAACTTGCTGCACTGTTGTTTACCTCAAAAAGCTGCTTGCACCATTCCTACACACGTATGACCTCTGCATGCAGACAGTCAAGAACATCAAACAAACTTGGTGTACCAGTGTGTCCGGGTCTGTATTTGAATTTGTTTTGTTGTTTAAGAGTCAGACCACAATAATACTGCCTGCTACAGCTACAGACAATTTCAGTGAGTTTTTTTAACTGCCAGGTCACTTGATCTAGTCAGCCAGCAAGTTTCTGTTTTCTTTCTTCCTCCTCAATTTATTTAGCCCATTGTGAATCAGTTACAGTACAGTTGGCTTAATGTATATTTAAAAAAAAGGGTTATTGGTGTTCATATCTGTAGAGTGTATGGGTTATTGGTGTTCATATCTGTGGAGTGTTTGAATTGTTTAACAGTATGTACAGTTGGCTTAATGCATATTTAAAAAAAATTATTGAAAGAATTGACTTTGAACGTTAAGTCGGGTAACTTTGAAAGTGTGAATAAGTTTATGTCATAGTATGTAGAGTTGGAGCCACTTTTGCCCTTTTCCAGTGAATTTCATATGGGTCCAATTGAAAATAATTTAGTAGGTTGTCCGATGTCTTCATAAAAACTAAATGACACATTTGCACAAATGAGCTAGCATTTCATAGTGGATACTAGATAGGTTAGATTTTTTGTAAAATGATTTTGAAACGAGGCAAGAGAAAAATCAAATTGAGGAGGGAGCTTGTCTCCCACAATTGCCATGAGACTATCAAATCTCCTGTTTTCCTGCTCAGAAGAACAAATCTGCCACCAGATTTCTGGTGAAACAAAACAAATTCTTTACAGTCTAACAACAGATCGTTAATCCCTCCCTTTACTAACGCATGAACAATGCAGACCTGTCTAACCTGTGTCCTTGTGTGTTGTTGACATTGTTTATAAGCCATAGGAGATCATAGCACTGGGCCCACAGGGTCCCTATTGTGCATTTGTCACCGACTGTAAACCAGGCTCACATTAATCGATGTACAATCCGTTAACTATCCATTCAGATAATACCTATCAATACATCATGGTGTAAGATGTATTATGTTTATGTTCACATGCAATAGATACAATATGGCACAGGCACTGCTTCAAGTGATCTTTGGGCTAAAGGTGAATGAAAAGTTCCCAAAGAAACTGCTGCAGTAGACATCATGTGGTGTTGGTGTCTGGGAAATAGACGGAAATGGTTATTACAGCCACAAATGAATCATGCTGGAAGTCACTGTTGGACAGGAGGTAAATATATTTAACAATTCCATTCAAATTAAGCAGGTTCCCGATATTTAATCAAATATTTTTCTATGAAAAAGTACAGGAAATGTAATTTTCTCTCTTGTCCTGCTTTTATGATTATTGCTGTCCATATTACCCTTACCCAGTATCTCCACATGAATTTTTTACTATGAGGTGTCATGTAGGTATTGATAAACTTTTCCACTGCAGCTTAGCAGGGGTGTGCACATAGAGTGCTGATGTTTACATGTTATGACATGATTACAAGTCATGTATATGGCAAGACTCAAATTCTACTAGAAAATAAAGATCTATCACTAAATATAACATATTCATTTGTCCTTAATTACCTCATTTGGTCATTTGATAAGATTGCCTCAAGCCTTCAGCTTGTAAGCTTCCAGAATACTTGCCATGGATGACCCTTACAACTAATCACCTAATGCGTGTATTGAATGTTGTTGGATACTTCACATGGATGACCCTTACAACTAATCAATCTAACATGTGTATTGAATGTTGGTAGATACTTCACATGGATGACCCTTGCAACCAATCAACTAAAGTGTGTACCGAATGTGGTAGAAAAAAAGGCAAGTTGGATACAACTAACTAACCCAAGTGTGTATTGTATATTTTATTCTAGTTATCACTCCATATCCTGTATTGCAATGGTATGTTTGGTATACTGTGTTTTGACCAAACTTGTGTAACATTTTCTATGTTTCAGAACCTATTTTCATCTCACATTTTATCATTATCTTTACATGGTGACATAGTGTCAGTATGTATCAGTGACAAAATACTACATTTAAGAAATTATTATTTAAATAAAAAGCTGAGGAAAAATGCTGTTTAATTTGATAGTGCTTGTTGAACTTTTCCCCCACATGTCATGTTCCTTTCCTTGCTGCTGCAGATATTTATAAGATGATGACTTTGCTCGAAGGTGGCGACTGGAGCTGTGATTTGTGTGGGTCATAAGCCAGACTGTTGCTCTGATCCTCACATTCGTATGGCTGTGGTAAAGACAGGCACAAGTAGGATGATCGATCCCACTTAATACCTGCGTAAGTGAAAGGTGCCGCTTCCCAAATGGGTGCAGGAGTATGACCACCTCGTACTTGTCTGGAGGGTGAGTTTAGACAATATATCTTACATACTTGGATTCATATATGAAAGATGTAAACTCATTTATGTGGTTAGTGTTGAAAACAACAACAAATTTATCCAAGCAAATGATACCGCTAATCAGCAGAAAATGTCATTCTAACAGTAATACTATTTGTTTAGATATTCACCTTTACATACAACTGGGATGATGTCTTGATACTCTAATATATAGAGTATCTACTTCTCATGTTTGTTATGAGTAATGCTATCCATCAGTTAGTCTTCACCATCATTTTACCTATTCTTTAAGCAATTTGCCCTTTATTATTATTATATAGATTTTTTTCTTTGTCAGTCTTGGCAGAATCTATTGATATCAGTTCCATGTTTTCCGTGATTTTTCCTAAAGACCACAATGGAAATAAGTGCTTGAGATTTTTGTGTCATCCTATTATTTTAATGTAAAGATTTATTTGATGTATGTACAAGTTACATTTTTATAGTGAATAAATGAAAAATATACATATAAAAACCGTAACTTACTGATACTTGCGTTTGTGTATGAATGTAATTGAATTGAATTTTATTCAACATAAACATATATACAAGGTGCAGCAATACATAAGATATATGTACTGAACCAAAGAACATCAGTCAGGATGCTGTGAACATATAAAATCTAAACAATAATTTTACAAATATGTTGAAAGGAAATGCATGAAGTTACAAAAACTTGTATTTTGCATTCCCTATTAATATTTAAAGTAAATAATTACAATTAGAAATGCCGTTCTTCAAGTTATGTATTTTAACCCCATGAGAAGCCAATGGTAAACTTGTGAGTCAAAGTCAATCTTAAGTTAATTATATGTGTGTGCCTAAATGTTATAACTTTGTTAGTAATTATCATAAAAGAAATGAAACATCAGTTTGTTGGTAAGAAGATTCATTACTAAAACACATTCATGACAACTTAATTACACTATCTCATCTTGCAAATATTATCTTAATTTTGACAAAATTTATAGCAAAAACAGATCACTAGCTAAATCAATGTCTGAATTACATGAAATCATTAATAGTAATTAAGCAGATATGTCAATCATTGAGCTATGCATTGATACCACCTGTACCCTTGATGGCCGTTTATGAATGGACTTAAATCAACCGAATGTTAAAAACAAATGTTTTTGGCATTGATACATATACATAAACTCAAAATACTCCTTGTACTTACCATTGACTGAGATGTGTCAATGCATCCAGAAATGATTAATAGAACTTGTGCTTATGATTGATAATCTAAAGTTGAAAGATGTTTTCAACTTCAATATGAACTCCATCACGCTGAACAAAGTGCTACGTCTCCTTCGTAAGGTATGACACCTGTAACCTGGAACTGACCTCAACGAGTGGACGGCCAGCTTCAAGGTGTTTAAAGAGGACTTCAGTGAGTGATTTTACAGCAAACTGAATTTAGTAATCATTGCACTCAAGTAGTAACTTGTTCATATCTCACTGATCCATTTGGATATCACAGAAAACAATAAATGAATTAAACAAATGATCTTCTGATTGTGGAAGTGCCTGGAAATCTAGTGTGCATGATCTATGATTTATCAAATGTCAACAACAACCTATTAAATTAAATTATGTGACTGGTTTTCAGCTAATATTATGGGCAAGGTATTGTTTAGACTTGGTTGTTAAACAAATAATAATGACTTGACGAGCAGGAGTGTTCCATAATGTGTCTACATATATATATTGTGCCGCAACTTGATATTTTACAGTTTCTGAAACAAAAAAGCCTAGAGGAGACATGACACTTCCCATGCATGGACACAAAAAATAGTTAAGACCAACTAAAAGGATAATAGCCTGACTCTAGCTGTTCTGTTCAGTGTGTGTGTGTGTGTTGCGGGGAGGGGGTGTTTGGAAGGGGGAGCATTTGTTGTTGCAGCTGCATGGACTGAACTTAATTTGTGTGTCATACAGTGTTATTAATCTTGGCTAGAGGTAATGTAAACTGTTTAGTATAAAGCCCTCAGTTTTTGTCATTTTGTTTATCAAGACAGCAACAAACGCACATGTATTCTACATGCTTTTCAATGAAAATGCTACTGGCCAAACTGGCTCAAAAGGGAAACTTTTGTTTAGGAAAATCTGATGCCATGTGGTCTATGGCCCAAATGACCACCGGTAGCGCTAACCTAACTAATGATGGACATGATTCTGTTTCAGTTACAAGTTTTTACATTGCATGCACACAATACTTCTGGTAGGAAAAGCGTTTGTCACCTTCTCGTGGTTCCTACTGTGGATCATGACAGCAAACTTTGCTGTCATGTGAACAAAGAACAGCGCACTATCTTGTAAATGACACTATCTTGTAAATCGTGGATATTGCGTTTGTTTTATATTGAGGGGCTTGGTGCTATGCAAAGTCATATCAGTTGCTGACTTGAGATGGTAGGTGCATGGTTTTGAGACCTTAACAAAGGTCTAAAGGGAAATGTGGTTGATACCAAATAAATATACTGCCACATTATTCACACAGCTTGACATCTATAATGATGGTGATATGGAGCCTGTTTGTTATGAAGGAAACACATATTTGGCTTTGTTGCAATATTGAGAGTTGCAGTCCAACCCATGTTTGCTGTAGTGACCGACTATGTGCAGCGTAAACATCGTCATGTCTTCGGGATGGTCTACAACTGAGCCTCCTTTAATATCTCTGGCATTTCAAGAGGTAACTCTTTGACAGCCTAAACAGCAAGGTAATGAACATAACAAATTACGTGCTTCCTGATGTGCTTTCATTGATATCTAATTTTTATCCAGTGGGACGGTAGTTTTGTATGTTAGTATGTTGAATCAAGCCCCTAAGAATGTAGAATATTATATTTCATAACATAGTAGCTGTCACGCCATCTTGGGACCACTACCTGAATAAATGAATTCACATGGACAGTACATGCTCTCGCATTTTTATTTGCAATATTGACAGTTGCATTTCGACCCATGTTTGCTGTTGTGACCGACTATGTGCAGCGGAAACATCGTCATGTCTTCGGGATGGTCTACAGTTGAGCCTTCTTTGTTGTCTCTGACATTTCAAGAGGTACCTCTGAAAACATAAACAATGTTGGTTAGTGCAACAAGGTAATGAACATAACAAGTTACATGCTACCTGATATGCTCTCATTGGTATCTAATTTTTCCCCAGTGGGATAATAGTTTTGTATGTTAGTATGCTGAATCAAACCCCTAAGAATGTAGAACATTATATTGCATAACATAGTAGCTGTCACACCATCATGGGACCACTACCTGAGTAAGTGAATTCACATGGACAGTACGTGTTCTCGCATTTTTAATTGCACATGTCCAAATTTGCTTCCTTCATAATTGTTTACCTTGTACAGATATACATTGGGCTCTTAGAGTCATTCTTGCAAATACCTGTCTTAAGTTTTTACTTAGTCGTGTTTCACGTATTGTGTTCATAGACTGTTGAATAATAACAGCAGATTATTTGGTGACAACTTTTTGTTTGTTTCACACATTATAATGGGCATTTTTAGTTTTACAAAATTAGATAGCTTTAATATATGCAATTCACAAGATAATCCATTTGTGTGATGGCAATAGTATACATTGCTGACAATCCTTGCTAATTGCTTTTTTGACAAATAAAAATGCAGTCAATATTTGTTTTGTAGGTATTCCTCCACACTCCACAACAACATGAAACTCAAGGCAGGTACTGTGAATTGTATAGTTTTAAGCAAGCACTTTTATCTAGTAAATGTTTTGCACTAGTACACACAATTGCAATACTCGACGGCTCCAAAGTTATCGTCCAATTAAGACACCTACAAATTGACTTACATATACCATTTCAGTATCATTGATTTTTACCTTAGTACTGGCTCTTTTATAGTTACTAAATAGCATGAAATTAATTTCCAACACATTAAGTGATAAGTTATTAACTACAAACCACATACCCAATTAACCCAGTTGTTTGCCTGTATCTTTGCCGAGTTCAAGAATACAATTTAATGGTGATGAACTATATGTTGATTGATCGGGCCCTATGTATCTAATTTATTATATTATTATCATATGTAAGCTTCACTGCTTGTATACTATGCAATGTCTCAAGAATGGGACTCTCTCGAACAACGCCAAGAACAAACATGAACGCAGAGTCATCACGGTTACACGCAATTTTTACGCTGCATATCAAGCAACAGAGACTTCTGGATGGGGTACAAACATTCAGTCTTATTTACCGCTATTAAAAAAAATTATTGAGAGTTCAACTAATGTTAAGACATATTCTGCAGTGGTTTACAAAAATGACTACAGTTTTAATATTAGTGTACAATTTATTTCTCTAACATGTATGAACAAGAGTAACATGAACTTTATATTTGTTGCCACTGAACTACAAAATGTAAATTTCTGTATTACTCTGTATTATTGAATAGTTTGCGGTACTTGACCGGTGTTTATGTTTAATATAAATGGAATTTTGTTTGTTCAAAGCCACGTACATAAATTTTTTTACCATAGCAACTACAAGGTTTTAGTTAAACAAGTGACTGACTCACTGACTTTGAGACTCTGACTGCCAAGTTCCACTTCATTGACCTCGCTGGTTCGGAGTGACTGAAGTGCACTGGAGCAACGGACAACCACGCCAAGGAGGGACTATGGACTGGTCAGTGGATATAACATACTAGTTTTTGACATGCTTGATTCAGAAACGGAAGTGCTTATTTCACCCAAAAAATATGGCATAACAGAGTTGGAGTTAGCATTCAAAACACCATCTTTTAAAAAAATTACGTAACATTGACACATGATTTAACATGTTCTGAAGGTGAATTCACATATTTTCGTATGTGAATTCACGGGATTGTGTGGACAAATTGGGTGTACAAACACGTGTGTACACTGATTCAGAACACATGAAATCACGTGTCTCAATTGGTTCAATTCACGTGGTACCATTTGTGAATTCGCTATATTCTGTGGACAAATTGGGTGTACAAACACTATTAACTCTGGTTCAGAACACGTGGAATCACGTGTTTCAACTGGTTCAATTCATGTTTTACCGAACGTGAATTCACGAGATTCTGTGGACACCTTTATCCATGAAAACACGTAACCATAAACTTGTATTAACAGGTTCAGAACACGAGAAAACGTGTCCATAGAGGTCGATTGACGCATTCTGTAAATCAAGACAAATTGTGTAGGATACAACTCATTTATTGTATGGTAATGATAATGTATAATACCCGTTCTAAGCGAGACAACCATAACTCCCTACTTTGTTTACACATGAATCACTATGTGAGCATAAATAAAATTGTATATTGAAATGAGCTACCACTAACATTTTACTTCTCTTACCAGAGTATACATTTAATTGGGTCTTTGCACCAAGAACAAATGACAAATCTGGGAGTGCATATTAATAATGTATTCACTCAGTGTCTCCACATGACAGTCCTTCTGTGTTAACACTGCATTCACTCAATGTCTCCACATGACAGTCCTATGTTAACACTGCATTCACTCAGTGTCTCCACATGACAGTCCTTCTGTGCTAACACTGCATTCACTCAATGTCTCAACATGACAGTCCTTCTGTGTTAACACTGCATTCACTCAATGTCTCCACATGACAGTCCTTCTGTGTTAACACTACATTCACTCAGTGTCTCCACATGACAGTCCTTCTGTGTTAACACTGCATTCACTCAACGTCTCCACATGACAGTCCTTCACTGTTAACACTGCATTCACTCAATGTCTCCACATGACAGTCCTTCTGTGTTAACACTGCATTCACTCAATGTCTCCACATGACAGTCCTTCTGTGTTAACACTGCATTCACTCAATGTCTCCACATGACAGTCCTTCTGTGTTAACACTGCATTCACTCAATGTCTCCACATGACAGTCCTTCTGTGTTAACACTGCATTCACTCAATGTCTCCACATGACAGTCCTTCTGTGCTAACACTGCATTCACTCAATGTCTCCACATGACAGTCCTTCTGTGCTAACACTGCATTCACTCGACGTCTCCACATGACAGTCCTTCTGTGTTAACACTGCATTCACTCAACGTCTCCACATGACAGTCCTTCACTGTTAACACTGCATTCACTCAATGTCTCCACATGACAGTCCTTCTGTGTTAACACTGCATTCACTCAATGTCTCCACATGACAGTCCTTCTGTGTTAACACTGCATTCACTCAATGTCTCCACATGACAGTCCTGTGTTAACACTGCATTCACTCAATGTCTCCACATGACAGTCCTTCTGTGTTAACACTGCATTCACTCAATGTCTCCACATGACAGTCCTTCTGTGCTAACACTGCATTCACTCAATGTCTCCACATGACAGTCCTTCTGTGCTAACACTGCATTCACTCGACGTCTCCACATGACAGTCCTTCTGTGTTAACACTGCATTCACTCAACGTCTCCACATGACAGTCCTTCACTGTTAACACTGCATTCACTCAATGTCTCCACATGACAGTCCTTCTGTGTTAACACTGCATTCACTCAATGTCTCCACATGACAGTCCTTCTGTGTTAACACTGCATTCACTCAATGTCTCCACATGACAGTCCTGTGTTAACACTGCATTCACTCAATGTCTCCACATGACAGTCCTTCTGTGTTAACACTGCATTCACTCAATGTCTCCACATGACAGTCCTTCTGTGCTAACACTGCATTCACTCGACGTCTCCACATGACAGTCCTTCTGTGTTAACACTGCATTCACTCAACGTCTCCACATGACAGTCCTTCACTGTTAACACTGCATTCACTCAATGTCTCCACATGACAGTCCTTCTGTGTTAACACTGCATTCACTCAATGTCTCCACATGACAGTCCTTCTGTGTTAACACTGCATTCACTCAATGTCTCCACATGACAGTCCTGTGTTAACACTGCATTCACTCAATGTCTCCACATGACAGTCCTTCTGTGTTAACACTGCATTCACTCAATGTCTCCACATGACAGTCCTTCTGTGTTAACACTGCATTCACTCAATGTTTCAACATGACAGTTCTTCTGTGCTAACACTGCATTCACTCAGTGTCTCCACATGACAGTCCTTCTGTGTTAACACTGCATTCACTCAATGTCTCCACGTGACAGTCCTTCTGTGTTAACAATGCATTCACTCATTGTCTCCACATGACAGTCCTTCTGTGTTAACACTGCATTCACTCAATGTCTCCACATGACAGTCCTTCTGTGCTAACACTGCATTCACTCAATGTCTCAACATGACAGTCCTTCTGTGTTAACACTGCATTCACTCAGTGTCTCCACATGACAGTTCTTCTGTGTTAACACTGCATTCACTCAATGTCTCCACATGACAGTCCTGTGTGAACACTGCATTCACTCAATGTCTCCGCATGACAGTCCTTCTGTGTTAACACTGCATTCACTCAATATCTCCACATGACAGTCCTTCTGTGTTAACACTGCATTCACTCAGTGTCTCCACATGACAGTTCTTCTGTGTTAACACTGCATTCACTCAATGTCTCCGCATGACAGTCCTTCTGTGTTAACACTGCATTCACTCAATATCTCCACATGACAGTCCTTCTGTGTTAACACTGCATTCACTCAATGTCTCCACATGACAGTCCTTCTGTGTTAACACTGCATTCACTCAATGTTTCAACATGACAGTCCTTCTGTGTTAACACTGCATTCACTCAATGTCTCCACATGACAGTCCTGTGTTAACACTGCATTCACTCAATGTTTCAACATGACAGTCCTTCTGTGTTAACAATGCATTCACTCAATGTCTCAACATGACAGTTCTTCTGTGTTAACACTGCATTCACTCAATGTCTCCACATGACAGTCCTTCTGTGTTAACACTGCATTCACTCAATGTTTCAACATGACAGTCCTTCTGTGTTAACACTGCATTCACTCAATGTCTCAACATGACAGTTCTTCTGTGTTAACCATACTTATTTGGTATACTTCTCGTCAAATACCAGAATAAAAAATAAAATTTAACATAAATATAAATAAGGGCATACATATAGATCATCTGATACTATTTAATCATCCTGTATTTCTACACAGTAACAGATCATCTGTGTAATAACATATATTTTGTTGTCTTCTGACACTAACTGCCGGTAGCTACTACACAAGGGTAAAACACGAATGAAGATCACCCGACGCTATTAGTCCATACAACTAAAAATATAAAATCTCAGTAGGTGTGTAGAATCATTTATGTTTGAAAAGTTGGATACCTGAGTATCACAAACTAATTCTTGAAGATAAGTTGTCTTGTTGACAATACACAGCCCTTAGAAAATAAAAGATCTTGATTGACTTAAATTTGCTCGAGGAGCCTGTCATGTGAATGACGCTACTCTAACCTTGATTTTCCAATAATGGGGGAAGGGGTGCCTCAGCTATTCTTTTCGGAGCTGTCTGTAAATTATGTACACAAGGATGGAGGAGTTGGTAGCAGTGGTTGCATATGCAGTGTGTATACGGGGGGTCTATAGGCTACTGCATGCGTATCGTACCCAATTAGCCTAGTTGTTTGCTTACGCTGTCGGCTTACCAGCTCGGTAGTGCAGCAGCTAGGCTTCCATGAATACAAATTGTATCAAGCTAGTTATAACATTGTGCGGAAGTTCAGTATCAGTGCATCTGGGGTGGCATTATTGATTGATTTAGCAAGTTCACCGCTAGCATTATGCTGCCTGTGCGGTCAGACCTCACGCGTATGGTACGCATACAGGGGGGGGCGGACGATTTTTGCGTATGTAATTTGTAGATGAGCCAACAAAATCAAACACACGAGTAATAGAAATCATGGTTTCTATCTGACAGGAAACTCTGAACTGTTTTTTCAATTCCATGAAATAAATGAAAGGTCATTAGTCAATATAAATTGACAAATTCCCAGCAAAAACCAGCAGTGGTCATGATGGTATTACTTTGAAACAATTAAAATATTTAAAACTCATTAATTAAACTCTTAACATTACTTCTTAATCAAATATTTAATACTGGAGTCTTCCCAGATAGGATGAAAATTGCAAAAGTCATTCCTATCTTTAAAAAGGATGATGAAACACTGTTCTGTAACTACATACCAATATCACTATTACCTGTAATATCTAAAGTTGTTGAAAAAGTTATGCATGATCAGATATATTCATTTTTTACAGAACATTCACTTTTCAATGATAACCAATACGGCTTAGGAAGGATAGACGAGAAAGAAGGGGAGGTGGAGTAATTTTATATATTAAAGAATCTATCCAAGCATATGAAATAACACTGAAAAGTGAAGCAGATTGTGAGGAAGCAATTTGGTGTAACATAGTTACCAGGAACTCAACATTAACAATAGGAGTAGTTTATAGTCCTAACATAGGACAAGAGGAAGATATAAAATTACAAAAGGCGATAAGGGAGGTGAGCAAGGGGGAATGTGTTATAATGGGTGATCTTAACCATTGCGATATACAATGGGAATCATTAGAGAGTGCTGGAGGTGACGACCATCAGTTTCTACTTCTAACACAGGATTGTTTCCTTACTCAACATGTCTTGGAACCAACCAGAGGTGGGAATGTGTTAGATTTAATTTTGTCTTCTCAAAATGAATTAGTTGACAATGTTAAAGTACACGAACCTTTGGGTTCAAGTTCAGCAACATAATTCTGGACGTGTTTAAAATATGAGATTGAGGGCATTATTGAGAAATTTATTCCATTAAAAAAAGGTCAAGGAAGAAACACCTGTCAAAAGAGGCTATTAGAACAATTGCTCACAAACTGATGCTGTGGAGGGTCTATAAACACACTGGAAATGTAGACGACTACACAAACTACAAAGAGGCACTTAACCTAGCTACAACTGAAATTAGAAAATCTAAAAGAACCTTTGAAAAAAAATTACAGCAACAGTATGCTTATGTAAGGAGTAAAAAGAAAGTTTGAGATAAGGTCAGACCACTGCATGGGGGAACATAATTTCAGATGGGTTTCAAATGGCAGAATTCCTGAATGAGTATTTCAGCTCAGTTTTTACCACAGAACATGTCGGATCACATCCAGTTCCATTTACTAAATTTGAGGGCAATAAATCAGAAAATTTGGGGCAGTTATTTGTAACTCCTGAAATGATAGAAAAGAAAATTAAGAAGATGAAAGATAATAAATCATCTGGAGTTGATGGGATACCACCAAACCTGTTTAAGGAATTGTTGAGCAAATTAGTACATGTTTAACTTCTCACTAGAAGAAGGAATAGTTCCTTCAGAATGGAAAGAAGCAAACATTACACCACTATTTAAGAAAGGATCAAGGAACAAACCAGAAAATTACAGACCAGTGAGTTTAACATCAGTTATATGTTAATTACTCGAAACATTAATTAGAGACCACATGGTGGAATTCCTTGTAAAACATAAATTAATAAATAAATTGTCTTGAAGAATTATTATCGCAATACGCGCAAGATGATATTATTATATGTGGAGATTGGAATACCTCTTTTGAGAGAGACACCTATCAAACACGATTCATGAGTGTGTTCTTAGAACGTAATGAGTTATGTCTCAGTTGGCATCATCCGACGGCCAACAAGTCCAATACTTACGTGAATCACAACCTACACCATGAATCGTGTATCGACCACTTTGTTGTCTCTAACAATGTTTATGGCAACTTACGTCAAAATAACGTTAATGACACGCCATTAAATCCAGCAACCCACTGCCCGGTGATGCTGGTGTTCGACATATCATATAGGTATACATATGAAGAACCAGAACATGTATCTGATGAAAAACCAGTTAAAGTAGCATGGCACAAGGTAGACGATGAAAGTATTGATCACTACAAATGCCGTATTGATGAGTTGATTCCGAATACGATTATGTCGCTCGACACACTATTTTGTAATAACGTATTGTGTGAATCTGAGAATCACAGATCGGATATTGATAGTGTATGTAAACAAAAGATTGATGTGCTATTACGTGCTGGTCAAGAAACGCTGCCACAATGTAGTCATAGAGACCGCGGCATCCCTTACTGGGATGGCGAGGTAGAGAGCGTAAGAGAAACCGCCATGTTCTGGCATTGGTTGTGGGTAGACAATGAGAGACCCAGGCATGGGCATGTGGCCGCTGTCATGCGTAAGACCAGAGCTACCTATCATTATGCTGTGCGATACATTAAACGAAGGGAACGCGAGTTAAGAAAAAGTAAAATGGCAGAATCTGTATCGACGAACAAACAACGCGAAATATGGGTGGAAACTAAAAAAATGCTATCCGGAAAGAAACCCTCGATCAACTCAGTTGATGGAGCGTGCAATCCAGAAGCTATTTCGGAAGTTTTTGCATCAAAATACGAAACACTTTTTCAAGGTACGCCTACTGAGCCTGCAGAGCTACAGTCTTTATATCGAACTATTAAGAGTGGTGTCACAGCTGACGATCGAAGTTATTCTTCAATCACAGTAAATGACGTCGCAGATGCCTTGAAATATATCAAGCTAGGCAAACGAGACGGAAAATATAGTTTATCGTCAGACCATTTGGTAAACAGTAGTAGGAGATTTTTAATAATATTGTCGATCCTCATGTCGAGCATGCTTGTTCACGGATACAATGCTGCAGATTTATTGTCATCCACTATTATTTCAATACCGAAAAATGCTCGTGGAGACATGAGTCAAAGCGACAACTACAGAGGGATAGCACTGTGTAAATGTATTTGCAAGCTGTTTGACATTATACTTATGAAAAAATGCAGCGATGTATTGTGCACTAGCGATCAGCAATTTGCATTCAAAGCGAATCACTCTACCACTCTATGTAGTGGAACATTAATTGAAACTGCCAATCATTTTGTAAATAATAACAGTTGCGTATACAGCTGTTTTCTAAACGCCTCTAAAACATTTGATAAGGTTCACTACGGAAAGCTGTTCAATTTGATGCTTAAACGCAATGTACCTAGCGTAATTGTTAGATTCATTCTTGACGGATACATCAGACAATGTATGTGTGCACAGTAGGAACGTTACAAATCTAGAATTTTTTTCAACGGCGTGAAGCAAGGGGCGGTTATATCACCGATACCGTTCGCTATATACTACGATGAATTAATAGCTAAATTAGCCAGCAGCAGATACGGGTGCGGTGTCGCTCAGCACTTTGTTGGTGCACTATCATATGCAGACAATATCACATTATTATCACCTTCGCTACAAGGTCTGCAATACATGGTAAATATATGTGAGGAGTATGGGAAAGAATTCCATGTCACTTTTAACAATAAGAAAACTAGGAATGGTGTTCGGCGCAAGCAATGTTGATTGTAAAGCCATCCAGGTAAACGGGAACAATGTTACTTGGGCGACGAACGCAAAACACCTTGGTAACGTAGTCGATCACAAGCTTTCAGACTTGAATGATATAAATGGAAAAAAAGGTTATTTTATCGCGAGTGTTAACTGTTTTGTGGGCCACTTCAGAGGCAAAGTGCCTATTGATTGTTATATTCGTCTATTTCAGTCTTATTGTAGCACCCATTATGGCTAAACTCTATGGGCATTACATGAAAAAGGGTTCAATGATTTTTGCGTGACTTGGAACAAAGGCGTCAGGCGCATCTTAAACGTCAGTTATATGACGCATACAGCACTTTTAGGACAATTAATTAACACCTGTCACATCCATTCAATTGCTGAAGCAATTTTGCAAGTTTGTGGATTTAATGTTGACTAGCCGCAACGCCATTGTTAGGCACTTCGTTAGGCGGGCTATAAACTCAGCTCAATCACCAATTGGCCGAAATATAGCGGTTATTCGGCATGGCATGCAATATATGTACTAGATATTAACGTGAACCACGTACTTAGACAATGTCTTTTCAGTCAGCCAGAGCTGACAGGAATCGTTTGGTGCATACTCGAATTATTGCGATTATTCCAATAACGAGATTGACTTACCCGGTTTTACAAAAAAACGATGTTAACAACATGATGCCTAACTCTGCACTTGTTAAGCAGGCTGCCAACGTTTTTTTGTTTTATTCAATTGTACCTAAACTATTGTGTACGAATAAATGATATACACACACACAATTCACCCGTCCAGTCACCGGGAAGAGAAACACATATTTACGTCTTTATCTTCAACAAAATTATTCTGCAACATGTTATAATCCACATTACATTTCCAGACGTTGGCTCTGCGAGTAAGCGTTCGTCCTCACCCAATTTCCTGACCCCGGTTATGTGAATAGCGTTGTCCAGATAATTTTCCGTTTTTCCGCCAGGTGGCTGGTAGAAAAGCGTGGAACTTGTTAGGTATGAAATGACAGGCTTGAATACGTACGTTGGTAAGATTGATATTTGTAGTTCTATGGAAGTTAGACACAACTAAGACATCGGCCATTACCCATCGGCCGTACGAAAAGTACAATAATAAGTAAAACTATTATGTTTTTTGTGGCGGTGTATTAAAAATCCCTTTATATCACCCATGTTTCATTTATATACCTACATGTATTTCCCGTTTACTTCTGACAGTTAGCCATGTCTTTTGGTAACACAGGAGTGGTTTATTTGCAGAGTTTTGCACTGTAGAGTCAGTGAGTCCACTATAGGTTTTTCCATTTCCCTGTGTGGAATCTTGTTACTTCCCCTGACATAGTCATAGAGAATCATACATAGACACCAGCCTGGTGACCGGAGCCTGGCCGGGCCGAGTTCGACTTACCAACTAACACCGACCAGTGGTCAAAGAGCAAAACTAACATATAACGTGTGACGCTTCCCTACATGTCCATCCAACTAATGTAAGTTGAACGAGAATTAGTCAACGCTGGTTGTTACAACGTGGCAGCAAGCATCACATGCAACAGATTGATCAGCATACAGTTCTAACTAACTTCCCTAAATGTACTATCAAAGACAGCGATATCTATACAGTGACCTTTCACCCTGAAGGAGGTGGCAATATTCATGAATGTTGGTTGGATGATGTGATGTAATTCTCGCCAAACTAGGTAACACGGAATGCGTTCAGCTTACTCTGGTGACAACTAGAATGACTACTGTTCATTGTTAGTTGGTAAGTCGAACTCGGTCTTGGTAGAAGGGACCAACAGCTTTTAGTGTCTCTTCAGAAAGACAGAGGCAAAGCAGGGTGGACAAAATTGCCCAAGTTTCAAAATGGTAGAAGGTGCTTTCGAAACCCGATGTTTGTTGTATTATTAAGTTATCCATTATAATATATGCATAGCTTTGAACAGGTATTGTCTATCTATGAAATATGCGAGTAAAGCTCAATAACAAAATCGTAAAATTATGGAGGTATTACAAATATTAATTTCTGTAAACACGCATGATAATTGGTGTATTTGTCAGGTCTACCCCATTCAAATGGATGTTGGATGTTTCACCCCATTGTAACTTCACCGTTACCTGTCTCTCATAACCGTCTCACGTCAGGACCTTCCACCTACTTCATTCAGCATTCAGCCCTGACGTGATTTCGAATAGAGACAACTAATACATGTTGGTGTATTCTACAGGTTCGACCTGTATAGGCTTTTATTGTTTTACGCAACATCAATTTGTTACAGCACTACTGACATACATATACAACTTCTCTCGAGGGTTGAAGATCCCCTCCCTTGGTATCGGAGGATGAGACCTCGGTAGTAGGCTCTCTCAGCTCTCTCTCCCCGCTGGCCTCTACTTATAGTGGAGTTGGAAACATGGGTATGCTTCCTATCACGTACGCCAGTCGCGCTCTTCACATAGACCCTTCTGTATTGAAATGTCTAAATAAAGTAAATGTTGTGCACCTCCATTGTCGGAGAAGCTAAGCTGGGAATTTGTGGCACCCGTAACTCAACTTTCATCTATAGGTATGATATCGTGTAGACACTATGCAAATCTTCCTCTTGACCGTACCATTGGTCAGTGCGATATTAATCACCTCTCCCCGTTTCGACAAACACCTCTGCTTGTCTATCGGCGAGTGTTCAATAGAGCATTGAGACTCGGCATGAATCAGCGATACATCCCGTATTGACATGTCTACATAAAATAGATAAACGGTGTGCACTCCTGTTAGTATTCATATATTACTCTGCAGTATTCATATTACTCTGCTTTTCATATATACACGGTATGCTCATTACACCATGACGACAGGAGATAATGAAATGGTGAATACCAAGGTGACAGGATATCTGCCTCAAAAAGAGGTGGGATTGGTGGGTGGTTACACCCCCTCATAGTTGTT
The DNA here is from genome assembly GCA_033239005.1 of Lamellibrachia satsuma. NCBI lineage: Eukaryota > Metazoa > Annelida > Polychaeta > Sabellida > Siboglinidae > Lamellibrachia > Lamellibrachia satsuma. The sequence continues at coordinate 7,589,939 of BSQZ01000025.1, forward strand.
TACCTGCAGTCAGATAAAATTTTACAATACTTTGTAAATCACACAGTATAAGGGTATATGATCAGTGGTGTGTTTGGGGGGGCATTGGGCAATGGCCCCCCTTTGGGTAAAATTAGTTTTACTGTATTTTCTGTTGCACCACTATATGGTAGACTGAGTGACTAGTCTTGGTCTCCCCCTTTGTGAGATATATTGAGGGGTGGGAGGTTGGCCAAACAATAGGTGCGAGGTAGGATTGGTGGGAGGTGGACTCTCAACATTTTTGGGAGATGGGAAGTGGAGACCCTCAGACACTCCCATCTGTTGTTCTAACACACTATTCATGTGGCTGGGTCCCTGGTGACAATGGTCATAAGCAAGGTCCCTAGGTAACAGTGATGACACAAAGTATATAAGGTTGTGGTTGTCACATGCTGATTCTCGTGACAGTTGTCTCAGACAACGTCCCATGGCAACTATGGGGTGCACAACTCTTGAGTTTCCCACTACATGAGTGAAGATGGGGTAGAGTTGGGCATTTCTCCCCCTTTGGGGAAGTTGTAAATTATATTTTATTATAATATAACATACACGTTTTCTACTTGTATCAACAGACAACATTCCGGCTAAGTATGTAAAGTAAGATTGGCTGATTGTAAAATCTAAATATTTGCGATATTATGTAAAATCTAAATATTTGCGATATTATGTAAAATCTAAATATTTGCAATATTATGTAAAATCTAAATATTTGCAATATTATGTAAAATCTAAATATTTGCGATATTATGATAAATTCTGTATAGTTGTGATCTGTATAGTTCAGTAGTTTTGTACTGATTGCTTTTTTCAGAGGTGTGCCATTTTTTGTTTCACTAAATGTTGAAATTGTCTATGTTAATCATAGGCTTGTTCACAATTGGTGTGGTAATCGGATGTAATCTATACCAAACTGTACTTGAGATTGGTGCCTAGTTATATTTATGAAGCCATTACAGTTGATAAATATGCAGGATATCATAAAATCCAACAGAAAGTTAACCTGTCTTCATTCTGTCACATTTTGATACCAGTGGACTGAACCGTTGAGGTGGTTGAATGCCTGCTTACCTCACCAGATGGCAGAGTGAAGCTGGCAGGACTCAGTGCATGGAACACTCTGCGATTGGAGGCAGGCATGTGTCTCTATGGCAACTACTTTGACGAGAGGATTACTCTGGTGGAAGCGAGTCTGGCTTGGACCATGTGTAAGTGCTGCGTCCGTCATGACGCATCATGGATTGCAAAGTTGACTATGTGTAAATGATTGCAATAATATCATGCCAGATATATAAGCATTTCTGAAAAATTTTACTGTTTATTACCCCAAATAATCATATTTTAAAAGAAATTGAGTTGCTAAGACATTTAGATTCTTAGGTGTTGACACGCCTATGTTTGGGCTTTCAGTAAGATTAATTGTTTTTCATGGTTGCAAAAATTCAGTGAGTACATCTTGTTGGAATTTAAAATCCATATTGCTTAGTTTGGAACTTGTGGGGATGATAATATTGTTAATATGAAATAGTTAAGAATTTGTGCAGCATTTGTGTAATATACATTCAAATGGTAAAGTGACAATTGTTTCAACTGGGATAGATATTTGGTTGCGTGTTTGCTGTCCGAAACCCTTAAATGATTGATAATTTGCATATTGGAATGGTTTAACTAGTTTTGTATTAAACAATGTTATGCTATGCAACTGGTGGTCATTGTTATTGGTTCAGTCGATATCATCTATTTCTATCAAACCTTTGTTGAGCTTTTTCTGTACACCCAGAAATCTACCTTTTTTGCTTGTAGAGGAAATTTTTTCTATAAAATTGTTTTTTTTTAAATGCGCCCTCTGAGACAAAATAAAAAATTTCATCTGCTATAAATTTTCCGCACAAACCTCCTGGATCCCCTCACATGCGGCATAAACTATTTAAAATATAATTTATTAACTGAAATATTCCTAATTAGTTTCAGGTGTCAGCATCATTCTGCAGCAGCTAAAAGACAGGCCGGCCGTGAGAAGGGTCGGCTGTATATCTTCTGGACCCCCGCAAGAAGTATGTATCATCACGCCTATGTCATGTCCACAGTTTTGTCATTCTTAGATTTCAAGTTGTGCCTTTCTTGTGATGGTTCGTTGGTACGTTTCTTTTGGATGTCCTCTTTTCCTTTTTCCACATGGTTTCCAGCACCACGTTTTTGCATTCTTGTTTTGGCATTCTAAGGACATGGCCAAAATATTTCCATCTTCTGTTCAATATTGTTGACTTGATTGACTCAGCATTTGTTCATTTAAGGACTTCCTCATTGGTGATGAATTTGTTCCATTTTATGTTTTCTTTAGAAGCCCAGGTGTAGCAAATAACATTGTTGTTGAACATTCTTATGTATAAATAACATTGTTGTTGAACATTCTTATGTATAAATAACATTGTTGTTGAACATTCTTATGTATTTATACCATTTGTATTGATATCCTTTGTATTTATACCCTTTGTATTGATACCCTTTGACCTCTAAATTGTTGTGAGTTTTTTAAATACTCCCCATGCCTTTCCTAGTCTATTCTTTGTGTAAATGGAATAGTCTCCATCTTTGGATGTTACATTTCCAAGGTAGGTGAAATGATCCACATCTGTCAGTAAAACTGGTTTTCACAGTTTGCTGTCGTGACTTAAAAATTAGAGATGATGTAATTTTGTTACACTTGGTGGTTTTAAGTACACAGGAAAATGTAATAATATTGTGAGATAATGTTGTCTTGTTCTGTAGCAGACACAGTATAAGGGTATATGATCAGTGACATTTTTGGGGGGAGCTTTGGGCCATGGCCCCCTTTGGTTTACATTTTTTAACTGTATTTTTTTGTTGCACTGCTACATGGGTGATTAGCCCCGGCCCTCCCCCTGTGAGATCCTAGACATATCACTGTACGTGATAAATTAAAACATCCAGTTGAAAAATCTGACATCTCAATAACTCAATGGAAAGGCCTGGCCTGTATGTTTATTGAAGGGCGGGGGTGGGAGGTGGCAGCAGACGGGAGGTTGGCCTGAAAAATAGGTGGGATTTAGGATTGGTGAGAGGTGTACTCTCAAAATTGGTGGGAGGTTAACCCCCAAAACATGTGGGAGATGGGAGGTTGAAACCCTGCGACAGTCCTTCTCTGTTCTAGCACACTATTCGTGTGATTGGGCTGATGAGGAAAGGGAAAGTGTCAAACAAACAAATCAGTCTATTATCTCTTGGTGGAAACCAAAAAATTTACATTTATTAGCATAATAATGACTACCTGGTAATGTATTTCTTTATGTTACAGTCAATTTAATGTGTACACTGACTTACTGAGATGTCAGATTGTTCAATTGGACAGGGGTAATATAAAAAATTAGAATCATACCCTCTTGAAATGTTGCTTATTTTGAATGTTTTAATTCATCCTATTCTTCGGCGTATCTAAGATCTCACAAAGGGGAGAGCAAAAATAGTCATTCAGGCTACCATGTAGCGTCACAGCATAAAAATACAGAAAAAAATTTACCCAAAGGGGACCGTTGCCAAAAGCCCTCCAATCAGGGCTGGGTGAATTAAAAAATTAATTGGAATTATTCAATTCAATTCCTGAATTTGAATTGAAAGATTTTTATTAAGTTGAATTGGAATCGAAGGAAAATTAATTGAACCTAATTTTTTTGTGTGGTGCAATCTGGTTTTATTTCCATTGTGGCCCTCAATCCAACCCTAGAATTGTATGCCTAGAATATGTGTACACATTAAATTAACTGTTTCCTAATAAAATAACTCTTGCACAATCTTGAAGGCTGGGAACCTGGTATGCACACCAGGTATGTGTTTATTGCATTGGCGTATTTGATGTGAACAGATTTACATTTAACGAAGGAAGTTTGTGTATCTGTTTACTAATCTGAATATACTGTATGCTGAAGATACTAAAATAACACAAATTCCTTTACAGTTTAACATTTTATGATAATACATATATATATATTATTGTGAAGAACTGTTTACCTTAACGAAAATGAAAAATGCGATTTCCAAATCAAGAAAAGAACAACCGTTACTTGTTACAAGCATATCCCGTCTGCTCATCCGTTATTGCACACAATTATTACCGTAAATTGGGAAATGTAAATACAACGCCCTAAATGCCAGGTTATACCAGCGACTCTAAAAAGGGTTACAACTGTCAGTGTATATTCACTGCGTACCGTTATAATGGAGAATCAATGTAAAGGCCTCGGCCTAATGCCAGATACATAAAAGTAACAGGGTCACAATATGGTGGCAAATTAGAAATTAGTAAAGGATCAGTGTAGATTGGATATCAGGAAGTACTCGTTCTAACAGAGGACAATAAATGAATGGAACAAGTTGTCTATGGATTGTATAATGGCTAGCAGTGTGAATATGTTTAAAAACAAGGTTGATACATCTCAGGAGGGCGGGTTACACATAGATTTAAAATGTTGGACTCTCGATAAGCCAATGGCTTCCTTGTCCACTTGCCATCTGGGCCTATGGCGTGGATGGCAAATCTTGTTAATCTAAGACAGTTAATATCTTTTATTACTATTTGCTCTGAATTAGGCATACACATATGGCTGCTACATATTAGAAATGTAGTGAAATGTGAGCGTAGCTAGACAATATGCAGTGTAAGTTTAACATTGTTTTACCACTCACAAACTTAATTGTTGTTATATCTCCAGATATTTCAGCTCAATCTCTCGGCTTTCATCGGTGGATTATGATAGCGACATTTGATTTGTTTAGTCTTGATGGGAGTCTCCCTGATGATATGAATTTTGCATTTTATTTTTATATATGAGATGATAGGTCTAATAAATACGTCAGAGTTTGAGTTGGGATTAGATTCAGCCAAACTATCTGGAGAGACAACAGCAAGTTTTTTGGGAGGTAAAACAAAGTGAAATTTAACACTTTAAAATCAGTAGTTTCATGAATTTGTTTGTGGTCAGAAATATTCTAGAAGAATATATGTAATATTACAGAATCAAGTCCTGAAATGTTTTATTCTAGGTGTGTTAAATTTGATAGCATCTGTTTGACTCAACATAAATATTTTGATTCCATGAACTTTAATTAAAATGTAATTATCAATGTTAAAAGAAACAATTAATATGATTTTTTATCCTGATTTTAGACAATGCTGTAAAAGTCCCAGTGACTTTGTATTTGATATTAATTATTAATTACATTAATATAATGTTTCTTCTAAGCTATCATGACTGTTTTGTTGCAAAACACGAATAATATTATACTTATTGACTTAAGAGTTCATCAGTACTGTATGTATATGGAACCTTGCAAGTTGTATGCTATATGTCAGTATGTGTATATGTGTGTAGTGTGTGTGCACTGTATGTGCGTGCAGACAGTAACATGTGTGTGCACTGTATGAGCGTGCGGACAGTAACATGTATGCATGTCTTAGCAGGACTATCCATTTATCTTGCTGTAATATCAAAGTTATAATTTTAACAGTCAAAGAATTACATCTCATTAACACAGAGTATTTATGTTATTCTTTAGACCCCTCTCATTACATTGAGGTCAGAAGCTGTCACTTGCTGTTACTTGCTGTCACTTGCTGTCACTTGGGGTATTATATTGCAGATTACAATAAAATATGCTTAACTTTCACATCAACATTTCTTTGCCTACTTCCCCAAAGTGTATCTGCTGAGATCCCTGAATTCATCTTATCCCTTTCAGCCCTCTTCCCTTTCCCAACGATGACGGAACCAAAGGTGCACCGTCCTACCATCGGAGAGCCCCTCGTACTTCGCTGCAACCCCCCTACAGCTACCCCAGCGGAATCCTCTACTGGACCGAGTCGAAACCAGGGGCGAAGATCAGCGCCATTGACAACACAAAATGGGTCTCGCAGGACTTTGAAGGTATTTATTGTCAAAGTGTCATCTAACTAAGTCATAAAAACTTAAATCAAAATGATTGCAATATGATTAAATGAGAGCGAGAGTACATACAATTTGTATTATACAGCTTTAGTAAAATATAAAGAAGCAGTGGGCGTGCCACGTTGTATAATGGCATTCTATTAATTATAGTTTAACATGCAAATGATAAAAGAAGTTGTGACAGTTGTAAGTCATTTGGTAGTTGTCATTTCCAGATCTAATTCTAACAGTGTTTTAGAAGTCTGTGTATTATATATAGCAATTATTACATTCAGACTTGATATATCCATAACTAAAGATCACAACATGACTGTAATAGTGGAATTCTGGCTACAATTTTATTGACAATGTATGTTTTGGGAACTCCATACTTCTATTTAAAATACATAAAGTATTCTCTGGTAAATGTATTATTTTCGTAAAATTGTTTCTGTTTCAACTGTTTAACATTTGTTTCTGCGTTCAGATTCATGGAGGAGTATTATTATTGCAACTATTTTACATCTGGGATTTAGCAAACTGTATTTTTCATTTGCAAATTTGGTAAGATTTTTGAAAGGAAGAAAACATTTGTTTGACAGACCAACCTTTAAACAAATTTGTTTGACAGACCAACCTTTAAACAAATTTGTTTGACAGACCAACCTTTAAACAATTTTGTTTGACAGACCAACCTTTAAACAGAGTCAAACTACATTTCATTTGAACACGCAATATTTTGATAAAAGGTTAAAAAAGCAAAGCGCTTAAATTATCCTCACAAATTTGCTAACAAATAAAATGTTTTTGATGTTGCATAGATGATAATCAGGATTTCCATTTCAGGAAACCTATACTTTGTGAATGTTGAGGAACAAGACAAGACGGATGGTGATGGCTACGTCTGTATTATCAATAACGAAATTCTGCATTCCCTATCAAAGGGAGTCGACGAAGAGATATACCCAATAGATGGCGCAGGTACCAATCAACCGTAGACCCTTCCTCGAGGCGTGGTTGTGTGTGCTGTGTTTTGTGAAACAAATGTCGAATTGGCATCGATCACTGGCACCTCACCAGGTGGTGCCACTGCTGCAATTTAGGTGTCAAAGATGGTGTTTAGTGTGATTGTTGTAGCTTGCTTAAGGTAAAACTAACCATTTGTTGTGTGTAACCCTAGTCCAGTTTACCCTATATCGTGTAAAGTCAGTGTGTAGCCCTAACCCTATTTATCCCATGTTCTTTGTGTAGCCCTACCCCAACAGTGAAGTGGCGTAGACTCGATGCCCCGATGCCCTCCAAGGTGGAGCACAAGACCTTTGGCCAGGAGATTGTCATCAATGACATTGACCACCCTGAAAAGGGCGAGTACGAGTGCTTCGCCACCAACCCCAGGCTGAGCGACCCCATCTGCAAACAGTTCGTCGTCCATGTTGAAAGTAAGTAGTGGCAGTTCAAGGATTCAAAGGTACAAGTCTGATCACTTTTATAGTAAAATCACGTTATAAACTGTATCTGTTCTAATGTCATGACAGCCCAAACGTGTTTTAGTTAACCAAAATTTTTATATTACTTGAAATAAAACCTATCTATGAAGCAACGTTAGATACATCATCCAGGATACATCAAGGACACGGTTATCAATCAAAATTAAAGTTGTGATTCAGCTCAGAAAATGGCAGAAAAACATTTTTTAAAAACCTGGGGTAGTCTAAAAATAGGAAATTGTTTTAATTTTTCACTGGAGGAAGCCAGAATCACAGGAGATTTCATCTCACACCCCTGAGAACATGAGATGGGCAGTAATTTCTGGAGTCTGCCCCCAGAAATGGGAGTTGTAGCAGGTGTGACTTGAGTGGGCGATCAGTAATGTTGTCTGTCTCGCAGCGATGCCGTTTTGGATCCTCTCACCAGAGGATGTGAACTCATCGGAGGAGGAAGATGGGGAGTTCCACTGCCAGGCGGGAGGCGTACCCAACCCTGAGATCAAGTGGTCCATCAACGGCATCCCTATCTCCGGTGTGTTTACCCTTCCCCATCCCTTCCCTGATACCCCACCCCACCCTTAGCCCTTGTGGCAGGAATGAACATTTCTAGACCACTTCTCCCTCCTGTAGCATGTTTGTTAACAGTGCCATCAATAACTTTGACGTCCTTTATTGCACAAGATCATCTATTGTTTTAGAAAATTTGTACACAACATTAAAAATTATTTAATCAAATATATCAGCAATTGTATAAATATTAAGTATTGTTAATGGACCTGTGTAGTTTAGATGGGCAAGCATACTTTATTGTGTACAATGGTAACTTTACATCCCATTTATATACAATATATTTAATTATTTATATGTTTAACTTATTTATATTTTGTAATTATTTATATTTTTTATTGATTTATATTTTTAGTTCATATTTCCATGTATGCGTTTTTTAAAAGATCTTTTTTTTTCTGAACTCACTTTCTGTGACATTGATATGACCCCCTACATCAATTGCTGTCTCCAGAATTGCAGGACCGTCACGAAGACAAGCGTCATCTATCACAACTTGACAAAGACGGACGCCCAAGTGCTGCAATGTAACGCGACCAACAAACACGGCTACATCTTCACCAATGCTTTCCTCAATGTGCTTGGTAAATATTATTATACATTCAGTCGTATCCTTAAGCAAGGTAGTGGGCAGAACTGACTGAGCCACATCATGGATGCTTCTGCAGTCGGTCATGGGAGACGGAGTCCACAGGACGTTACACATTTACCCCTGTGTGGGATCTTTTACTTCCCCAGGCCTAGACACCAGGTAGAAGGGACCAACGGCATTTAGCATCTCTTATGAAAGACAGACAGTGTGGGGTGAATGACATTGCCCAAATTACGAAATGTGGACTTGAAATCTGTTCTTCTCATTCGGCTATATAAGAATTTTACTTGATCCACGTGATGAACTCTTCAAAGGAAACTACAAAATCACTACATATTTCAGTTATACTACATTTACTAAAAAAACTATATCAACACAAAGCTAATTCGATAAAATGCTATTTACTGGATTCAATGTTAATTGTAAAACGCTTGCACTTTTGCCCATCAGAATTGAAAGGAACTATTTATGTGTTCAAGCTCACGATATATGGTCATGTCTGTTTTCAGCTGAGCCACCCAGCTTCATTGAAGCCCCAAAACCTGTAGTGAGGGCAGCTGAGGTGCAGGACTTCAGCCTGAAATGTCGCACTTTTGGGGCCCCAAAACCTGTCATCACCTGGACGAAGCACGGCGAGGCGATCACAGACAACAGGTTCAAAGTTAAGAAGAATGGGACCTTAAAATCAAGGTGGGTTGTGAACTATGAAGTATCTGTTAAAATGTTGTTTGTTACGTCCGCTTTAGCTTTTGAAGAGTTTATGAAGAAGCCTAGTTTTGAAACTCTGTAATTTACTGTAGAATTTATACACATGTAAATTATGTAATTAAATAACGAGATCCAAGCAGGTCCTAATATGTTTATTTAAATAGTCCAAATGTTTCATACAGAAAAAATAACATTTCTTTTAACCTTAATGCAAACTTAATTAATCACAGCTGTTAATTACAGTATGTTTCAAGCTACATTAGTTAGTTTATCTGCACCTTTTCAGTTGGTAACATCTTCAGACACTAAGGGGGTAGCCCTTCCGACTTTGCTGCCCGATGCAAACCCGCACAGCAATGTCAGCAATGACTTATTGTTTCAGGGCGTCCTCCACTCTGATTTTGGTACCTACAAATGTCTCGCGAGGAACAAGTTTGGTGAGATCTCTGCCGTGGGCGAACTGCTTGTCAGGGGTAGGTCCGCGCAAGATGTCATTGTTAGAGGAGTAGCTCAGTGTTCAAACACTAAAGGTTTATAGAAATGTGGATCAACTTGGGATCATTAGCAGAAGATGTTGAAACATGAAACTGGTGGCTAGCCATTGCAAACTAAATATTTGTTTGGTTTATATGTTAATAGAATAATCGGGAAAAAAACGTTTTGAAACAAGTATGTGAATTTGAAAGATGGATCCACATATTACCAGTAATGTTTCGCTGGCATCGGAGCAAACAAAGGATCTAAGATATATAATTATCTAGATAAGTGCCAGTATTACGTCGCAGTTTCGAGAATTGGATTCCAAGACGCCATTAGGATATATAATTACCATAGATTTTGCAAATATTGTTATCACGACAGTCACTTACGAACTACCAAGTTATCCCATCCTGACGATAGGTATTTTTGCTAGCGTTTTATCATTTTCTTGTGTTGGAGACGGTGATCCTACAGGGTCCGTCCAGAAGTGAACGCCACAGCGAATGTCGTTTTCAACTGCAAGCCAGCACCGACCCCGTCGAGGAGTCAAAACTATGAATCGAGTGGAAGAGAAACAGCGAGCCAATTGACTACGAGCAAGAGGGACGCATCTCAAAGAACGTGGCTGACAACTCGCTGACGATCAGCCAGGTGGTTGTGGACGACTCAGGAGAGTACAGTTGTGTCGCAAGCAACGGACTTGACTCGGACGAAGTCACTGCTCAGTTGACTGTCAAAGGTGAGTGTTGCTTCAGTTTCTTCTTGTGGTTTCTGCTAGTAACATGTTTGTAACAATTCCATCGATAAAATTTTGATGCCCTATTGCGCAAGAATATTGATGGTTTTAGAAATCAGGGTAGTGACATTGAAAATGATTTGATAAAATGTATGACCTTGTATAAATATTGTTAATGGGCCCGTGTGGTCTAAATGGGCATGAACACTTTATTGTGCACAATGGTGATTTTACACTCCATTTATATATATATTTGATTGTTTATTATATTTTTTTAAATAAAAAAAATTATTATTTTGTTATTGCATATTTGTATGTATATGGTTTTTACTTGAAATAAAAGTATTTGTATTGTTTGACTTTTTGTTTCGTATCATTTTACTAATTCATTAAAGCTCAGTAAACATGTGTAGCCTGCCTCTATATACCACAACGTGTGTAGCCTGCCTCTATATACCACAACGTGTGTAGCCTGCCTCTATATACCACAACGTGTGTAGCCTGCCTCTATATACCACAACATGTGTAGCCTGCCTCTATATACCACAAAGTGTGTAGCCTGCCTCTATATACCACAACGTGTGTAGCCTGCCTCTATATACCACAACGTGTGTAGCCTGCCTCTATATACCACAACATGTGTAGCCTGCCTCTATATACCACAACGTGTAGCCTGCCTCTATATACCACAACATGTGTAGCCTGCCTCTATATACCACAAAGTGTGTAGCCTGCCTCTATATACCACAAAGTGTGTAGCCTGCCTCTATATACCACAACGTGTGTAGCCTGCCTCTATATACCACAACATGTGTAGCCTGCCTCTATATACCACAACGTGTAGCCTGCCTCTATATACCACAACATGTGTAGCCTGCCTCTATATACCACAACATGTGTAGCCTGCCTCTATATACCACAAAGTGTGTAGCCTGCCTCTATATACCACAACGTGTGTAGCCTGCCTCTATATACCACAACATGTGTAGCCTGCCTCTATATACCACAACGTGTAGCCTGCTTCTATATACCACAACATGTGTAGCCTGCCTCTATATACCACAAAGTGTGTAGCCTGCCTCTATATACCACAACGTGTGTAGCCTGCCTCTATATACCACAACATGTGTAGCCTGCCTCTATATACCACAACGTGTAGCCTGCTTCTATATACCACAACATGTGTAGCCTGCCTCTATATACCACAAAGTGTGTAGCCTGCCTCTATATACCACAACGTGTGTAGCCTGCCTCTATATACCACAACATGTGTAGCCTGCCTCTATATACCACAACGTGTAGCCTGCTTCTATATACCACAACATGTGTAGCCTGCCTCTATATACCACAAAGTGTGTAGCCTGCCTCTATATACCACAAAGTGTGTAGCCTGCCTCTATATACCACAACGTGTGTAGCCTGCCTCTATATACCACAACATGTGTAGCCTGCCTCTATATACCACAAAGTGTGTAGCCTGCCTCTATATACCACAACGTGTGTAGCCTGCCTCTATATACCACAACATGTGTAGCCTGCCTCTATATACCACAACGTGTGTAGCCTGCCTCTATATACCACAACATTGGGATATTCACCATTTCTCAAGTTGCTCGATACAGTGATGACAAATTGTCTCTCTTTTACTAAGCTAACTGCACATTTGAACTTGAATGATCCAGTTAGCTGGAACAGCTTTAAATTATTCCACCCATGGCAATTTAAGTAATGGCAATAATTGTGCACGGTGGGTTTGTATGGTGTGTGACGGGAGGAATAAAATGTCCAATATGGCACGACCTAACCAGTGAAAGACCTAACCAGTTAAAGCTACCATGTTGTATAGCTAGATTCTCATGGAAAAACTGCCCAGTTGTGGTGGAAGTAACTTTTCAATGATGTATTATCCCGTATATTTTAATAATAGTGGTTTCCTTTATCTTGATAGTCAACAGTGTCTTTGTATTCGGCTTAGTTCCCAAGGATGAAGTGTCCTAGTTTTCTAAAGCATCAGGAGTGATATGTTGACATTCTTTGTGCTTCGCTGTAGATCGTCCAGACCCACCAACTAGCATTAGTACGCATAACTGCAGATCGACTCGGGTGGAAATCAAATGGCAGCCGGGCAGTGACAACAATGACAAGGTAGGAAGATTGTTCTTTTAAACCAACATCTGTTGGTGAGTGATACTTTAAAACTAGCAAAAACGTTTCCTTTTTGGAGCAGAGCCTGAGAGAAGGGCGATTTTATTACAGAGGGGGTTGTGAGAAGTTGGTCCTAAGAATAGGTGGGAGGTGGGAGATTGGCCTAAAAATAGGTGGATCATAGGAGGTGAGGTTGCCGGGAGGTGGTCTCAAAATGACGCACGCACGCACGCGTGTGCACGCACGCACACACACACACACACTGCACACCAGTTTGTCACTGATTTCATTCAATTATGTGTATAAAGAAGGTAGCTAGTTAACGGGTAGTGTTAGATTGTCTGAGTTGTATTATATCAAGTATATCATTTGTTGCTCTGCCTGGACACCGAATAGAAGACAATTAAACTTTGTTGCATCTGTTCCTAAAGACACATTTCTTACTTCTTTTAGCACGATTTAGCAAGATTGCCAACTAAAATGTATATGTAAGCTTTAGATGGCAAATGGACAAGGTTTGGTGAATGAACTGCAGTGTACTGTCTTTATCATCAGTTGTATGTCATTCTAATTGTGGTACATTGTTAGGAGCCAATAGTGGCTATAGTCTACAATGGGGATTATAAACAATATTTTAAAACCATGTGGTAGACCTTACAGTTAATATTTTTCTTGAAACATTATTGCGATTCCATCTCTCAATCATTAACATATTTTCAGTATTTTTTATTTGGACAGCTGTTGATTGTGGAGATGTTCTGTGATTGCCAGGTCCTAGAGTACATTGTCTGCTACAACACGTCGTTTGACGAGCCAGGCCAGTACCATGAAGCAAGCGCGAGAACACTTGGAGAGTTCAGGCGAGAGATCTCCCTGTCTCCATGGGCCAGCTATACATTCCATGTGCGTGCACGCAACAGCATCGGAATGAGTGCACGCAGCCATCAGACGAAGTCTGTCTGTCGTACCCATCCTCTGCCCCTTCTGGCAGCCCCCATGGGGTGTGTGTGGAGAGCAGGGACCCCCAGGACTTGGTGATTGTGTGGGAGGTGAGTGGTAGTGTCACTGCTTGTTTGTTTCATTAAAAACTATATTTTATATATATATAATATATATATATATATATATATATATATATATATATATATATATATATATATACATATATATATATGCATATATCACCATTGTGTAATGATAAGAAATGGCCACCATTGTTTGATTTCAAGAAATTGCCAACATTGTGTAAACATAAGAATTTGCCAACATTGTGTAAACATAAGAATTTGCCACCATTTTGTAATTGCAAGAATTTGCCACCTTTGAATAAGGATTCTAGGACATAATCCCCCAGACACTATTCCTCCTAGGACAATATCCCCTGTCGTAAGCAACAGTAACACAACAAGCAAGAGTAAAACAACATTTATATTTATTACAGTATTGAATGCAATACCGCAGATATACTCCAAGTTATTTATTACACACTCCAAAGTACTGAGGCAGGCTTATTTAGAGTCCAGTATTGAATGCAATACCGCAGATATACTCCATGTTATTTATTACACACTCCAAAGTACTGAGGCAGGCTTACTTAGAGTCCAGTATTGAATGCAATATCGGGGAGATACTCCAAGTTATTTATTACACACTCCAAAGTACTGAGGCAGGCTTACTTAGAGTCCAGTATTGAATGCAATACCGCAGTGATACTCAATGTTATTTATTACACACTCCAAAGTACTGAGGCTGGCTTACTTAGAGTCCAGTATTGAATGCAATACCGCAGAGATACTCAATGTTATTTATTACACACTCCAAAGTACTGAGGCAGGCTTACTTAGAGTCCAGTATTGAATGCAATATCGCAGAGATACTCCAAGTTATTTATTACACACTCCAAAGTACTGAGGCAGGCTTACTTAGAGTCCAGTATTGAATGCAATACCGCAGAGATACTCAATGTTATTTATTACACACTCCAAAGTACTGAGGCAGGCTTACTTAGAGTCCAGTATTGAATGCAATACCACAGAGATACTCAATGTTATTTATTACACACTCCAAAGTACTGAGGCAGGCTTACTTAGAGTCCAGTATTGAATGCAATACCGCAGAGATACTCAATGTTATTTATTACACACTCCAAAGTACTGAGGCAGGCTTACTTAGAGTCCAGTATTGAATGCAATACCGCAGAGATACTCAATGTTATTTATTACACACTCCACAGTACTGAGGCTGGCTTACTTAGAGTCCAGTATTGAATGCAATACCGCAGAGATACTCAATGTTATTTATTACACACTCCAAAGTACTGAGGCAGGCTTACTTAGAGTCCAGTATTGAATGCAATATCGCAGAGATACTCCAAGTTATTTATTACACACTCCAAAGTACTGAGGCAGGCTTACTTAGAGTCCAGTATTGAATGCAATACCGCAGAGATACTCAATGTTATTTATTACACACTCCAAAGTACTGAGGCTGGCTTACTTAGAGTCCAGTATTGAATGCAATACCGCAGAGATACTCAATGTTATTTATTACACACTCCAAAGTACTGAGGCAGGCTTACTTAGAGTCCAGTATTGAATGCAATATCGCAGAGATACTCCAAGTTATTTATTACACACTCCAAAGTACTGAGGCAGGCTTACTTAGAGTCCAGTATTGAATGCAATACCGCAGAGATACTCAATGTTATTTATTACACACTCCAAAGTACTGAGGCAGGCTTACTTAGAGTCCAGTATTGAATGCAATACCGCAGAGATACTCCAAGTTATTTATTACACACTCCAAAGTACTGAGGCAGGCTTACTTAGAGTCCAGTATTGAATGCAATACCGCAGTGATACTCAATGTTATTTATTACACACTCCAAAGTACTGAGGCTGGCTTACTTAGAGTCCAGTATTGAATGCAATACCGCAGAGATACTCCAAGTTATTTATTACACACTCCAAAGTACTGAGGCAGGCTTACTTAGAGTCCAGTATTGAATGCAATACCGCAGAGATACTCCAAGTTATTTATTACACACTCCAAAGTACTGAGGCTGGCTTACTTAGAGTCCAGTATTGAATGCAATACCGCAGTGATACTCAGTGTTATTTATTACACACTCCAAAGTACTGAGGCTGGCTTACTTAGAGTCCAGTATTGAATGCAATACCGCAGAGATACTCAATGTTATTTATTACACACTCCAAAGTACTGAGGCAGGCTTACTTAGAGTCCAGTATTGAATGCAATACCGCAGTGATACTCAATGTTATTTATTACACACTCCAAAGTAGTGAGGCAGGCTTACTGAGAGTCCAGTATTGAATGCAATACCGCAGTGATACTCAATGTTATTTATTACACACTCCACTGTGTGTGTGTTATGAGAATTATGAGCTTTTGCACAGTGATCAAATATGGCTTAATACTTCCAAAAAGAAATAAATTTGGCATCAGCAGGTAAGCCTGTTGGTAAAGAGACAACAATTAATTTTCTTTTGCTTGGATGTGGAGTTAACTGTGAAGTAACCATGGTAATGTTGCATGCATTGTGCATCATGGTATCCATGGCAACTTGAACTGTGCTTACAGCTCCTCTCGATCAGCCGGGCAACTTCTGGATGGACGAGAACACGTTGAACGCAACCAGCACCAAGTTCATGTGGGACCCAGTGGATACGTCGCCTAACCGTGTCCAGGGCTTCTTCCGCGGATATCAGGTAGGGTTCTGTTTAACATGTTCTGTGTAGGAGATGTTTCTGTAATTAACTGGTGATGTCACATCGTTCTCCAACAGAGGTCAGGCCACAGTTAGGCTACCAGAAGTGTTACAGAATGTAATGCTTGAAATATGCAGTTTAGCAGTTTTTGACCTTTGGCAGTTAAATGTTGTAGTAGGAACTGGATTTGAAGATGCGTAGGTATTTTGGTAGTGACATTCCCGAAACACTGCCAGGGGCTTTAATATTTGGTGAAAACTGCCAATTATGAGGGTAAGCATGTTTGCGACACGATCAAAAAGGCTGGAGATACTGGATTTTGACGAAACTTGTCCAACATATGAACGACATGATGGATCCTTGAATGGATAGATGATCCGGTTTCTTGGTTATTCATATTAATCATAATTACCTCTCAAGAAACTTGCAGTTTGTTTTGAAGTTACGGATGTGTCACATGACCAATGTCATGTTACACAAGCTGGAGTAGAGAGAAGTGCTTTCCTCTCACTGGAAGAGAGGAAAGCACTTCAAACTTTACGTAGCGACAAGACGATCAAGATTCTACCAGCAGACAAGGGTAGAGCAACTGTGATTATGAAGGTCACAGATTACGACGCAAAGATTGCTGGACTATTAGTAGACGACACCACCTACAAGAAATTGGAAAGGGACCCCACCAAAGTTTACAAAAGTAAACTAGTTAACACCATGAAAGAGTGGAAAAGAACCAAGACGATCTCAGATGCCCTATACTACAGGATCTACCCTACATCAGAAACAGTCCCAAAATTCTATGGATTGCCTAAGGTCCACAAGAACAATGTACCATTAAGACCTATAGTATCAAGTATAGGTAGCATCACATACAAGACAGCAAAGTTCCTAGCCAGCATTTTGAGCCCACTAGTTGGAAAAACAGAACATTTTGTGAAAAACAGCACACAATTTGTAAAGAAGATCAAAGAGTTGGAAGTTCCACCAGGGAGGAAAATGGTGTCTTTTGATGTGACAGCCCTGTTCACGAGTATCCCTGTGACAGAGGCGGTATCAGTGATAAAGGACCGACTAAACCAGGATACAACACTGAAAGACAGATGTGAACTATCAGTAAATCAGATCATCACACTGTTAGAAATCTGTCTGAACACCACATATTTAATTTATGATGGAGTATTCTACAAACAGAAGAAGGGAGCAGCCATGGGTTCACCGGTCTCGCCAATAGTGGCAAACCTATACATGGAACATTTTGAGGAAAGAGCCATCAGAGAAGCACCTCACCCTCCAGACATCTGGTTGAGGTATGTAGATGACACATTCACAGTATTACAAGAGAGCGAAGTAGAACATTTCACACACCATCTGAATTCAATGGATGAGAACATTAAGTTCACGGTAGAACCAGAACAGGACAATACGTTAGCCTTTCTAGACACATGTGTATGTCTAAATGATGATGGATCAACCAAAGTCAAGATATATCGGAAAGCAACCCACATGGACCAATATTTGAACTGGGATTCTAATCACCACCTAGAACACAAACGCTCAGTAGTCAGGACACTCCTCCAAAGGGCAGAAAACCTGATAACGGAAGGAGAAGACAAGAACACAGAGGTGGACCACATCAAGAAAGTGCTGAAAGCAAACGGTTACAAAACTTGGATGTTTAACACCACACAACCAACGAGAAGGAAGGAGAACACTACCACAGAAACCAGCAGAAGACAACATGCCATAGGTCTGCCCTACATTAGTAAACTATCAGAACAAGTAGCAAGGATTTTCAAGTCCTATAACATCCCGGTTTACCACAAACCTATCAACACCCTGAGGTCACTGTTGGTACACCCAAAAGACAGAACAGCAAAGGCAGCAAAGTGTGGGGTAGTATATGACATACAATGCCCAGAATGTGACCAACACTATATAGGAGAAACAGCCAGAACACTTGGCACAAGAATCAAAGAACATCTATCTTGTCGCCAACCCCTATCAGCTATAAGTGAACACAAACTGAACACAGGTCATCAGTGCTCTATGAAGGACTTCAATATTCTAGACCACGAGGAGAACTGGCACAGGAGGAAAATAAAGGAGGTGATTAACATCCACAGAAACAAACCTACGCTGAACCGAGACGTCGGCCAGGAGCTCCCACCAGTCCAACTCCAGCTTGTGTCACATGACATTGGTCATGTGACACATCCGTAACTTCAGTCTGCTGAAGAAGACTGCGAGATGCAGTCGAAATATTCAAAACAAACTGCAAGTTTCTTGAGAGGTAATTATGATTGACATGATGGATGTGACGAAGTTTCAGAATATATGATTGTTCAGTTTTGTTGTAATGAGGCCAACAATGTAGAAAATAGACCTATATTCATTGTCATCATTTGTATAGTATAGTAGTGGATTCTGAGATGATATATGTGATGACATTGGCCTGAGAAACTGAAGTGGATTCCAAAGCATGATATAGATTGACATCTTCATGGTCTTACATAGCTATTTTTGCTACAAAACTATAAGATAAACAAACTTAGCCATAACAAATATATAAAAGTAAAGCTGTTCAGCATTTTGCTACCAGGGAAAACAGATTTGCTACCTGTTTTCAGTCGTGGTTACAACAGTTAATTTTGATCAGATTTCTGAAGATTGCTTTAATAATGAAACGTTTTATAATGAGACATTTGGAAAGATCATCACAGATTTTGACAATAATTACAGGTTATCAAAGGATATTTACTGACCAATATAAAATTATATAGTCATATATAAATTTTCCCATTTAACTTATTTTTATTTCTTGACTGTTGAAACAACCCCTCTGCCTGTATGTTTCAGATCCAGTTCTGGAGATCGGATGACCCAGAAAACATCCGCTCGCACGACGTCATCCTTGAGAACTGTGATCTGTGTCCAGAGTATTATGATCCGGATCGTGTAAGGCGGGACGTGTCCCAGGAATTGACCCATGTGATGAACCTGTGGCCTTTCTCTTGGATCACGGCCGGGGTTCTCGTCCTGAATGGGGCGAAGAGGGATAACCTGAGGGATACGATTGAGTTCACAACCCAAGAAGGAGGTCAGTGTTATTTTTTAGATGATTCAGCAGATAAATGACTTGGAAAATAAAAAATTATCAGCTGTTTGTGGAGCCACAACAAGACATGATTATGATGATCAATTTATAAATGAACAAAAACGTGGTTTTAAAACATCAAGAATATAGAGAAAATTTATGAAATAAATTCTGGATGATCGATTATGACCCATTGAAAAATATGTAATTATCTGGTAGAAAATAAACATTATTAACTGCATTGTGGAGGTATAAAACATGATTCTGATTTGTTGATAAATGACAAAGTTATCCGGTAAACTACATAACCCTAAACATGGTTGTATCCATTGTGCAGCCCCTGTACAGCACACATCTCATGGATGGGTAGGTAGTTACAGAGCTAGTGTATACCGAGCTGCATCACTCTGACCTGCGCCATTTTGTAAATTGACGTTCAGCGCCACCAAGTAGTGGGCAGCTACAACTTTCACATTCAGCGCGTTGGGTAGTTCGACTCCGCATGCACCAACTCTCTAGTTACATTTCCGGGTGAGAGGGCAATCAGCTCAAAACCGCTGTTGACAATGTGATTATGTTTCATCTTATGTGCTGCACAAACGCAAACTGTTCTTGAATGTTATTGCTTTTATTACAAACCTGTTCAAACTTGGTAATGTAGTCTTCACAACAGACGCAGTTATACAACTGAAGGCAAGAACACAAACAAACAATTGGACGCATCGGCATCAGATCATTGTCATTGTTATCTATGTTGACATTGAAGTTGTGGATATTAATGAATATTTCACATTGGCATATATATTTAGTTTTGTGTGTTGTATTATATGTGTCATATATGTTTACCATTACATGTATGATAATATTATGCAGATATCAAATAAAGCTGATAACTCTAAAATACGTGTTTGTTTTTGGCATCTAATTTGTCTATGGCGTCTATGACTATAATGTTTATGGCTATGCCTATGGCTGTGATTGCTCTGTTGATATACTTATATTTCAATACTGAATTTAAATTGGTCTTTTAGGAGGTTACATTGCAATTGGTATTTGTAAATTGAATTGATGTAACAGTAATTTATGCAATCAACAACACAACACAGATATAGAGATATGAAAAGGCCAAATGAATGACGTTTATTGTGGGGATTAAGGGTAAGCCCACTTTCAAAGAAATGTAAAACAAAGAAATGTGGGCTCCACAACCCAACGCCAGGCTGACTACGCCCCATGCGAGCCTCCTGGACGTCGGGTTCAATAGAGCCCACATTTCACCACAAAGCAGTAGCAGTATTCCTAGAACAAATAAAAGAAACAATGGCATTACTATTGTTATGGAACACCCTTAAACCAAATAGCATAATGCCCTACATGCTATCACGCAGTCTATGAATACAACTACCTGCTTAAAAATACACTAGCTCTAACTGGAATAACTACAAAGGTGGGGCCAATTCGCCACCGGTCACCGACCATGTGACCACCCCAACAGTAATTTACCCCAATTGTGGACTCAAATGCACATACAATTGTGCACACACAAATAATATGTGAATGTTAATGTATTTTCATGACTAAATTAACAGTTATCGTGATGTTTATAGTTATTCTTTATGAGATCCATGCACATGTATCCTTGTAAATTCAATGTAATTCACTTCCCGTTTACACATGGCACTTTGTGTACTTCACAGATATGGTTCCATAGACATGGTTGTCACTTGAGCAGCAGGTGAGAGTCATTATTATGAAGAAAGTCATAGTTGGAACAGCACTGCAAAGCAGCTACACATTAGCTGACGAACTGTGATGAAGCACCAGTTGTCCAACACCGTCCATGAGAGGAAAGGCAGATCTTGAGAGAAGATGACCGCTCATGAAGATCACGTTAACAACCAGTGACATCTAAGATGTTGACAAGAGAGCTGCAGATAAACTTGACGAGAGTTGCAGATGAAGCTGAAAGTAAGTGTCGGAACATTAGAAATCTTCAATTGAAAGAAGTGTTTTGTTTAGGTGTGTCGTGTTTATCAGTTGATTTTATATTATAAATATATATATATATACATACCACACTTTGAAATATTAGTGATGCTCACTATCTTGTATGGTTTGACTCCCTCCCAAAGTTATTACAGTATAGTATCATTGCTGGTGCAAAGTGAGTAGATTACCTTGTGGTTCTGCAAAGCAGTAGGCAATATTGCATGTGAAAAGAATTGGAATTTAATATTTTGTTGGAAAATAAACTATAAAACAACACATTGTCTAGTATCTATTGCAAGTCGACATATTAGTAGAAAAACAGTCCATTGAATCATGTTTGAAGAGATTACAAATTGAAAAACTAACATGATTTTTCTCGGCTGCATAGACAATGATAATGCAATTTGAATTACTGCAAGCTGTACTATAAAAAAGATGATCTACTTACCATACCAGTCGACCAACATTGTTATAGTCACACTGCACAATCAATATGAAATTGGTGTATTTTAATATCGATTTACTGCAGCCAAAGCTGTATTAAACGACCACTGAAAGGGTGGTTGAAAAGTGGTCTGGTGGCAGCTTAATGCAGGTAATTTAACATTGAACTCCTCTGATTAGTTGATTAGTTGTTAGTGACAGGTGGTCACTTAAGCAGGTTTGACTGTATTTTTAATCATGCAAGAAAGACACATGCAAACTGAAACATACAGAAATTTTTATTAATATAGTAGACACATCAAAGAGTGGTTACTACTTGCATGCAGTGAACTAGCATAACGTATAGCATTTCTGAAATGACTAATCATCACATTGAAGAATGTTGCACCAGTGTTATCAAAATGATTACTTCTTGATGACATTGAAATGTTGCCTTATAAAACATTTTACTGCAATGAATAAAGTATTGCTGTTGTAACAAACAGCAAAGAATTAAAGGACATTTACAAAGGTTTTCATTGGCTAACTGATACGTAGCTAGTTAGGGGTTAAAAATGCTCCCATTATAATTTTTTTTATGTAAACGTACATCTGAACTACATTTGTTACTCTTAATTACTGCAGTCTGTTCCCCATCATATGAAATTGTACAAAACTTGAATATATATATATGTTGAAAAACAGGAATATTTTATTTTATCAACAAGTCGTATCTTTAAACAAATTTGCAAACCAAGATTTTATAAATATTGAAAAATTTTAAATATGAAACAGTGTTACAATATTCAGTATCGTTCAATTAATCATTTATAATTTCTGTACAATCACTTTAAAGTAATAAATGCTAAGACAGCTGATAGGGTCTACCTAGTACCATCTACACTAACTGTAAAGGACACCATGTGTACTTGGCCATTACTACAACATGTAGTTAGAAGTAAGATGGACACAGACCAACAGATCACCTTCTCTTTCAACTATCCTGTACTTAACCTAAAGTTTACTTGTCTTTCAGGCTGAGCTCTACGAGAATGCACAAGCTGATATGAACAACAGAAGTAATCTGCAATCGGTCTGTGATATACCCATGCAATGACCATTGAGAATGTCCTCCAAAGGGGGCTTCCTCTGACCACATTTCTACAGTCCAAACAGTGTAACCTCTGCCAAAGAGACATACACTACAATCGCCCTGCTGCAGCAGGAAAGTGCCAATGGAATGCATTATTTGATAGTGCTGTAGAGCTAAGAGGGATACTGTGTTTGGATTGAGGTGAGCAAGCCACTCGATGGTAGAATGAGAACGTACCCACTGATTTAACTGACACGCCAAGCCAGTATTTGATGAGGGCAATGTATCATTCAAAGATTTTTAATGATATTGTATTACATGTACATGAATAGCAATAGTTCTTCACTAGCTGTTATAATTAATTGTGCTATTACATAGTAAACAGGTCATTAATGCATGTTAACACTATGAATACTGATACGCACCAGATTGCAAATTAGTTTGCTTAAAAAAATGTACAACCAGACCGTCTTAGATTTGTGTTTCCACATGAATGCCTAGCTACACTCGTGGATGTAATGGTTAGTGTGTTAATTTTGGTCAAATTTCAATACTATTTTAACTGCATTAAAAATATGTAGTGAATTTGATTTTTTTTTCATTGAAATTGGAGTCAGGTGACGCAAAAATTATCTAAATGTGATTTTCAAACTGCTGATTAAATGGAGATGTGACAGCTGGATAGGATGTTTTTTTGCATAGTTACTACAATTTTGTATGCCAAAAATGTAGATTGTTTTTTCTTAGTGAAATTGCCCCTCTAAAAAATTACAACACATTAGAATATTTTTCCCCTAATTTTCAAAGATATATTGTAAATGTAAATTTTGTCAACACATTTGATTTGTTAACCCGCTAAATTTTACAAAAAAAAATTATTTGATTACATGGTAGATGCAAACTGTATCCATGAGTAAAACTAATTTAGAAATATGTCAATAAAGTTAACTTTATTTATAGTAAACTTACAATGCTATTGGAATACGAATTAAGCACATTTTAGTAACATATTTCAAAAAACATTATTGCACCTGCCATATCTCCCCTTAACATAACACACAAAACACTTTTCTATTACAGAAAGTACTGCCACGCTGGAAGTATCCCACAACACACTTGACGATACTGGCCACCATTGATCAATGATTATGGTAGCATATTTCACTCATGTAAAATAGCCTGAGCTTTTTGGTTTCGCTTGTGTGTAACCTGCAAAAGTCGTCTAGTTTCAAATTTAAAGTAATAATGCAGGCGACATCTTAAGCATAAGTTAACTAATTGCTTAACAACGAAAGAATGTGAAGAACACACTTGTAAGGTGGACAGTGCAACACGATTTGAAACAAGTTTTTCTAGTCCTTTTAAAAGACCACTGCTGGCAAGCAGATCAACAATGTATAGTGAAAATATATGTTCCACTTGTTTCAAAATGTGCACAAGTTGTGCTGATGGTGCAGTCAAACCACCAAATGCACCCTTGTCATGACTACGCTTTCAGATGCATGTACATCTGTCCTACTACATTTGTCTCTATAGTCACCAGTGCCCTCATACAGTGATCACAAGAAAAATCGAAATCATGGATTTTATGCACCAAATATCCACCTATATATGTGAGCACATTGGTAACTTCAGCAGTGCTTTCAAAATCAGTACTTGAAATTACATTCATGTCAGGCTCTGTTGTAAGCTGCTTTGCTGATGGATTGCATCCATCACTGTCTGCAGGATCGCTAGATGCTTCACTGGACAGACGTGACAAACTTGTGAGCAGGGAGATAGATATGTTCAGAAGTTAGTTTGGGAGCCAATTTTACCGACAATCAGCAGTCTGCCAGGTGAAACTGCTTTACATCTTCCCATGAGGCTACCTGCACATACAAAATATATACGTTTCTTCTTTTTTGCCTCATCTTTACCCCTCGCTCTATAGTAACTGTGATCATTATGTTCACGTACAGGCATACGTACAAGTGCACAGGCTGAGGTGCTACATGTTCATGTACAGGCATACGTACAAGTGGACAGGCTGAGGTGCTACATGTTCATGTACAGGCAAACGTACAAGTGGACAGGCTGAGGTGCTACATGTTCATGTACAGGCACACGTACAAGTGGACAGGCTGAGGTGCTACATGTTCATGTACAGGCACACGTACAAGTGGACAGGCTGAGGTGCTACATGTTCATGTACAGGCACACGTACAAGTGGACAGGCTGAGGTGCTACATGTTCACGTACAGGCATACGTACAAGTGGACAGGCTGAGGTGCTACATGTTCACGTACAGGCACACGTACAAGTGGACAGGCTGAGGTGCTACATGTTCACGTACAGGCACACGTACAAGTGGACAGGCTGAGGTGCTACATGTTCACGTACAGGCACACGTACAAGTGGACAGGCTGAGGTGCTACATGTTCACGTACAGGCACACGTACAAGTGGACAGGCTGAGGTGCTACATGTTCACGTACAGGCACACGTACAAGTGGACAGGCTGAGGTGCTACATGTTCACGTACAGGCATACGTACAAGTGGACAGGCTGAGGTGCTACATGTTCACGTACAGGCATACGTACAAGTGGACAGGCTGAGGTGCTACATGTTCACGTACAGGCATACGTACAAGTGGACAGGCTGAGGTGCTACATGTTCACGTACAGGCATACGTACAAGTGGACAGGCTGAGGTGCTACATGTTCATGTACAGGCATACGTACAAGTGGACAGGCTGCGGTGCTACATGTTCATGTACAGGCATACGTACAAGTGGACAGGCTGAGGTGCTACATGTTCACGTACAGGCATACGTACAAGTGGACAGGCTGCGGTGCTACATGTTCATGTACAGGCATACGTACAAGTGGACAGGCTGAGGTGCTACATGTTCATGTACAGGCAAACGTATAAGTGGACAGGCTGAGGTGCTACATGTTCACGTACAGGCATACGTACAAGTGGACAGGCTGAGGTGCTACATGTTCAAGTACAGGCATACGTACAAGTGGACAGGCTGAGGTGCTACATGTTCACGTACAGGCACACGTACAAGTGGACAGGCTGAGGTGCTACATGTTCATGTACAGGCACACGTACAAGTGGACAGGCTGAGGTGCTACATGTTCACGTACAGGCATACGTACAAGTGGACAGGCTGAGGTGCTACATGTTCATGTACAGGCATACGTACAAGTGGACAGGCTGAGGTGCTACATGTTCACGTACAGGCATACATACAAGTGGACAGGCTGAGGTGCTACATGTTCACGTACAGGCACACGTACAAGTGGACAGGCTGAGGTGCTACATGTTCACGTACAGGCACACGTACAAGTGGACAGGCTGAGGTGCTACATGTTCACGTACAGGCACACGTACAAGTGGACAGGCTGAGGTGCTACATGTTGGCAAAGATCGCTGATGTGGAATTAGTTTCATTGCATTTTCAACTGCACCACGGAAAAGCGTCGGCTCTGCATTCTACGTCAGTGTTGTCTTGTCAGGAGTCATGAAAGAATGTATGGTGAAGTGGTCTTGACAGACATGGATGTTTTGCCTCCGATACTCCACAGTAGTTTTTTCAATGTCACATCTTTGAATGTTAAGCAGCTATCTTTTACTTCTATCATAAACATAGTGCCCTACATCAGTGACTGTGCATACCTTGTATTTACTTCTATCATAAACATAGTGCCCTACATCAGTGACTGTGCACACCTTGTATTTACTTCTATCATAAACATAGTGCCCTACATCAGTGACTGTGCATACCTTGTATTTACTTCTATCATAAACATAGTGCCCTACATCAGTGACTGTGCACACCTTGTATTTACTTCTATCATAAACATAGTGCCCTACATCAGTGACTGTGCACACCTTGTATTTACTTCTATCATAAACATAGTGCCCTACATCAGTGACTGTGCACACCTTGTATTTACTTCTATCATAAACATAGTGCCCTACATCAGTGACTGTGCACACCTTGTATTTACTAAAAATGCATGACCCCATAAAGACCCCACATAAAGCACATCAACAAACATCAGTCAAAAACATATACAAGTAAATGTAAACAGTAAGTACTGATGACAACATTTAAATTATAACATATATAGTTTTATGTAATGTAATAAAAACTGTGGTAATTACAAATTAATGATGGCAAGCAAATAACCAATGAATCATGAAAATGTATGTTCTACCTGTTTCACCTACAGCCAAGTATGAATTCACCAGACCAGGTATTTAAAAATGAGCAGCAATGGTGCATATAAGCTTCAATTTTATAAAAACAATTAGTTGTGCCCAGCCTATGCACTATATAATTATGTTTGCATTTTACAGTAAATTAATTACTAATCTGTAATTGTAACTAACAATCGCAATTTAACCCAACCTTTATACACATCCACAGGCTCAAAACATGCCTAATAAAGCAGGAATCAACAAATGAATTACGTTGAAACTTACCTCTCAGGTTCCTTTGGAAACCTAAAGAAATGGAACCCTGACCCTCGATTGTGGCAGTTGACTACTGCGCAATACGAACCACCGCATGTATCATGTTTGGATGCCATCACTGATGCCATTCGTTCCGTGACAAGCGAATGACACTGTGTCAATACTCAACCCATGATACTAGGCTGTGCAGTGTTCTGCAAAGGGTAAACATATATTAAAACACCTTTTCAATATATTTTACCAGAGCAACTACAGATACACGAAAAGTCACAACTCACACTTGTATTACATTATGTGAATAATACAATGTGCACAAATATACCACATTATGTGAATAATACAATGTGCACAAATATACCACATTATGTGAAACTTACTCTGTTCAATATTACATTTTGAGTAATAATGTAGATTTTCCAAATAATAGAAATGCAGTAATATTAAGGCAAATTATGACATTCTCCAGTAAACAAGAATGTGAACATCCTAAAACCCCACACATAATGATACGAATAAGAATATATCGTCAAATTCAAAGCTGCGGATTTTACGATCTGCCCATCTGTAACACACAAATAGTAAAATCAGCTACATGCATAAAAGTATTAAAACAAAATCTCACCTTTGCCCTACCTACCACTAAAAAATGTAAGTAAATACTAGCAAATTAGTTAATCGATTTCAATCACACCAAGTATGTAGCATGAAACTTGCAACTACAGACACATGAAAAATAACATTACATCTTACACTTTACACTTGTATTACATTATGTGAATAATACAAACTGCACAAATATGCCACGTTACATGAAACTTACCTCTGGTTCTGTTCAACATTACATTTTAAAACAGTAGAAAGACCCCATAGGCATGATACGAATAAAATTCCACGCTGTAGATTTTATGTTCTGCCCATCTGTAACACACAAATGGTAAAAACACAGCCCTAACTCCTAATGTAAGATAGTACTGGTAGTGGGTAGCCGATAGGCATGATTTACTAATTTTGTGTAAACACCTTTTGGGGGCCGGCATGCTTGCTGAGATTATTGGATGTATCTTATTTTGATGGTGTATGCTTGCCTAATTTCATGCTCCTTAATTAATAAATCTAAATGTCATTATTTTGCCTATTTCAATCTACGCTGGACTTGTGTTGTTATTTTGCATAAATATTTATATGAAATATATACAAATGCATAAATAAAACATGTCGGTAGCGTAGTCGTTATAGAACGTGGGACTCAGTCGAGAGAAGCCGGGTTCGACTTCGAATCCTCTCGCGGCAGTCTCGAAGCTTGGGTCATTTAATTCACTCCATGCCACGTCATTCCACTCAGCTGTAGGCCTATAAATGAGTGTCTGGTCATAAACAAAAGTGGATACATGTGAACGAGTAGTCTTCGCGCAGTAATTGTAGCGTGGCTGAATGCTTCCCAGTGAAGTCCTTCCAGGGGGTGAAGTGTTAAGCTATTTGAACGGTCGTACGGACTGAATATGCAAGAACGTACCTTACACGTAGTCACGTACGCGGCGCAGGAGTGGTGTCTCCTTGATGTATAGTAACACGTGTTCCCACGTGCACACGATATACTAACACATGCTACATGGGAGTCACACGTGATCACACAGCGAACACACTATAATGACATCACAGTCTGAAGAGGCGCTCTTTTTCAGCATTTGATGGTGGGTTTGCGTTGACGTTTATCGTAGTTCTGCTTAGTGATATGTATAATCTTTCTACTGATATCTGTAGATATTTCTGTCACGTCTTTTTTCCATATTTGCTCTGCTTCCTTAGTTGTAGTTCGTCCTTCATTCGGTTTCATTCAGTGGCGTATTTAGGGAGCATTAGGCCATGACTCCCATCTTTGGCGTAATTTTTTCCGTATGTAACCCCCCCCCCCGGTCTCCCCTTTGCGAGATCCGAAATATGTCACTGAACTTCACAAAATATCGTCACATTTATGCCACATTAGTACATCAACTAAAACTGGTCATATTTATATTTTCCCTGCTATGTTTCGTGTTGTGTCGTACAACTTGTTCTGTCGTACAACTTGTCTGTACGGTACAACTTGTTCATGTATCTTCTGTGTCCTGCCATTTCAGCCTGTGTTGTCTGTCATTGATGTAGTTATACTTGTCATTTCTTTGTTTCTCTTGACATTAGATTCTCGACATTTTACTGTTGCTGTGGTTTATTGACTGTGTCTGTTTATGTCTTCAGCTTAATTATCAAAGTTTGCAACACAAGACGGTGAGCAGACTTCTCCGTTTCTTGTCGATGGCTTTGTGATCGTTCTAAGTGTCTGCTTTCCCATCTGGTTAGACTTTTTGTGTTGTCTTGTGTGGGAAGAATCTTTAAGAATTTAATTTGACATTCCTAATAATGTATTACATGCAGCCTCGCATGTGAGAATATAAGCGTTACGCATGTATTATATAACATAATTCTTGTGCAAATGAGTTGTGACGTTGTAGAAATGGGATATTACCGCATTGTGCTTCTCACTTACAATAAGACTTACATAATAAATAATGCTACAATGCAATATGTGGATTGGAAAACGACCACATTGTTTGTGTTTCTTTCGCCGGGATGTCTCTGTCAAGTAGGGCGATCACTCAGCCGGCGTCTCAAGTGTAAGCCATTAACCTTTAGTGTACAAACAGTGACCCAGCCTGGGTGTGTATACATGAGCACGTTCTACTCGGTGAATGGATCTTAAATTATATTTGCCATCCTTTGGCACATGTGCCAAGGTAACTAATTAGGAGATTCGCAGAACTTATTTATATTCAAGTTACGTTGCCCTTTTATTAATGCACAGCATTAAATCACATGACACATAAAATGGTGTATTCGCTATACGTATACGAATAGCAAATATACATAACTACATGAACATAACTACATGAACATAACTACATGAATATGCAATGCCGGATTCACAATGTGGGCCGCCTGGTACAAACGAGTGCGAGGAAGACAAAGATCGAGACGCGTAGCATTGACTATAATGATAGTGGTAATTCCATCCACACGTTAACGTCTATTCAACTTTGTTTGAACACAAACATTGAGATTGTTGTCCGAGATAGCATACAAACACACATACAATGGCATACATTGTACAAGAAACTACAACGTACAACAACAAACAAGAATAACCTTGTTTAGACGTTATTCTAAGACCCGACTGCCACCTTAAAGTAGTGTTGTACGGTTACAACTGGAGGATAGGATGGAGACTTTTTGCAGGTTTCGTGCACACCTACATTTATGAGGTGAATTATGCTGTCTCTTACCAAAATGCCTTGCAATGGGTTTGTAGAATTATGCACTAGTTCCTTCCTCCAGAATGGATGAAGTTCACGGAGCAACAATTATACATCACACAATGTCAGTTAAGCATAGATAAATGAAACCCTGTGCATCACGCAGAAGGTTTCGTGGAGGTTTCGTGGGCACCTACAAATGCCTCGTTACGTCACAGAGTGCGGGAAACCTTTTGCAGAGAGTCTCCACCACTGGATAGACGTAAATCGTAAAATCAGAAATTATTCCAAAACAAGTTTAATAAACCGAATGCGTACACAAAATATATTTGAACATCAATAAACATGATTCACGATCGGCTAAATCAACTGAGATGGGAGTTTTAATGTAATTCAGTTCGCCACTTGCTCGTCGGTCAGACCTGTTCACGAATGAAAATATGTACACAATTATAGGCCTATGCCACGTATGAGTGGCTAAATTATCACATGTAAGTTAATTATGCAGCAAATAACTGCTGGCGTTCCCCTTACTTTAGGGGACATCCACAAAGTACGTCATTTACATAGTAAGTGCTATGGTTGTGGGGGTGTCTTGGTCATTGTTACATGGGTGTGGGGGTGTCTTGGTCATCGTTACATGGGTGTGGGGGTGTCTTGGTCGTCGTTACATGGGTGTGGGGGTGTCTTGGTCATCGTTACATGGGTGTGGGGTGTCTTGGTCATCGTTACATGGTTGTGGGGGTGTCTTGGTCATCGTTACATGGGTGTGGGGGTGTCTTGGTCATCGTTACGTGACGCTTACAAAAAGGTAATGGCATGTCTTGTTTTCAGCCATCAAAGTGGAGTATTAACAACAATCAGAGTGGAGTACTATCAATGAGTAAGATGTTTTGGTTTATTATTACACATACACACTTGTATGCTAGTTATTGGTTTATCATTACCTATACAGACTTGTATGCTAGTTGTGAACTACGAAGCAACGAATACAAAACAATAGAAGTATAGATGCATTTTAGATGGGATGTGGCAGTGGCGTATCTAGGATCTCGCGGCGGCAAGCTTTGTCACCCATTAGTTTACCATGCTACCGTGTAGTGGCGCAACTAAAAATACGGAAAAATAAAAAAAAAATGTCAAAGGGGGGCCATAACCCAATGCCCCCCTAAATACGCCAATGGGGTCATGGCCCAATACCCCCTAAATACGCCAAAGGGAACCATGGCCCAATGCCCCCCCCAAATACGCCACTGGAGTGTGGGCTGCAAGAGGAGGGTCTTAAAACGAACGTGGTTTTAGTGGGTTTTATGAGTCAGCGTTATGAAGCGTTACGAAAGACAAAATCGTCAAATTTAGCTCTATGCACGCACATATATGCATATTCAGTAGAAATAAATTAGAATGTACACCGTGCAGGTCGTACATTGTCTGAGATGTGTCATCCCATTGAGAAAGTCATGTGAGGGTGTGACGTCAGAACATGCGCATGCGTGCTTATAAAGAGCCCAGTATATAGGCCTAGATGCCCATACGAAGCACGCTGGACATTGCTACAGAAGACAGCCTGCATGAGAGCAGGTATGTGGGGTTTGAAGAATGACAGAACATTAAGCATAATCATGAACAGGGACCACCGAAGATTTATGGTGGAAATGCCATTTTTAATAAACACGTCTTCAGGTTTTTTTTCGGAAGATAGCTATAGTTTCAGTTGTTATCAAAGTGATGGGGAGTTCGTTCCAGACCCTAGGCCCAGCGATAGATAAATCACGTTTGCCCAAGGCAAACTTAATCTTAAGAACAATAAGTTGTTGCGAAGTGGATGCTCTGAGCTGCCTAAGGATATTTGAAAGACGCAGGAGACTAGTCAAGTAGGGTGGTTGTTGAGTAGAGAGTGCACGATATGTATGAGTGGACAGTTTAACATTGATTCGATGAGTAACAGGAAGCCAGTGTAACTGTTTTAAGTAGGTAGTAGTGTCACTTCAATATCACACAAGTGGCTACTTTAGCAGCAAGGGAGATGAGTGGCTACTTTAGCAGCAAGGGAGATGAGTGGCTACTTTAGCAGCAAGGGAGATGAGTGGCTACTTGATGAAGACTTCATCGCGTAACTATATCGTACAGTAGGACATACAACCCTGTTTCAATAGTTTTGTTATATATTTTACGTCCATTTAAGAGTGTATGTGAAATAATCAAGTAAAGCCTATTGGTAGATGGATCACAATACACAAAAGATGTCGCTAAGCACGTCTATAGACTGTAAGTTTATTTTGCTGTTTTCTTATGTGAACAATAGCCTAATGTTTATACTTATGTGAACAGTAGCCTAATGTTTATATTTATGTGAAAGGTCGCCTAATGTTTATACTTATGTGAACAGTAGCCTAATGTCTATATTTAAGTGAAAGGTCGCCTAATGTTTATACTTATGTGAACAGTAGCCTAATGTCTATATTTAAGTGAAAGGTCGCCTAATGTTTATACTTATGTGAACAGTAGCCTAATGTTTATACTTATGTGAACAGTATCCTAATGTGTATACTTATGTGAACAGTAGCCTCATGTTTATACTTAATTAATATAGGTTTTAGGTAAGCTCAAAAAGTGTCATTGCTAGCCGTTAATGTTAACGGTTTCGAGATTTTCCAGTAACCAATCTTCATGTGTTATTTTATTTGGTCTAACGATGTGATGTACAAATCTGTAAATTTTCTTGATACTAATGAGTTTAGCATTTAACATAATATGGGTTTTGGCTCGCTCGCTCTCTCTCTTCTCTTTCTCCACCTTACCGCCCTACCTTCTGTCGCCAGCCTTGTCTCTCTACCATCTAGTCAACCTCCACCTCACCGCCCTGCCTTCTGTTGCCAGCCTTGTCTCTCTACCATCTAGTCAACCTCCACCTTACCGCCCTGCCTTCTGTCGCCAGCCTTGTCTCTCTACCATCTAGTCAACCTCCACCTCACCGCCCTGCCTTCTGTCGCCAGCCTTGTCTCTCTACCATCTAGTCAACCTCCACCTTACCGCCCTGCCTTCTGTCGCCAGCCTTGTCTCTCTACCATCTAGTCAACCTCCACCTCACCGCCATGCCTTCTGTCGCCAGCCTTGTCTCTCTACCATCTAGTCAACCTCCACCTTACCGCCCTGCCTTCTATCGCCAGCCTTGTCGCTCTACCATCTAGTCAACCTCCACCTCACCGCCCTGCCTTCTGTCGCCAGCCTTGTCTCTCTACCATCTAGTCAACCTCCACCTTACCGCCCTGCCTTCTGTCGCCAGCCTTGTCACTCTACCATCTAGTCAACCTCCACCTCACCGCCCTGCCTTGTCTCTACCCTCTAGCCACCTCCATTTTCATTCCTCTTCGTGCAATCCCCCATCTTAAACACGGTCTGCCTCCTTACCCCCTCACTCTATCTGCACAAATATAGGACCGTCACAACCCCACCCTCGACCCCCCTAATTAACCCGATATGAGTTCTCCAAATGAAGCCGCTCTCCGACATAGTTCAGTTATGCTGATATGTCATTTACTTGAAACGTACGTTTACGTAATGTTGATAGGGTCTGCAATTTGTATTGTCGTCCAAGCAACACCGATGTCGATCTCCCTAGTCGTCATCCTGCTTGTGGTGAGCTCCAGACTCCCTCGTCTCGTCAGCGGAGCACCTTACTACACAGGTGAGTGGAAAGGCAAATGGATCCTATATATGGGCATTTTCACAATAAAAGGGGAGCTGATTTTGTCTAAATAAAGGTATTATTAATTCAGTAAATGGCGGTAGCCTAGCAATGTTTTTTTTAGTCCAGTTATTATGTACATCTGGGGTACATGGAAAACGTATAACATGAGTAAGATGTATTTCGTTATTCTTTAATTTTTGCTATAAAAATATACAGCAAACACCTGTGGGCTGTGGGCAGATATTCTTGTAAGTCACTAGTGGGATTAAACTTCAGTATAGTCTGGAAGTGTTAGATGTATCTATGTTCAATTTTTCACATGTCGATACAAATCAATCGTTTCTTGGTCATCGAAAATGTCCACTCCGAAATTTCCAGGCCTAGCCAACAAAATATTGCATGATATCTACTTGCATTTAGCTAATGTTGATATAGAAGTACATGATCTATGCAAATTGTGTGTGGGCTGGT
Organism: Lamellibrachia satsuma; assembly: GCA_033239005.1. Classification (NCBI taxonomy): domain Eukaryota; kingdom Metazoa; phylum Annelida; class Polychaeta; order Sabellida; family Siboglinidae; genus Lamellibrachia; species Lamellibrachia satsuma. The sequence goes on from BSQZ01000025.1 coordinate 7,624,854, forward strand.
TATATACTGACCAGCACCGCTACAAACATGTGGTCATACATAACATGTCCACTCCGAAATCACGAGCTTTCATTGATTCTACTAAAAGTAATGGTATGTATGTGATTTGTATGCCCTGATGCTACGACATGCACACGTGGCAACATGTGTGCTTCTCTTTGTTTGTGCGGCACAGCACTGATGTGTCGAAATCTGATGTCCACTCCGAAATGAAATTTACAAATCAATAAAAAATAAGGAAAATTACATTTCGTGTGTTTTCCGCAGCTCGATACCCCGTCGACTCCCGGTGTATTTGTGTTTACAATGAAATGGGGACACGCTTGTGCAGACCTTTCTCTGTTTGTATAAATACACCAACTACTTGGTAGGTTGGTAACGGGCAATCCCATTTTATTCATACCCAACAAGGATTGCCGCTGTGCACACAATAATAGTGACTAAATCTGCCACAAATTGTGCACAGCCTGGTATTAAGCTGATGTGTATGACCAATTAGTAAACAATACCAGATAAGATTTAACATTATTGATATTTTCTACTGTAGCTAGCAACTGCGGCGACTCCGAAATGAAATTTACAAATCAATAAAAAATAAGGAAAATTACATAACCACATTCTATTTTTATTAAACTTGGCTGTTGGAAGTGTGTATCCTTGTAGTCGTTAAAAACACTAACACAATTGAAACACAAACTTTCTAAAACCATGCTTGACCATTGACTTGACTTTGCTAACCTCATGAAATACATATTTAAGCATACATATTTGATAATATTCATTGAAAGTATGAAGATGTACAAGGAGTTATAGCCTTTTAAATGAGCAATCTTCTTATGTCGTTCTAGTGCGTGCGTGCGTGCGTGCGTGCGTCTCTCTCTCTCTCTCGGTATCTCAGTAATTTCATCGGCACGTGACATGCCCATCTAAGTACGCACGGTACGTACGCACGCACGCACGCACGAAAGCAAGCTCGACGCACACACGATGGAGGGGCTATTGTCACGTGTTCCTTGATTGTGTAACCATTATCGACCGTAACGTTATCTCATATGTTGCAAGTCGTTTCCTAGATAGAAATTGTTATAATTTTGACTGGATGACTTTGCAGCGGTATGTAACGGTAAACCGTACAACCAAGTCGTACAACTCTGCTGTGATGGGATTTTGTACGAACAATACAAAGACGTTGCCTGTTGCGGAAAGTTGGCGTACAGGTATGAAATATGAGGACGAACAGCAGGCACGCACGTTGTTCCATATTCACAACAATAAGCAGATATGTTCGTTTTATTGCAATAAGCGATCATATGCGGGTTTATCACCTGAAATTGGTATTCCACCACGAACTAGTAAAAACACAATGCACAAAGACGGTGCATCGGATAACATTTAATAACAATAACACTACATATTGCAGCCATTTGCAATTTGTATCCTCTCCATCTCCGTTTAGCTTCCTTGTTGGAATTTGATTACCGCATCACGGTTCCATGTTATACTATTATGTCGATACATATTCTGCCTTCCCGTGTACATTTTGTCACCAAGTATCCGCCGTAGTTTGACCTTACTCTCTTTGTTCTAAACATGTTCCTGTTCCACATGGTATCTGTCAAATCATCGTTGTCCATTCTCTATAAGCAAAAGGAACACCTCTCGCAAACTTTTAAGAGCTATATTTTATGTGGCTGTGGGTCTGCGCCGTTTCTTTCAAAAGATCTTTCCTTTCGCAGCTTGTTTCGGATACGTCTGGATACTATAAGAACGTTCACAACCAAATAACATTACACATGGGCAGTTTACATTGTAGCTGGGTTCAACGGATGTTTTAAGATCGCTGGTGTCATATGATCGATGAAACGTTGATGTTTTTACCTCTGCAGAGAGGCTGGATCGATATGCTGCGTGCCTAACGTCGTCTTGCGAAGAGGGGCGCCGAAGACGTGCGATGACCGCCTGAACCGGGCGTCAATGTAACCACGGACACACGGATGTTGAACCTGGTCAATCAACATTGCCTTGCTATGTCAAGCTCAGTGGCGTATTTGGAGGGGGGGTATTGAGTCGTGGCCCCTTTGGGTTTATATATTTTCCCCGTATTTTACGGTTGCGCCGCAACTTGATAGCATGGATGACTAGGCTTGCCCCCCTGCCCCCCTTGCCCCCGTGAGATCCTTGATACGCCACTGGTCAAGTTCCACGGGTCATCAACAATAACAATTTCATAATTTTAACGCCTACGTTAATAAACAACACTGTAGCACACCGGATTAAGAACGTGGGAGCCTGGCACAAACTGTGGGGCTGTTACCGAATGCGTGAAAGACAACGACGGAGACGGACGGACTATGGATGTAACCCCGTTCTAATTAGTTACCAACCGTTCTAGCGATGTGATCATGTGAATAATCAAATCTAATTGTACATATGTTGGACTTTATAATATCACAATAATACAATATTATATAACGCTGTGTCAGTCCTTTTGTCTATTCAAAGCGTTTTATATTACTTTATATTATTTTATTACAACACACTTTTATGTTGATGGAGTCATCAATTAATTAATGCGTGCATTTTGAAAAGGTGTGTCTTCAGTGCTGTGTTAAGCGATGCCGTGGTACTACAATGTCTGACAGACCGAGGGAGACCGTTCCATGGCAAAGGGCCGCTGTCGAAAAGGCACGGTATCCAAGTGTGTGGCGTGTGGTGGTCACACTGAAGAAACCCGCAGAATCTGATCGTTACGACCGAGTGGGTTGGTAGTCTCTGAGAAGTTCGAATATGTGGGGGGGGGTAAGTCTGTGGATGGCTTGAGGTTGATTAGAAGAATATTGAAAGTGGTCCTTTCTACGATAGGTAGCCAATGCATGCATTTGAGGACCGGTGCTATGAGATCTTCTTATTCTGGTGATGAGACGAGCGGTTGTGTGCAGCAGGCCAGAAGATCTACACATGGCACTGTCTGTCTGTCTGTCTGTCTGTCTGTCTGTCTGTCTGTCTGTCTGTCTGTCTGTCTGTCTGTCTGTCTGTCTGTCTGTCTGTCTGTCTGTCTGTCTGTCTGTCTGTCTGTCTGTCTGTCTGTCTGTCTGTCTGTCTGTCTGTCTGTCTGTCTGTCTGTCTGTCTGTCTGTCTGTCTGTCTGTCTGTCTGTCTGTCTGTCTGTCTGTCTGTCTGTCTGTCTGTCTGTCTGTCTGTCTGTCTGTCTGTCTGTCTGTCTGTCTGTCTGTCTGTCTGTCTGTCTGTCTGTCTGTCTGTCTGTCTGTCTGTCTGTCTGTCTGTCTGTCTGTCTGTCTGTCTGTCTGTCTGTCTGTCTGTCTGTCTGTCTGTCTGTCTGTCTGTCTGTCTGTCTGTCTGTCTGTCTGTCTGTCTGTCTGTCTGTCTGTCTGTCTGTCTGTCTGTCTGTCTGTCTGTCTGTCTGTCTGTCTGTCTGTCTGTCTGTCTGTCTGTCTGTCTGTCTGTCTGTCTGTCTGTCTGTCTGTCTGTCTGTCTGTCTGTCTGTCTGTCTGTCTGTCTGTCTGTCTGTCTGTCTGTCTGTCTGTCTGTCTGTCTGTCTGTCTGTCTGTCTGTCTGTCTGTCTGTCTGTCTGTCTGTCTGTCTGTCTGTCTGTCTGTCTGTCTGTCTGTCTGTCTGTCTGTCTGTCTGTCTGTCTGTCTGTCTGTCTGTCTGTCTGTCTGTCTGTCTGTCTGTCTGTCTGTCTGTCTGTGTGTGTTGTTGACATTTTGTCGGCGTGCACGGTTGCGAAGGAACTCATGTGGACGTTTGACGTATATTACCGAACTCGAATTGTTCGCAACGCCATGCGTGTTTTCTACGATTGTTCCGATTGTTTTGATTTTTGGGGCATGACGTTGTATCCATCATCGCCATTGCCATCGCCATCGCGTTCAAGTTTTGCTAAAGACACTAGTTGTACTAAACCACCAAAACTACACAAATGCTTCAATTCCAGGTGACAAACAACTTAATTTCACATCGGTATGCCACACTTACTTACTTACTTACTCACTTAGTCCTCTTCACTCAAGGCAGAGCATATGGCCGATACGACTCTTTTCCAACGCACTCTGTTATTTGCTGCTTTCTTCATCTCTTTCCAGGTGGTTCCATGTTTCCTTACTTCCTCGGCTATTAATCTCCTCCAAGTAGTTTTGTTTGTAAATGTTTGTAGCATTCGGGTTGTTGTCTTAGTTGATATCCATGTCTCAGAGCCATATAGCAGCACACTTTTCACGTTGGAAGTGAAGATTCTGATCTTGTTTCGCGTTGAGAAAGATGTGTTCCACAGTCTTTAAGCTGCTGAATGCATGCCTGGCCTTTCCAATCCTGTTCTGACATCTTCATCTGTTCCTCCTTTGTCTGTCACTACACTTCCCAGAGATATGAATGTGTTGTCCTCCTCTATATCTTTTCCCTTCCGCTGTACCTTAGTATGACACACGCTTCTTTAAAATGTGGGCTAAAATGTGGAGTCAATTCTATAAGATAGTTCAGGTATGATGTCATGGGCATGTCATAATGACGTCATTTGTGCATAATTTTATAATGAATTAACACCTTTGGGAAGAGTATTCAAATGTCTTTCCATTGACACCTCACTCGCAATGGTGGACACATCTCAGATTACTATCTATCTATCCCTCTATTATCTATTATCTATCTATCCCTCCTCCGTTCTTACTTTCAGTGACAGCAAATATAATTAACAACTTCCATAAACCGCCATTCAGCATATGTAGAATTTATTTCATTATTCCCTCACAAATAGGACTATATCTACAAATGCATTTTATCTACAAAGCTGTCTACCAGCAAAGCAGCTACTGCTGGTGTAATATAAGCCTTATATCTCTATTACGGAAAATATAGGCATTTCTTACTTCTTAAAGGTAAAACATACTGAAAGCCATTCTTTCAGAAGATACTTCAAGTAATCTTGAAGAAACATTCTACAATTTCCGTGTGTCGCAGCACGTATGTACCTGTATCATACGGTTGGTGGCAGCACGTACGTACCTGTATCATACGGTTGGTCGCAGCACGTACGTACATGTATCATACGGTTGGTCGCAGCACGTACGTACCTGTATCATACGGTTGGTCGCAGCACGTACGTACCTGTATCATACGGTTGGTCGCAGCACGTACGTACATGTATCATACGGTTGGTCGCAGCACGTACGTACCTGTACCATACGGTTGGTCGCAGCACGTACGTACCTGTATCATACGGTTGGTCGCAGCACGTACGTACCTGTACCATACGGTTGGTCGCACGCACTGCGAAAGAAGCAATTGGTGTCCTCGGATCCAGATAGCGACGGTGAATGTGATCAGACCCGTCGAGTGTCCCGTTCACACCACGTGGTCAGTTCAACACTTGGGCGTGTCCGACTTGCTGTACAGCGAGCCGCCGCAGCAGATGACGAAGTCCGTGTTGAAGACGATGGCGTCCCCGCAGCAGGCCGACCGATCCCGGGACGCCGTCGAGAAGACGCTGCCGCCACAACATCCCTCATCTCTACCGGGGTGGTACCGCTCAGTCCCGCAGGCTGCATGGAGCAATCACGTCGTTGTATCGATTAAAATCACCTGTGTCAACAGGTCTCCGGAATGTACACTTTATTTATGGCGAGTGTTTCTCGTCAGATATACATGGAACACTATCGGTAAGATTTTGTAAACTGATCTTGATTTTGCATGTATGGTAATTATTAATTAGTACAATTCAGTAGGCAGTTAATACAACTATTCTTATTGTGCAATCTGGCGCTTTGATAACTTCTTAGTAGGGGAGACAGGGGCTAGTTGTATACAGGGACATGTTGTGACATAGTCGTTTGCGAAAACATAGCACACACGTGGAGATACCATCGGCAGTAGTTGGTTGGAAGTCCACCGGCAAATATACTGTCCAAAATCGAGATTTAATGGGTCATATATAAAGTACGTCACACTTGGGGGGTGGGGTAGGGGTCTATGGGCAAGCGCGAGGAAGCGTTACATGAGGATGGGGAGTGCATGGACCAACGTTACGTAGAGTTTTAATAGGTTGGCTCGTCTAGCTGTCGATATCCGACAAACAGCTCTAATTGGCAATCTTGATCAATGTTGGTTTTTTATGGCAAGGCTATATTCGAGCAATTAATAAACATTGCATGATTAATTGAAATACGGATGTTCGTGCGCGTGTGCGTGAGTGCGTACGTGTGTGTATCATTCAATCAAGTAAATGTCTCATTACATATATACTGTCATTCACTATTTCATACTCCATTCAATAATTTATATTTCATTGCTATGTAAGAACCCGGACGAATGAGTGCCCTTTGGCAAATAAAAATGAAAAGCTTAATATGTGATGTTGTGAACACCTACATTGGCATACACACTGTGTATGAGATGTATAAATGCGTATAATCCAATTAATATAATAACAGTAACGAGTGACATTTGCTTTGTCCTAAAAATCGTGTCCAACTGCAGTGTGACGTTTCATGTAGATCACGTAACTAATAACTTAAAAAGTATTCAAAATGTCTGCATACATCCATCAGCAAATGTGTAGGTATAGTTATTGTCTTTACGTTCCACATCCACAGAAGGGCCCTGTGTCACCTTGCAAAATTTCGTCTGGATCGGCCCATAAATGCGGATGTGCATAGGACACGACAGACAAAAAACATAGACAAACAGAGACAATCAGACATACAAACAAACAAACATAAACAAACAAATAAACAAACAGAGACAAACAAATAAACAGAGACAAACAAACAAACAAACAAACAAACAAACAAACAGAAACTTGATTTATATATATTAGATTGTGTTGTACAATGGTGTACCCGTATTCTGACGCACTGCGGAAGTTGTTGACGTACATGTGCCAGGCTGTCACAGCCTTAGTCGCAGGGGGTGCGCCTCCCACGCCCCTTCGCTGGCCTTTGATCTGCCCATGCCATGGCCATGAGCCTAACATTGGCACCATGACATCAATAAATAAACCATGACATGTTCACCGCGTGTGCCTGATAAATAAAATAAATACAGCGTCGTTCGTTAGTCATTTGCTATATCATCAAACTTTACTAACAATAAAGATTGTCGCAATACGAACCGATGCCTTTGTCTTTCTTGTCATCTGACTGTCCGCGTGTCAGTGCAACAACGATGACACTGACGAGTAGGAAGAACGTGACTAGATGGTCCATTCCTTGTGACGTTTCTACGAAAGGTCATTCTGCACTCAAATTTATATTCGAATATTCGTGTCACTAAGACAGAATTAACGCTAAGCCTAAAGTAGTAAGGAAAATATCACATAACATGCAACGTTTGTAGGAAATGTGAAATATTAAATACACATCACGTATTTTATTGACAGGATGCAAAAACCACACTGACCGGATCTGTTTTTTTTGTGAATATAGGGTCTACTAGCTTAGTAACGATAAACTAATAATCATTACTAGACTAATGACGTCATGATGTCGTTAACACTTTGTCTTGTCACTTTGACTCTATCTCTGACAGAGATAGAGTCAAAGTGACAAGACAAAGTGTTAACGACATCATGACGTCATTAGATTCTGTCTCTAAGATTCAGCATCCGCTGAGTGGGTTCGAATTTTAGTTGGAGTTATACACGGTAATGGACGTTTTTATATAAATGACAATGACAACAGCCCTACTGCCTGACAATATCTATTAAACGTAATTATATGACCATGAATTCACACGAGTGTCAACGTTTCCATCAATGCATAAGGCGGTTATACCCAAATATGGGAAATACTAGAGTTAAAACGCGATTTTTAAAACAGTACGGATTACGAAAATTGTATGACATAACAATGTCTTCTCACTCTCAGGCTCAGAGTCAGGGGTCAGCTTATTCGGCCTTCGGACTCGGTAGCTTTGCAGATCATGATGCTACTTGAAAAAAAGTTAAATATTTGTTAACTTATAAGTGGATGCTTATACTATCGTTACCTGTACGCATGTGTTGCAAACAGTTTGTGTTATAAATAAATTCTAGCAACGCCAACGGAACAAATTTTAGATACACGCGAAAGTATGTCCTCCTTGTAGTCCTTGCCGCCGTTCCACGTTTCGTGGTCCAATCAAACGACGACATCACATCGAGTTTACGCGGCAACAAAGAAGAGGACAGTTATGGAGCGCCGACAGTGCAATACACACATGCATGCGAAATGTTGCAATGTAATCGTGACAAACGAAAACGAAAGTGTTATGGTGTATCACAATATAATACTGTGATAACCATAATACTTCATTGTACTAGGCTCGATTGTCGACGGAAGTACAACCTGTACTCCAAATTAAAGAATCGGAAAGAATTAGTTTGAGCAAATAATACATCGTCCTACAACACCGCTTACTGATCGTAGCCACAACGCTAGCATTGGAACGCAAAAAATCATCTGATCTGACGTCTGAATAACATTGAACGCGACTGAGCCTGCGTTGGCCTAGGTACGCGATTGTTTCATGGCATCACATGGCAAAAGGTTCGCGCGAATTACGCGTTGTAGGCCTACTTCCGTCGAAAAATTAACGCGATTTCATTTATATTTTAGTGCTATATTGTAACATCAATTGACTGATTGATTCGTAGATTCATTGATTTAATATAAAAATGTGCATACAAATGTACATTAAAATATAAGGATGACACAAGAGAGTGCAAACACAAACGTCCATTGTGATCCTTCAAATCTTTCGAGGGAAAAAGGTAATGCAAGAAACACTGCCAATCGGATGTCTCTATGTGTCAATAGAACGTTATACGTTTAATTACGAAATAGCCTAGATGTAAAAATTGTAATTTGTCCGTGGATGGCGCCCAAGATGCAACAAAGATTACGCCCCCAACCGGAGGACTGGTAACTAGCAGAAACCACTGATGGTGCTGCCCTCTACTGGGTAAGTTCGCTGCTCAGTGCGCCTATCTCGCGAGACCACCACCAATTCACGTTTACGTAATCGTTGCCGAATGTCAACTCGACCATAAGTTTTTCGATCGTTTCTTGTTTGTAGGAGTGTTGCGCATTGCTGTGAATTATGTCAGATCCTTTACCAAACGGAGCGATGGCTGGAGCGACGTCCTACCACGACGTGTGCTTGGATGGCCCGAGTCCAAAGGCAAAGGGTATGAACGAGTGTGTGACATCAATTATGCCAAGCCCAAGATGATGGAGCACTGCCACTAGCCTGGGGCTGGGCTGGGCCTGTCATAGACATAGACCTGTCACATACATGGTGTCATCAAAGCTAAACCTCGTTACATACCTCCAAACCAACCCGAAAGAAATTAATTAAAGTAGCTTTCCTAGGAAGAAATCTCAAAGTTGGCCAGGAAAAATGTTAAACCAGTTCACTTCCAAAAAAATTAGTATGATAAAACATAGGCAAAATTGTCCGCCCCACTCTTTGTCTCTGGGGCGAAAGTCCAGACCGGCATTTGCTAAAACGCCGTTTTGGCAGTTCCGTAGCCAAATGGCTAAGGAACTAATAACTTAAGTTTTAAAACCAATACGTATTAACCGTTTCACGTGTGTATTCTGTGACATACAACCGACAATTGGGCATCAAGAAACTGAAGAAATGTGCTCCAAATAATTACTTATGAGTACTTTTATCGGTGACAGAAAACATTTCACAATTAGCCGCCATACTGTGCACGTGATGTTGCCTTTGGGTCACATGATCAAACGCAATTCCGTGTAGAATGAGGGGCATGATTAATGATGTAACTCCATGGCCAGCAGACGGCAATTCTTAGCGTAACCTTATGTAGATCCACGGGATTCCCGCTTGGTATTCTCGCTCACAACAACATCCGGTTATATACAAATGTTGACAAGCACATGCGTTCTGACAAAAAGGTAATAATTTCACACTTTTACATGGTTATTGTCAGGTAACTTTAGTGATATACATATAAGGATGCATACAGACATGAAAGACGTGTTTATTGCTCTGTTTATGGCATTTTTGTAAGGTTTCACGTTTCATGAAAATACTTTGTTTGAACGAGATCTTCGCCCCTACTACAACAACAGCCAGATAGAAAAAAATTGTAGGGCGATTGACTTTGCCTAGATAAAACATTGTCATTGGCAATTTATTTAAATTAAAGGTGACATGTATATAAACTTTAATAAAGGAACACATAACTGTTTATGTTATTAATATGTCTATTAGATCCAAAGATATTGCAATTTTAATACAGTAACAGTAAAAATTGTGTGCATCTCGTATATAGGCAAACAACTCCCATTTTTGTGTTTTGTTTCATGCAATAAATGTATGATTAAAATGGCATAACGTTTTTATTTGTACAGCTGTACATATTATTTTAATAATTGAGTTTTTCAGGATTTGCAAGCACATTAATTAGGGTCATAAATATACATAGTCCAGGCTTGTATCATTAATACTAACTCAGCTAATGCAATTAATAAGTCAGTATTTGTTAATTAGTACGTCAAGTCAACAGACCGACACATTTTGATAAAAGGCCATAACTTCCATGATTATGAAGGTATTTGTATAATTTGTTCAGGGTTTACAAACACATTAACCAGGGTCATAAATTTACATCAACATAGTCATTTCATAACTCAGTTGATGTAATTAATGAGTCAAGATTGTCAAACTCAACAGATCAACACATTTGATAATAAAAAAATGTCATGATTATGAAAATATTTGTATAATTTGTTCAGGGTTTACAAACACATTAAACATGGTCATAAATATACATTAATCAAACAGTAATTTCATAATTCAATTGATGTAATTAATAAGTCAATATTGGCTAATTAATGCGCAAACTCAACAGGCCAACACCTTTTGATAAAAGGCCATAATTTCCATCATCATAAAAATATTGGATAATTTGTTCAGTGTTTCGAAACGCATTAAGTAGAGTCATATATTATACATCACAGATAGTTATCGTTAATAGTAACTCATTTAATAAGTCAACAAGTCATGCATGCTAAGTCAACAGACCAGCACATTTCAAAGAGAAGCCATAACTTCCATGATTAGGAAGATATTTGTATAATTTTGGCAGAGCGTGGGCTTTCTGCAAAATAATATTATAAAGAATTCCAAAATATTCTTGCGTGGTGACTGGTGTAAAAATTCTTTGAGAAATATATAGTAGTTGGTGTTCCATATAGAGTGTATATATATATATATATATATATATATATATATATATATATATATATATATATATATACCATGTATTTTATTTAATAAAAATATTGAATTGTATAACTATAAGTAAAATTTGGCATAACAAGATTTAACAAGATTGCCATCCAAGGCAAAGGCCCAGATGGCAAGTGGACATGGAAGCCATTGGCTTATCGAGAGTCCAACAATCATGAATGTTCATCTATGTGTAACCCGCCCTTCTGAGATATGTAAATATATATATTATTTTACATATAGTTATACAATGTGAACTGAAAATTGTCTAAATGAATTTGACATTTCTTGTGACACATAGATTTGGTCTAATAAATTATCTTGATTCTATGTGCAAATCTTATGAAATTATTGTTCAGTCTTCCTGTGAAAATCCACATGTATAGATAATGTTACAAACTACCTTAAGTACTGGTAGTGTAGTTGTTAAATAATTAAAAGTAAAATTAAGTTAACTAGTGATTTAGAATCTATCTGTTGAGTTTTTCCTTCGATTTTTTCAAGCATTGAAAAATTACATAATAATTTCATTATTCTAGTAACTTTCCGTTAAGGCATTTAAATGCCGCTACCACAAGAGCCACCTTGAATAATAATTATAGCATTATAATAATAATACATTTACAGAGTAATTTAGCTAATAAAACATGAACATGCCATAGTAAAGATTACAATTAAACGTTCATACAGTAGCTGACATATACATGTGCACGTATGCACACAAAAAACTGAAACTAAATGCATCAATAGACATTACAATAAATTTATTTTGAAGACAACATTAAATCTGCCAAGATATAATTAGCTAGTAACTACAAGGCAACGTATACATAGGGATTTAAGTTAATTATCTTCCACATATATAACAGTTAATAATAGTACAAGCATTTTGATGCCTTTCAATAATGTATCTTATAATATAGGTGGAGAATCCATGGATACTGTGGGTGAATATTTCGTTAATAATGATATTGGGAGAATTATTATATATCTTTGCTATGCTGAACCTGATGTTTCTTTTGGAGAATTTGTTATAGACTCTAGGGATAAATACATCTGTGCATGCCCCAGTGGCATGTTGATGGTGCTGGGTATTGTATAAATACATCTGTGCCTGCTCTAGTGGCTGGTTGATGGCACTGGGTATTGTATAAATACATTTGTGCCTGCCCTAGTGGCGTGTTGATGGCACTGGGTATTATATAAATACATTTGTGCATGCCCCAGTGGCATGTTGATGGCACTGGGTATTGTATAAATACATCTGTGCCTGCTCTAGTGGCATGTTGATGGCACTGGGTATTGTATAAATACATTTGTGCCTGCCCTAGTGGCGTGTTGATGGCGCTGGGTATTGTATAAATACATCTGTGCCTGCCCTAGTGACATGTTGATGGCACTGGGTATTGTATAAATACATCTGTGCCTGCCCTAGTGGCATGTTGATGGCGCTGGGTATTATATAAATACATTTGTGCATGCCCTAGTGGCATGTTGATGGCAATGGGTATTGTATAAATACATCTGTGCATGCCCTAGTGGCATGTTGATGGCACTGGGTATTGTATAAATACATCTGTGCCTGCCCTAGTGGCGTGCTGATGGTGCTGGGTATCAGGGGTGGGTTCAATTACACATAATTATATCAATTACAATTACATTTCAATTTTAGTTCAATTACAATTACACTCATAAATTTTCAATTCAATTACAATTACACTGTTTCAATTACAATTACATTATGTGGAACCAAATATATTCAGCATTTGTTAATTATATAGTTTGGCACTTTTGCTCAATTTCAATATTTTATACACAATTGATAAACAAATATAACGGTAATGATTGTAAATTGTTGAAGAATTGTGGCTTGAATTTTTAATTGTACTAAATAAAAAGACAGCCATTTAAACATATTTTTATTATATAAATATATATTTTAAATCTGGTATATAGACATTAATAAATTATATATATATATATATATATATATATATATATATATATATATATATATATATATATATATATATATATATATATATATATATGTTGATGTATTTATAAACTCAATCAATCTAGGTACTTGTCTTAACAGAGGGTACATGATATTTGCTTATATAAAGACATTAGACAATGTCCACAAGGCTTCACCTCCTGTAGTTGCATAAACTGTCTTGGAAAGGAAAGCATGCTGTGTGTCTGTATGTGGCTGTAGCAGTGCTAATTATTGTTTTCTGTGAGGGTGGTTTACCACCTGTCCCTGTGTACTCTAAGGGTCTCTAACCAGACTGCAAACTGGTACAGTATTAAACAATGGTATCCCAGACTGTCTCACTTGAGTCAACATACTGAATTGGTAACAACTAGCATAAGCTCTAAGTGGACTTTAACTCAGTCAGAGCTTCTGACTTGAAAAGATACTTCCTCTGGAAGACAACTTTGTGTAGCTTCACTGCATTCAAAAAGGGAATAGCTCAGACATACACAATGTCATAAAATATTTGACTGTCAGGCTATCTGGTGTCAATACAGCTACACAAGTGTGCACACGTTGTGCTTTTGTATTAAAAGACATACAAAACTCTGTTGATCTCAATGCTTGTAAACAATTATTTGTGTTAAAGTCATATAAATTAGCGATTAAAAAAATTTGAGTTAAAAAAATCATAAATCAATTATTTTTTTGGAGTGATTTAAATCAATGATTTAAATAAAATGATTTAAATCAAACAACCCTGAACCTGTATGAGACTTAAATTATATTTTATTGACAGTTTGTTCAGGTAGTTTGTGATATGAAACGTACTGTAAATGAATGTAATTGATTGTAATTGAAATAAATTTTCAATTATACAAAATATAACAATTACAATTACAGCACAAATTTGAAACCATAATCAATTACAATTACACAATTTTGCTGTAATCAATTACAATTACGTAATTGGACCCAGTCCTGCTGGGTATTGTATAAGAGTAGGTTTTTATTTAAATAATCATGCAGCTGCTTGTTGATCAATTTGTAAATAAATTTGAGTAGTTGAATACTATATATGTCATCAAGCTTTAAGTTTCTTAAAAATTAGTTCACTGAGCCAGGTAATTACTAGAAGTTATAATTCTATCTGTTCTTTTCTGTAATTTGATAATTTTATTATTTAGGTTACTCTGAGTCCTCCAGACCAACACTCCATAATTGAGGTGGCATATGATTAGGGAGTTATAGATTGTTATTAGGATGTTGATTGATCGGATGTGTTTGACACTATTTAACACTCCTATGGTTTGTTTTTTTTTGGAAGCCAATGCATCTATATGACTAGCCCAATATAGGTGTTTGTTGATAGTGATACCGAGTAAATAAAAATTATCTACATATTCAATATTTCATTCAGCTATTTGAAGGAGAGGAAGCTGAACCTTTTTTTGTGGCATGAAATATCATGGCTTTTGTTTTCTTTACATTTAGTAAAAGTTTGTTCACTTTGAGCCAAATACTTATTTTTCAAATTCATTGTTTAGTCTTTCATTGTGAATATTGTTCATTATAATTTAGTGTAGTAAATAATGTGTCGTCTGCAAACATTATGAACTTAATGAATTACTAGAGTGGATGATATCATTCATATACATATTGAACAATAAAGGCCCCAATATTGAGCCATGGGGTACACCCACTGTTATATTGAGCCCTGGGGTACACCCACTATTATATTGAGCCCTCGGGTACACCCACTATTATGTCAGCTTCGAAAGATTTAGCATTATTCATCTGAATAAACTGTTTCCTGTTTGATAAGTAGCTTTTGCAAAATTCTAGTGGCAAATTTGTAAACCCATAAAACTGTAATTTAGGTAAAAGAATATTATGGTCAAGGTGTCGTCATAATGTGACAACCCAAGTGGGTCTGTACAATAGAAACTTGTGTAGTCACAATGTGACAACCCAAGTGGGGCTGTACAGTAGAAACTTGTGTAGTCATAATGTGACAATCCAAGTGGGGCTGTACAGTAGAAACTTGTGAAGTCATAATATGACAACCCAAGTGGAGCTGTACGGTAGAAACTTGTGTAGTCGTAATGTGACAATCCAAGTGGGGCCATACAGTAGAAACTTGTGTAGTCGTAATGTGACAATCCAAGTGGGGCCGTACAGTAGAAACTTGTGTAGTCATAATGTGACAATCCAAGTGGGGCTGTACAGTAGAAACTTGTGAAGTCATAATATGACAACCCAAGTGGAGCTGTACGGTAGAAACTTGTGTAGTCGTAATGTGACAATCCAAGTGGGGCCGTACAGTAGAAACTTGTGTAGTCGTAATGTGACAACCCAAGTGGGGCTGTACAGTAGAAACTTGTGTAGTCGTAATGTGACAACCCAACTGGGGCTGTACAATAGAAACTTGTGGCAATCTTGTTAAAATCTTGTTAAATCTCTTGTTTCTGAGATTTTGTTGGGAACTTGCCAATTGTAACACGCATGAACACACACACACGCACGCACGCACACACACACACGGTCACCTACATGCATATCCACCTACTCATATACATTATTTCCAATTTTCACAACAGTAATCAACTCTCCCTGACTTGTTGCAGTCGACAAGCAGCAGTTGATCGGTGGTCAGACAGCAACCAGTCCAGACAGCATCGGCTCAGAGGTGGCGCCACTGCAGGTTGAAGAATGCCAGAGGTACATAGCACTAAACTATTTTGTACTGGAAGATGCGCCTGTTTAGCTGCATTGTCTCTGTTCGTTACCACAAAATTGGTATATTCCATAGTATGTTGCAAAATATCATCAACAGCTTTTATAGCTGTCTAAATGTTTTGTGGGTTTTAAGCTGTGATCAAGAGAAAGATTGTATCTCTGAATGTCCTCATGACTGAGTGGAGACATGTTACCACCTACTAATAATGATTCACAACATTCCATTCTTCATTACCCCCTTTGTCTTCTAGGGCTATTCCAGATATGAATATAATATATTATGGGGGCGGGATACACTTTTATTAATAATATATAGGTGTGTAGATATTAAAATATTATTATTATGAAAACTGTTATTGTTGGTCAAGTGCCTCCCCAGGTATATTTATTTCAGGAATAGCCTTTAGTGAGTCATTGACTGATGGGTAATTCTTATTTATATATGTTGTGGGTGTTCCAGTAACTCCCAGGCCACTATGTATTTTCCCATATATTTGGAGCCCTGGAGGATTTACGTTTGATGGGAAGGACATGTCAGCCTTGGACAGTATGATATTCACCACCTCTGGCCCAACACTGGACAAGCATTGTGCCAACACTGGACCAGTACTGTCCAAAAACTGGGCCAATTGCCAGTGAACAACTGCCAAGGCTAAAGTGTCCTTTCCCATTGAAACACAGTGGACAGTTACAAGTGACAGGCACTGACATATGCAATCCTACGATGCCAAGTAGTGTGTGACTTATTTACAACATTCTCTCTTTCATTTCTTGTTGTAGTCGAGCAAGAGGCGAGTCGAGCGAAAGTCTCAAGGTCATCGTTGTGTCGTCTGTTGTCTTTGGGATCGCCATATTAGTGGCCCTACTCGTCAGCATCAAGTACGCCCCACCTCAGGTATGCTCCACCGCCCTCATTGTTACCCCTCGTTATGTGGACTAGGGTCCCTGTATTTTTTTTTTAAATCAGTGTTGCCTAAGACGCTAAATGCACTTTGTTTACTTTGTATTTCCACACATAACAAGCCGCAGTTCTATACAGGCATATAATATGCAGCTTATTAAATTAATTGGTCGTATTGTAAAAATTCATTGTCCTGACTGAGACAAGTGTTTTGTTAGTGTAACTGAAGTTGTAATTGTCTGTGTAGGTCATAGTTCATGTGTGCTTGGCTTTCAGGTTGGGTTGGCTTCAGCTGTTGTCGTTGCGGACGATGCAGCCTGTTCAACCATTGGGACTGATATGTTGAAGAAAGGTGGTTCTGGTGTGGATGCTGCTATTGCGGCACTGCTGTGCCAAGGAGTTGTTCATATGCACACTTCCGGCATTGGAGGGTCAGTTTCTCTTCCTTGCAGGAGTATAAAGATTAAACTTCTGACTGCATTTCAGACAAATTTTGTGCATAAAGATTGACAAGACAAATTTAAAGAGTTAGATTAACCAGGTGTGTAATTTTGAATAAACTTGTTATAATATAATGACAGTGGATGTAAAGTTTAAAATTTTTTGAGCCAGCCTGTTTTGTAAAGGCATTTCTATAATTTACAGTGTTCTATCTGAGTTAGCAACCTTATTTATTATGTAATTATTGCGTAGTGTGACTGGTTTCATTGTGTTATATATCTATTCTAGCATTGTCACAGAACAAATGTCTTTTAATTGACCACAATTTCTTAATATAATTTGACTGTTATCTGAGTGTTTTGGTCCAAATAACAACGTTAGAGGGAACATAATTTCATGGGTGTTAATGACTTAATGTCCCTCTTGTAATCCCAGGAACACCTGACCCCGATAAACTTTGTCTGCAAGTGTTGGAAATTGTCGACTGTTTGTGAATGTTCTGAATTGTGAGGTCACTATTCATGAACAGATACAGACCAAACTGCATTCAACAAAAGTGTGGTTTATTAGAACACATTTTTGCATTGAAGACTTAACAGACATTGTTCATTAGAACACAATTGTGCATTGGAGACATTAGAATATATATATAGTTCATTAGAGCACACTTGTGCATTGAAGAAATAATAGACATTGTTCGTTAAAACACACTTGTGCAGTGCAGACGTTAGAATAGATATAGTTCATTAGAATACACTTGTGAAGTGCAGACATTAGAATATATTTATAGTTCATTAGAGCACCCTTTTGCATTGAAGAAATAATAGACATTGTTCATTAGAACACATTTGTGCAGTGCAGACGTTAGAATATATATATATAGTTCATTAGAGCACACTTGTGCATTGAAGAAGTAAAATACATTTTTCATTAAAACACACTTGTGCAATGCAGACATTAGAATAGATATAGTTCATTAGAATACACTTGTGCAGTGCAGACATTAGAATAGATGTAGTTATTTAGAACACACTTGTGCAGTGAAGACATAATATATATAGTTCATTAGAACACACTTGTGCAGTGCAAACATTAGAATATATATTATATATAGTTAATTAGAACACACTTGTACATTGAAGACATTATACTATATATATATAGTTCATTAGAACATACTTGTTAAGTACATACATTAGTGTGTGTGTGTGTATATATATATATTATATATATATATATATATATATATATATATATATATATATATACACACACACATGTGCAGTGCATTAGAATAGACATGGTTCATTAGAACACACTTGTGTAGTGAAGACATTATAATATATTATAGTTCATTAGAACACACTTGCGCAGTGCAGACATTAGAATACACATAATTCATTAGAACACACTTGTGCAGTGCAGACATTATAATATTTATAGTTTATTAGAACACACTTGTGCAGTGCAGACATTAGAAAACACATGGTTCATTAGAACACACTTGTGCAGTGCAAACATTAGAAAACATATGGTTCATTAGAACACACTTGCACAGTGCAGACATTAGAATACACATAATTCATTAGAACACACTTGTGCAGTGCAGACATTATAATATTTATAGTTCATTAGAACACACTTGTGCAGTGCAGACATTATAATATATATATAGTTCATTAGAACACGCTTGTGCAGTGCAGACTTTATAATATATATAGTTCATTAGAACACGCTTGTGAAGTGAATACATTATAATAAACATTGTATATTAGAAAACACTTGTGCAGTGCAGACATTAGAATAGATATAGTTTATTAGAACACACTTGTGCAGTGCAAACATTAGAAAACACATGGTTCATTAGACCATACTTGTGCAGTGCAGACATTAGAATATATATAGTTCATACTGCATAATATAATTTTACAAAAACAATCTTTGTACAGTATAGTCCTGACACTTGACTGTCCTGACACTTGACTGTCATGACAGGGGAGGCTGCATGTTGATCAGGGACCACAAGGAACAACATACAGTCGCTATTGACTTCCGGGAGGAGGTGCCATCTAATGCATCTCGAAATCTTTCAGGCAACGTAAGTCACAATTATCAGTTGTCTGTTCTGACTCTGTCTTAGCCCCGCAATGTTTGATACTAAGCGAAACTGGTTTCATCAGGGGCCGTTCACAATTGTAGACATTTACCTATTTGTACAAAGTACACACAATTGTAGACATATACCTATTCATACAAAGCATACACAGTTGTAGACATTTACCTATTTGTACAAAGTACACATAATTGTAGACATATACCTATTCATACAAAGCATACACAATTGTAGACATTTACCTATTCGTACAATACAAAGCATACAAAATTGTAGACATTTACCTATTCGTACAATACAAAGCATACAAAATTGTAGACATTTACCTATTTGTACAAAGCATACACAATTGTAGACATTTACCTATTCGTACAATACAAAGCATACAAAATTTTAGACATTTACCTATTTGTACAAAGCATACACAATTGTAGACATACCTATTCATACAAAGCATACACAATTGTAGCCATTTACCTATTCATGCTAAGCATACACAATTGTAGGGGGGGGGGCGAGGGGTTAGCAGTTGTTTCATTTAGCATTGTACATTAATGTATTTTTACAAGAAGCATTATTTAATATATTTGTTACATTACTCATATAGATACTTTTGTAACTTGTCTATTGTAAAGTACAACTTATTGTTTGAATATACATTGTTACTTGTAAGTAAGTTGGAGGTTGAAAACTGATTACGGAAACAGGTTATCCCTTTATTGATATTATTAAATAGATCGTCCTGATTTCAAATTGCTGGTCACTTAGTCATTTAAATATCAGTATTTCCAGATATGATGATATATATATATATGTGTATATATATATATATATATATATATATATATATATATATATATATATATATATATATATATATATATATATATATATATATGTTTCATGCATAGCTGGGTGTCTTGTTTCATAGCTGGGTGTCTTGTTTCATAGCTGGGTGTCCTTGTTGCGGTCCCTGGACAGCTGCGTGGTTTGGAGATGGCCCACAACAAGTATGGCAAGTAAGCACACTGGGAGCATGTCAAAGTTGTTACTTGCTCTCTGAAAGAGTACAATAATGCGTTTAGCATGAGTACATCCTGGAGAATTTTAAGTGCGTTTTTGTGGTGAAACAGTTGTGCTTGCACTGCTAAGACGGAGCTTGTCTGACTCTGTGGGAAGTTACTGCTGCGTCTGGTAAAGGACATGAGATAATTTGTTTAGTTGTCTTAATTAGAACACCTTGTAAAATGTTTATTGTGTAAGCATACTTTTTATTATATTCATTACATTTTATCAATCATGTATTTATGCATCTTTTTTTTATATTTTACTCCAGATATACTGTATTTATAAGTAATTATTATGTGTGACATGAGCTAAACTGTGTAAATGGTACAATATTAAATTGTTATGTTGCTGAATTACTAGGCTATTGTTTATTTTTTTTGCTGTTTTTGTAGTTGTTCAGTTTTGTTGTCGTAAAGAAGCACATGTTTAACACACCAGTTCATCTTTAGTGAATTGATGTTCTCGTTTCTTGGAATGTGAATTTTGACATAGTTTTTCCCACTCAAAAAACTGTGGTTATGTCTTCAAATATTTCCGAGAGAGTTGGTCGCAATATTCGAAAATAGAACCGCATTTTTCTGAGAAATGATGTTAAAACATTCTTTCTGGGTCACTGTCATATAAATCTGCCTTACAGACTCGCTTGGAAAGACGTGGTCATGCCAGCAGTGGAACTTGCACAGAAAGGTTTCAATGAGTCCAAGGCATCAGGTGGGTGGCACCCCAATTATGCTGGAATTGTAATTTAAATTACAGACATCACACACATGACATTTGTCATGAATAAAGTCAACAGGTATTATATGGCCTACGTTTGTTTTATTAAGCAGCCTAAAAAGGTGGAACAGTCATTGTTTCATTCTGAATTACCAAACTATTACTTTTTTAACTGCCAGTTGTTTGTGTCTTTTGGAAATCTGAAGAGACACTAAACGCCACTGGTCCCTTGTACCTGATGTCTATGCCAGGGGAAGTTAAAGATCCCACACATGGAAATGGGAAAGAAGCCTCGCAGAGTTGGTGGCCTTGATCTACATAAACCCACCCGGGGGTTGGTGGCCTTTATCTACATAAACCCATCTGGGGGGGTTGGTGGTCTTGATCTACATAAACCCACCCGGGGGTTGGTGGCCTTTATCTACATAAACCCACCTGGGGGGGTTAGTGGTCTTGATCTACATAAACCCACCCGGGGGTTGGTGGCCTTTATCTACATAAACCCACCTGGGGGGGTTAGTGGTCTTGATCTACATAAACCCACCCGGGGGTTGGTGGCCTTTATCTACATAAACCCACCTGGGGGGGTTAGTGGTCTTGATCTACATAAACCCACCCGGGGGTTGGTGGCCTTTATCTACATAAACCCACCTGGGGGGTTGGTGGTCTTGATCTACATAAACCCACCCAGGGGTTGGTGGCCTTTATCTACATAAACCCACCTGGGGGGTTGGTGGCCTTGATCTACATAAACCCACCTGGGGGGGTTAGTGGTCTTGATCTACATAAACCCACCCGGGGGTTGGTGGCCTTTATCTACATAAACCCACCCGGGGGTTGGTGGCCTTTATCTACATAAACCCACCTGGGGGGGTTAGTGGTCTTGATCTACATAAACCCACCCGGGGGTTGGTGGCCTTTATCTACATAAACCCACCTGGGGGGGTTAGTGGTCTTGATCTACATAAACCCACCCGGGGGTTGGTGGCCTTTATCTACATAAACCCACCTGGGGGGGTTAGTGGTCTTGATCTACATAAACCCACCCGGGGGTTGGTGGCCTTTATCTACATAAACCCACCTGGGGGGTTGGTGGTCTTGATCTACATAAACCCACCCAGGGGTTGGTGGCCTTTATCTACATAAACCCACCTGGGGGGTTGGTGGCCTTGATCTACATAAACCCACCCAGGGGTTGGTGGCCTTTATCTACATAAACCCACCTGGGGGGGTTGGTGGTCTTGATCTACATAAACCCACCCGGGGGTTGGTGGCCTTTATCTACATAAACCCACCTGGGAGGGTTGGTGGTCTTGATCTACATAAACCCACCCAGGGGTTGGTGGCCTTTATCTACATAAACCCACCTGGGGGGGTTGGTGGTCTTGATCTACATAAACCCACCCGGGGGTTGGTGGCCTTTATCTACATAAACCCACCCGGGGGTTGGTGGCCTTTATCTACATAAACCCACCTGGGGGGTTAGTGGTCTTGATCTACATAAACCCACCCGGGGGTTGGTGGCCTTCATCTACATAAACCCACCTGGGGGTTGGTGGCCTTGATCTACATAAACCCACCTGGGGGGTTGGTGGCCTTGATCTACATAAACCCACCTGGGGGGTTGGTGGCCTTGATCTACATAAACCCACCCGGGGGTTGGTGGCCTTTATCTACATAAACCCACCCGGGGGTTGGTGGCCTTGATCTACATAAACCCACCTGGGGGGTTGGTGGCCTTTATCTACATAAACCCACCCGGGGGTTGGTGGTCTTGATCTACATAAACCCACCCGGGGGTTGGTGGCCTTTATCTACATAAACCCACCTGGGGGGTTGGTGGCCTTGATCTACATAAACCCACCTGGGGGGTTGGTGGCCTTCATCTACATAAACCCACCCGGGGGTTGGTGGCCTTTATCTACATAAACCCACCTGGGGGGTTGGTGGCCTTGATCTACATAAACCTACCCGGGGGGGGGTTGGTGGTCTTGATCTACATAAGCCCACCCGGGGGTTGTATCAACTGCTGCCAACAAGCCACTCTGGTACTGGAGAAAGAACCATGAGTGCCTTGTCTAGGCAGATACAGGCACAATATAAGACAACATTGTTATATTATAGATGTAAACTAGATCAAACCATAAATATCATTTCCAGCCAGCATCGTCACAGGTGATGCTCATCAGTTGACTAATTTAGCAAAAACCCTCGAGAGGGTGGCTAATGAGGGTGCAGATGTCGTCTATACTGGGGCGATTGCTGAAGAAATAATGAATATGGTAAGCGTTGTTATTTATTTTTGTGTTAGCAGAACAGTGGTCAATATTATATCAACTTATTAAGAAAATATGTACAGTTCATGCGCTTAGAAACACATTCCATTTCCACCCATTAAACAACCTTTCTGCCCAAAATGAATCTGTAGTGATTTTTTAGTTACTCATAAACTGCATTTGTGCCACCATAAATACTTCACAGAGGTGACATTTGTGCCACCATAAATACTTCACAGAGGTGACATTTGTGCCACCATAAATACTTCACAGAGGTGACATTTCATAGTTCTGTGAGTGTTACAATTTACTGTGTAAATCCTGTTTTTGGTTTGTTTATAGAAACAGATTCAGGTTTCTTTTCCAAAACGTTTTAAAGACGTAAATGAAACCAACAGTCCTATTTGGTTGGTTCCGTGAAGGTATTTCTGCTTCGAATGTTGAACCTAGAGAATGCTGACAGGCACATGTTGTTTTCTTTTGTGTCACAATATAGATTTTGTTTTAATCATAACAATAAAGTTACTTACTATTACGTTCTTATTCGACGAAATGTCAAAGTAGTGAATAACTTTATAGTTGTGATTAAAAGATAATCTATATTACTGTTCCAACATGATGAGCATTTTCATGAAGCTTGTGTAATTCTGTGGAAAGTGTCCAGCAACAATCACAATGTTTACCAACACTGCCTGAGCGTTATTATTGATTGCGTAGTTTGATTATGAAACTAGAGATGTTGGAATGGACATTGATACTGTATAATGTGGTTTCATGGTAAAAGCAATTGGACTTAGGACCATTAATACTGAGTAGTCTATGAAAGTATTCAGCAACAACCAAAATATGTACCAACATTGCCTCAGCGTTATCATTTATTATGTTGTTTGATTCTAAAACTGGTGTTGCGTTTTCAGAATAGTTGGTATTTCATGTGTTCATTGTACGGATGACATATAGTCTAAGTTATTCAACAGGTAAATAGTAATGGAGGCACGTTTATGATGGAGGATCTAATCAAGTACTCAGCACATCAAAGCAACCCTGTTGCCTCATCATTCCATGGTAAGTTACTAAATATGTGTGTCATGAATTGTTTGGCCCCTTTTTTAATATTTGTGCTATATTTTTCATATTTATATGTGTGCTGTGATGTTGTATACACTCACTTGTTGAGTGACATGTACATGGACCAAATAAAGAACATTTTGTCTAGCTTATACTGGCGTCTAGGCATCAATTGTTGTTACCTGTATTTTGCATTCTTGTATTTTTAATACCAATTAAAATCGAATTCCTTTCAATTCAAACTAAAATTATATTTATTTGCTTCATGTGGTAAAAATTTTTGAATATAAATATTTTTTTTGTTCATCACATATATTATAGCATCATTTTAGTGATCGAACAAGAGATACTTTTGATGCAAGGTCAGAATTGGAATGCTGATTAACCAATGAAAATGTTACATGGATTTATATGACTTTATACAGAATTTCAGGTTAAAAATACAGATTAAAAAAATTACAGGGTTATGAAATTCTATGCAAAACTTACAGTAGTGAAGAATTTCCTGTGAAATCTCAACACAACATGTAACATTCAAGTGTAATAACATCTACACTTTGACAGTTTACTATGTAATAACACAAACACTTTGACAGTTTACTATGTAATAACACCTACACTTTGACAGTTTACGATGTAATAACACCTACACTTTGACTGTTTACTATGTAATAACACCTACACTTTGACAGTTTACGATGTAATAACACCTACACTTTGGCAGTTTACTATGTAATAACACCTACACTTTGACAGTTTACTATGCTGCTGACATGTCTGGGGTGTTACAAGTGTGGCTGTCGAGTCAACCCATCCGGTAAAAGTCCCAGTCCTGCTGATGATATTCAATGTTCTTGACACTTTCCCCTAATTACAGGTGTGACTGTGGAGACGGCCCCTCCCCTGTCAGCTGGGCCAATACTGCCGATGATCCTCAATGTTCTTGACACTTTCCCCTAATTACAGGTGTGACTGTGGAGACGGCCCCTCCCCCGTCAGCCGGGCCAATACTGCTGATGATCCTCAATGTTCTTGACACTTTCCCCCTGTCTCCGGCCAACACCACTGACCCAGCGACCTACCATCGACTCATCGAGGTGTGTGCACACTTGTTCTCACGTACAACATGACGAAACTCTCACGAGTAATAGTAATTATGCACATATAAGTGACCTGTTCTATAAGTGACCTGTTCTATAAGTGACCTGTTCTATAAGTGACCTGTTCTAACAAAGAAGTTGTTTAGTGAATCATAAATAAAACATCTTGCGTTAGCAGTTGTCTATTTTATATCATCATTTACTGGCGCGGTGGCTCAATGATTTGGTGCTCACCTCATTACCAGGAGCCTGGGTCTGAGCCTCAGGAGCCTGGGTCTGAGCCTCGAGTCTGGGTCTTAGCTTCAGGAGCCTGGGTCTGAGCCTCAGGAGCCTGGGTCTGAGCCTCAGGAGCCTGGGTCGGAGCCTCAGGAGCCTGGATCTGAGCCTCAGGAGCCTGGGTCTGAGCCTCAGGAGCCTGGGTCTGAGCCTCAGGAGCCTGGGTCTGAGCCTCAGGTTGAACATAGAAAATGGCTGTATGGAATATATCTCGTAAGACATTAGAAGTGTACAAACTGTGCCAAGTAGTGTAGACTTCTAGAAATGATGATGTGCATTAATAAAAATTTTATTTAATCAGTGTATAGTGTACAGTGTATAATGCCTATGAAGTTTTAGTATTATTATCTACACAAATCTGTGGCATTGAGAAAATAAACGTGCAGGCCAAGGCCACAGCCCAGTCCTAGATTCATGTTCTAATATGAAATGGGTTGACATTGTATGTAAATTTCTTGGCACTGTGTTTGTCTCAGGTCGTCAGTTAAAACTGTCATTTTGTTATTGTTAAATTATTCCAATAATTTCTCTTGTTTTCAGGCAATAAAGTTTGGAATGGGAAATTTGCACAAAGTGGGATATCCATCACCTAAAAACATCACCCAACAACTCATCAGGTGGGTATTCATTAGACCCTACTTGGAATAGCCTATTATTAATGAACAAATGTTGAATGTTGACAAGATTTTCGTAAATTGCAGCACACTGTTGGTCGGTTAAGGTTACATGTTGTGGTATCCATGGGTGGTATCCATGGGTGGCTGATGTAATTTAAAAAACATGAACAATTACACACCTCAGAATGACCCACAATTGTTTATTCCATGCAATGAAACAATCACATGTCTATGTCAATACGTGCTTGGTCGCATTTGAAATTATTGAAATGACAGATATTTGCATTCAGATAGTAGCATTGTGATTTTTTTTAAAATAGCAGTTCTTGTTGGTACAATGTATTCTTCTTCACTGACACGATAAATCGTTCACTATTTGTGGACCATGATCGAATACACGCATGGATACTCGATTGTTCATCAACAAATGTATCATCATGTTTGCCACCAGAGGAGCCACATGTATTTTGGGTAGCATCTATTAATATATCACCTCACAAATTTCACTGAATCAACATGTAACATCACTTGTGTCCCAAATAGTAACACTGATGTAGTCTTCAAGTAAAAAGATGTTACACAGTATGTTACACAATATGTTACACAATATGTTACACAGTATGTTACACAATAGGTTACACAATATGGTTATTCTTTTGTTTACACAGCAAGAGTTTTGCGAAGGATGTTCACAAAAAGATCGGCACAAGCCCGCACAGCTGGGGCTATTACACTGATGAACAAGATTTTGCACCGGCAGAGATTCAAGGAACGCACATCTTCGTGAAAACTCACCTTGGCGATTACATTTCTGTCATCAGGTTTGTAGCGTTGTGCGATTTAGGTTTATAAACGTTTAGAAAGTTAGTAATAACAATTTCATGATGTTAGGGAGGCAGTCGGGTTTACAGTATTAGATGAATCAGGTTTACACATGTTGATAATAATACGATATTAGAAAATTGGACAGGTTTACACAATTACAAGAATCAAGTAAACAAATTACATTGAAAATAATGTTACAATAAAAAGTGATCATGTTTACAGCACTGTGATGTATGTT
Source organism: Lamellibrachia satsuma (assembly GCA_033239005.1). Lineage (NCBI taxonomy): Eukaryota > Metazoa > Annelida > Polychaeta > Sabellida > Siboglinidae > Lamellibrachia > Lamellibrachia satsuma. The sequence continues at coordinate 7,652,463 of BSQZ01000025.1, forward strand.
TAGAAATGTTTACAGCACTATGTGATGTGTGTTTAGAAATGTTTACAGCACTATGTAATGTGTGTTTAGAAATGTTTACAGCACTATGTGATGTTTGTTTAGAAATGCATAAAAAGTTCACAATAACAATATGAAGTGACTAACTTGAGAAGATTACTATAATTCTTGTTTATACTCACAAAATTAAGTTTAAAAGCAGACATGATAACGAAAGATTACTAAAGTAGCTGTACAATAATTTCCACTTAACAGAATCACGGCTGTTTATTAGAATACAATATATTGGTTGCTCTATTAAAATACTGTGAATTAGCCACTTAGTAGAATACATTGTTCAGGCCCCAGGTGATTCTATTAAGCAAAGTCCACTGCACCTATAATGTAATGTCTGACTCTTAGTAGACTACATTGTTCATGCCCTTGGTGATTCTATTAAGCAGAGTACACTGTATCAGAATACATTGTTCACGCCCTTTGTGATTCTCTTAAGCAGAGTCCACTGTACCTGTACTGTCTTGGTAGAATACATTGTTCACGTCCCAAGTGGTTCTATTAAGCAGAGTCCACTGTCCCTGTAATGTCTTAGTAGAATACATTGTTTACGCCCCAAGTGATTCTATTAAGCAGAGTCTCCTATACCTGTCATGTAATATCTTAGTATAAAGCATTGCTCATGATCCAAGTGATTCTATTAAGCAGAGTCCACAGTACCTGTCGTGTCTTGTTGTGATGGCAGCTGCAAATAGCAGGAGGAAATTATTTTAAAGTTGATTTGATTAACGTGTGAAATATATGCAGTATTAAATCAGTGGTGGAATATTTTGTTATTTATTCTTGCAGTTCCCTAGGCGGCATGCCAGGCAAGAGATTAGTGACATCTGATGGCATCATTTTGAACAACGCAATTGTCAATTTCAAGAAGGCTTCATCTTCGGTAGTGTTTTTGCTGTTCCACATTTCTCTGTCTAAACTCTCTGAATTAAGACTAGTATCATTTGTTTCAAACTGACAGAGTAAATGCGTAAAGATTATGTGTAGTTGAAGCTACATTGTGCTAAATTAAAATGAAATTCCAGCAGTTTTATTTATTTAATAACCTAACATGACATAATAATACTATGATCGTCCATATACAAGGACATCATGACAGCAATATAAGGTTAAAGTTTTAGGTAAAGGCCTAATACACTAATGTACAGTGTAGTAGGGATATATTGATGTACAGTGTAGTAGGGATATGTTGATGTACAGTGTAGTAGGGATATGTTGATGTACAGTGTAGTAGGGATATGTTGATGTCCAGTGTAGTAGGGATATGTTGATGTACAGTGTAGTAGGGATATGTTGATGTACAGTGTAGTAGGGATATGTTGATGTACAGTGTAGTAGGGATATGTTGATGTACAGTGTAGTAGGGATATGTTGATGTACAGTGTAGTAGGGATATGTTGATATACAGTGTAGTAGGGATATGTTGATGTACAATGTAGTAGGGATATGTTGATGTACAGTGTAGTAGGGATATGTTGATGTACATTGTAGTAGGGATATGTTGATTTACTGTGTAGTAGGGATATGTTGATGTAGAGTGTAGTAGGGATATGTTGATGTACAGTGTAGTAGGGATATGTTGATGTACAGTGTAGTAGGGATATGTTGATGTACAGTGTAGTAGGGATATGTTGATATACAATGTACACTGTAGTAGGGATATGTTGATGTACAGTGTAGTAGGGATATGTTGATGTACACTGTAGCAGGGATATGTTGATGTACAGTGTAGTAGGGATATGTGGATGTACATTGTAGCAGGGATATGTTGCCATCACTGATGAAGTAATGTAATAACTGAGCTTATGCATATTTTTCAGAACAACGTCTATAAGCCTGGAGCACGTCCAGCCTTCATGTTGACACCAGTTATAGTTCACGCTGAAAAGCGCCCTTGTGGCATCAAGAATGCCGTTGGAGGAAGTCAGAATTCTGCTGCTATAAGTGGTCTGTATGAGAAATTATATATGGCCATGAACGGTCAAGAACCTTTTATAATCTATATAAAGTCTTGTGGTGTGATTATAAGTGTGTTTTATTTTATTTGTTGCAGTTACTATGCATATTACAATTTTAAAGTCTTCTGTTATTCTTTATTCTGAGTATTGTAAGTAACCAAACAAACTTTTACCTCTGTCAAGTGTCTATGCATGAACAAAAAACCAAAACGGACAACATTTCTTCATTCACTTTTGCATCTGTGTGTAAACTATTGGTGCAGTAAAAAGTCATCGCCACTAGAAAGTCTCTAGACTTGTTAATTTGAGTTGATTGTTGATTTTAACTTTTTAAAATTGATCACATTTTCAAATGATTGATAGAGGTATTGGTTTACACAGATGATGCCTTGTTTTGTTTGTAGATGTCACCCAACTTATCTTGAACATGATGGCCTATTCCTTTGTTTATAGATGTCATCCCAATTAGAAAGGGAAGCAGATTGCGATGAAGCTGTTTGGCGCAAAATAGTGTCAGGAAATTCAAAATTAGAACCAACCAGGGGAGATAATATATTAGATATAGTTTTGTCATCACAAAAAGAATTAGTCGACAATGTAAAAATACATGAACCATTGGGTAATAGTGACCACAATCCAATACATTTTGACATCAATGTAAAATCAGAAAGTAAAAATAAAAAAACGTGTAGGAGAAACTTCCACAAAGGTAACTATAAAGATATGAGAAAATACTTAGCAAAACTAGATTGGAATAACATGCTGATGAATAAGACCACAGTTGAATGTTGGAATATTCTAAAATATGAAATTGAGGGTATCATCGATAAATTTGTTCCCTTGAAAAACAAGGAAAACGTTCTAGAAAGAAACACTTGTCAAAAGAAGCTATTACAAAAATAGTGTTTAAACAGACTGTGGAGGTTTTATAGTCGTACCAGAAAGGCTGAAGACTATGCAAATTACAAAGAGGCACTTAACCTAGCTATAACTGAAATTAGACAGTCTAAAAGAACCTTTGAAAAAAAATTGGCAGGTAATATAAAATATGACAGCAAGAGTTTCTATGCTTATGTAAGGAGTAAACAGAAAGTTCGAGATAAGGTCGGACCACTGGAAAATAACAGTGGAAACAATTTCAGACGGGTTTCAAATGGCAGAAGTCCTGAATGAATATTCCAGCTCAGTTTTTACCACAGAAGATATCGTCTCACTTCCAGTTCCATTTACTAAATTTGAGGGCAGTAAATCAGAACATTTAGGACAGTTATTTGTAACTCCTGAAATGATAGCAAAGAAAATTAAGAAGATGAAAGATAATAAATCGCCAGGAGTTGATGGGATACCACCAAAACTGCTTAAGGAAATTGGTGAGCAAATTAGTGCACCACTTGCAAAATTGTTTAACTTGTCACTAGAAGAAGGAATAGTTCCTTCAGAATGGAAAGAAGCCAATTTGCCTATTTAAGAAGGGATCGAGGAACAAGCCAGAAAATTACAGACCAGTGAGTTTAATTACAGACCAGTGAGTTTAACATCAGTTGTATGTGAGTGAGTTTAACACCAATTGTATGTAAATTACTCGAAACATTAATTAGAGACTACATGGTGGAATTCCTTGTAAAGCATAAATTAATAAATACATCTCAACATGGGTTCCTAAAAGCAAGGTCATGTCTAACCAATCTCTTATGCTTTTTGGAAGAAATTACAAAGTGGGTAGATGACGGGTCAACAGTGGATGTTGTCTACTTAAATTTTCAAAAAGCTTTCGATAAAGTGCCACATCAAAGATTGTTACTTAAACTAAAAGCCCACGGTATAGGTAATGATGTAATCAACTGGATAGAAAAGTGGCTTACACACAGAAGACAGAGAGTAATAGTAAATGGTGAAATTTCAAGCTGGAAATCTGTTCTGAGTGGGGTACCACAGGGATCAGTATTATGCCCTATACTGTGTTTAATATATATAAATGATTTGGAAGATGACATATCTAGCAAAGTTCTGAAATTTGCAGATGACACAAAAGTATTCAGAAAGGTTACTAATGTTACAGATAAACAAAGTTTACAGGATGATCTAGATACATTAGTGAAATTGTAAAAAAAAATGGCAAATGTTATTAAATTTTGGGAAGTGTGAATGCATACACATAGGACATGGAAACATGGACGAAGAATATAAAATGGGAAATGCTGTACTAGGTAGAACCACACAAGAAAATGACTTAGGAGTAACATTTAGTGCTGACATGAAAGTTTCAGAGCAATGCTGGATTGCTGCTTCGAAAGGAAATCAAATTCTAGGGCTAATTAGGAGAACTATCATGTGTAAGGAGAAACAGCTAATTGTACCCCTGTACAAAGCAATAGTTAGACCACATTTGGAATATTGTATTCAAGCATGGAGGCCGTATCGTAAAAAGGACATCGACAAGCTAGAAAGAATACAACGAAGAGCAACTAAAATGATTCCAGAATTGAGAGACCTTAGTTACAAAACCCGCTTATTACAATGTGGTTTGACAACACTAGAGACCAGGAGACTAAGAGGAGACCAAATAGAAGTGTTTAAAATAGTGAACGGTTATGAGGATGTTGATAGGAATATGTTCTTCAAACTTAAAGAAGGTAGTAGAACCAGAGGACACAAAGCAGCATTAGTTAAGGAGCAGTGTAGGTTGGACATAAGAAAGTATTCTTGCTCACAGAGTGTGATAAATGAATGGAATAAACTGCCAAATGATTGTGTTAATGCTAGTAGTGTGAATATGTTTAAAAATAGAATTGATAGATATCTGATAAGAGCGTAGATGAGAAAATTGTTGGACTCTCGATAAGCCAATGGCTTCCTTGTCCACTTCCCATCTGGAACTTGATGTTTGGGATGGCAATCTTGTTCAATCTTGTTAAAGATGTCTTGAACATGGTGGCCTATTCCTTTGTTTGTAGATGTCGACCAAGTTGTCTTGAACATAGTGGCCTATACCTTTGTTTGTAGATGTCACCCAAGTTATGGTTGCCTATTCCTTTGTTTGTTGTAGATGTCGCCCAAGTTGTCTTGAATATGGTGGCCTATTCCATGAATCTGTCTGCAGCAATCGAGGCGCCACGTGTCCAGTACAACTTTAACTCGTCAAACATCACCTATGATCGTGAGTGTTGATGCCCCTGAATGCCAGCAACAATCAGTAAACTAATTTACACTTCATTACAGCCTTGTCTTGTTGGTTTAGGGCCCCTGAGTGCCAGCAACAATCAATAAACTAGTTTACACTTTATTACAGCCTTGTCTTGTTGGTTTAGGGCCCCTGAGTGCCAAGGTACTGGAATATCTGCGAAACAAGGGACATCAACTACATCTAACCACAGTAAACACTACAGACCATGTGGATGGCGTAGCGCGTATCAATGAGACAGTCCACGGTCATGCCGACTCACGCGGCAATGGAAACGTCACCTTTGCAGACTGACATGTGTAATAGTTTTGTGCTGAGAAAATATTAATGCTATTGCTTCAGTAATCAGGTTTGTAGCATTGTTCAGTTTTGGTGTAGCAAATATTTAGACAGTTGACAGTGATTGTGACAACATGGTACTAGAGATGCAACGAGTTTTGGGGCATTGTACGATTTCAGTTTACAAATGACATTGATTGTAATGTTATGATATCACAGAAGTGATTAGGTTTATAGCATTACATGATTTAGGTTTACAAATGAGATTGATTATAATGTTATGATATCACAGAAGCGACCAGGTTTACAGCTTTACATGAGTTTGTAGTGGTATACAGACCCGTTGGTAGATGGGAGAATGTTGAAATGTTTGTACTGTGATGGCAGGAAGCTTTAGTGGAAAGCAGCGATGTCACTCTCTTGCGACTGATATAGCATAATACATTGTTCTTTGACAGTTATGTCCTGTCAGTGTCCAGCAGTTGTGTCTTGTCAATGTCCAGCACTTGTGTCCTGTCAATGTCCAGCAGTTGTGTCCTGTCAGTGTCCAGCAGTTGTGTCCTGTCAATGTCCAGCAGTTGTGTCTTGTCAGTGTCCAGCAGTTGTGTCCTGTCAGTGTCCAGCAGTTGTGTCCTGTCAATGTCCAGCAGTTTTGTCCTGTCAATGTCCAGCAGTGACATTATAGTTCTCATTCTATTTCTAACTCGGCAGTATCCTGTTAAGTGACTAATGTCTCTTTTTTGTAGCATTTCATCAATATGTTTGGTGAATGCGCCCCAGCAGTGATATTTCAGTCATGTTTCCATCACTTTATTGCCCCAGCAGTGATATTTCAGTCATGTTTCCATCACTTTATTGCCCCAGCAGTGATATTTCAGTCATGTTTCCATCACTTTATTGCCCCAGCAGTGATATTTCAGTCATGTTTCCATCACTTTATTGCCCCGGCAGTGGTTTTTCAGTAACATTAATTTGCCCTAGGAATAATGTTTCAGTCACATTGCTGAAAATGGAGCAGGATTTTAGTTTGAATTGTAAACGATGTGCTCTGGCAGCAATTCAGTCAGCACAAGTAACATTGAAGCAGCGATACTCTGACCTCCTTCATAAGCCAGAAAACAACTGAACGACCCCTGTTGTTTGACCTATACATTCCACTGTTCCTATTGCAATATCCTCGTCATATATATATATTGATACATCTGCAGTGAATGTGTAACAAAGAGACCAGTTTATATATATATATATATATATATATATATATATATATATATATATATATATATATAATATATATATATATATATATATATATATATTATATACATTTATATATATATATATATATATTATATACATTTATCTTGAGCACTATACATGTCTGTTTATATTAATCATAGGCATATATACATTTCACGAAAGTGGTCATGTGTAGTATACAAGTGATATATAATGTACATACTGTAGTTGCTACATAATAGATATGATATAAGTCTGATCGCTAAAATTGATGGTTTGGATTTTAAGAATTTGTAAATTGTAGATGACCCCTAGTTAGCTGCAGTTGTTTTGCTTGGCTGTAAGGGGGATATCAAGATTTGTATTTAATTGTGTATTGTAAGATACTGATTTGGCAAATATGTCATGAAAATGAAGACAATTATGTATCAACATTCCACTTTCTGAAGAAAAAAAATTAAACGTGTCTATTCTATTTAACTTGGTGTCTGTGTGTTTGTGGTATATCACCTTCAATTCTTGTTCCCTGCATGTTTAAAAAATAATAGTTGGTTAAACATCTATGGAGGTTGCAGAATGGGGTACCACAAGGTTCCTTGGAGGTCCATAAAAGTATGTCTGGAACGTTAACTTTGTCTACTCATAAAATATAATAATTATATGTAATGCATGCGCGGAAATTTTGGGATATAATTTTAAATCTGGGAGTCCGTGGAAGTCTCGTTTTCATGCGTCCTATTCAAGGATAGTTAAAAAAAAATTAATTTTAAATCAAATTTTATTTTAGTAACTAATGGGTTACTTAGTTCAGCAATGTGTGTGGACCTCTCCTTGAAACTTGGATCTAAAAGCGTTTTCAAAATACATTCAAATTTTATTTCAAATTATTTTCAAAACACTAATTTGAAATACTTTCTCTGGGTATTGTTTATTTTAAATACTTTTCGAGTATTTTTACCATGCCTCGTTACACCTAACCAAAGTTGCATAAATTATGCAAATTAAATGTATTTGGACTGCCCCTCCCTTTCGCCCTGTTATCTCTATCCTTTCCCAGCTTCTCCTCCTCCTGCCTCATGGAGGGTAATTAGTGTAGTCTCCAGTCGGTTGTGAAAATAACCCCGTAGTGAAATTTGATCCATACCAATTTCCTTATTTAGATATAGTCACCGGATTCCTAGAGCTCTTCAGAGCTGGAGGCCAAAACCTAGTTCAATATGGCAGCCTCCATGAGCCAGGAGTAGGCGTGGTCATATCCGTAAAAATAGTGATATGATGAAAAATTGCTGTATTACAATAGTAGTAGTTTTGTCTGCGAACTTACGCCTAACTGCAGTTCAACAAGTAATGTACAGTGTCGTTTAAGTAGTTGCTGTACAATAACCGATTAATACTTCCGTTTTAACAACGGGCGCCAAGCCTGTCACTCAGCCGGTACTCAGCTGTCTGTCAACGACAGTGATTAGCTCGTCGCAGCTGGAATCGAGAAGTTCGGGAACATAAAAATAACTTTTGGACGTTTCTGGGTGCTTCTAGGCATAAGGGAATCGTGGCTTTGTGTGAAGCTTGCCGTTTTTGTATACCTCTCTCAAGTGTTCTGTCACTGACTGAAAGACAAGGAAGGTCGCGAAAGAAGACGGAAACAAACAGGACACTACACGGAAGTTTAAGAAGTGAGTAAGCTGCCAAAATGACTGCTTAGCCTTAGGCTTAGACCAGTTTAGTTAAATGTGCTGGAACAGAATAGTGAGCGATAATTGACATAAACCTTCACTTTCCATAATTGTTTATCACGACTTCAGTGGAAAGTACAGGTGTGAATAAGTGGTGTCCTCAATTCAGTTTTTTGCTTTTCTCGCTGTATAATAGTTTCGCAAAAATCAAACCTGTCGAATATCCACTATGACATGCTAGCTCGTTCGTGCAAATTTATGTGTATTTTTTGGACAGAATCATTGGACAAACTATTAAATTATTTTTACAGCATCTGGTCATAATTTGGCGAATTGAACTGACGAATGTTAAAAGGCATCTTTTCCTTGATTTTATGAACTTCCAGATTAGTTCAAAATGTAATTATTTTTTGTTATAGATTAAAATCAAACCAGTCATGGACGAAGCAAAACAGATCAAAGAGCAAGGTAATCAGTTGTTCAAGGAGGGCAGATATGAAGATGCCCTCACATGCTATACAAAGGCCTTGAACCTTGACACAAGCGGGGTTGGCGAGAGAAATGTCTACCTAAAGAACAGAGCTGCCTGCTACTTGAAACTGGAGAAATATATTCATGCTGTGGATGACTGCACAACCGGTGGGTTTACAGGGCAGGAGTTGACTGATGGTTGGAATGTATTCCTTCACCACAATGGCTGAGAGTGAGACATTGATGATATTTACAATGCCATAAGGAAATGCTATAAGTGGCTATCACGTCCAACAAAGCATGATAATAATAACTTTTATTTGTATAGCGCCTTATATCCAGATATAAAACCTGTTCAGAGGCACTTAAAAATACAACATTTGTAAAACATAATCGCTACAAAATGGATATAATACAGAATTTACATTTGTAAAGAAATAACTTATGTAAAATAAAATATTGGCTAAATCGACAAGAGTACGTTTTAAGGATTTTAGTAAGTAAAGTTTGATGATAACCATATCACGTTTATCGCATAATTTTCAATGGTCCATCACAGTCAATCAGTCACATAAAATTGAGTGAGTTGATGACAGGTTACATCCATGCATCATGCTAGACGAAACAGCTGACACCTCCCATTGACTGTGTTCTACGGTTGGATGTTTTCACAGAAACATACAGCAATGAATTCAGATTACCCACAGGTTATATTTTCCATTGTCAGTCTTGGATTCAACTCCTGGTGACCCAAAGGCTCTGTTCCGACGCTGCCAGGCCCAGGAACAACTGGGGTCTCACGAAGCCGCTTACAAGGATGCCATGTTACTTATGCGGGTGGACCCTAAAAACACTGCAGTTCAACCAATTCTCAGGCGACTTAACCCCATCATACAAGATAAGGTAGGCTGAACCACACAATGCCAGAGTATAAATGGAAATATTTTGTGGCAATAAGGTAAACATTATGTTTGCTGAGATAGACATACAAAAGCAACACAGTGCTAATTGTCAAAATTCGAAAAGAAAATTATTATACGATTGCGCAATAAAATGTATGTGATATTACTGTTGAATAAGTGATCAACATTGCACAGAAGTAAAAAACAGATTCTGTAATACTGTTTTAATTATGTGAAAACTTCTTGAAATTAAAATAATGAATTGAAAAAGGATTGTAAGATTTTCACTCCTATACTCTTCTATGGCAGCAGTAAAGTGACTTTTAGCTTCCAGAAAAGGCACATGGGATGTCTATTATGTAAATATAGTGCACTTTGTGCATTCTTTCCTTCTGAAGACATGCATATATTGATTGTTTTACATCAGTTAAGTGATTTTTATACAGGAGTTATTTATATAGGAGACCATAAAAGTAAGCTATATGCTAAAAATAAATATATATTGACAATAACAATGCATGGCTGATTCCATCTGCAGGTGCAAAAGCTGAACTCGACCGAGAGTAAGGTTTCCCAGATGTTTGAGCTGGCCTTTGATTCTTCAACGGATGAGGAGAAGAGGAAACAAGTAAAAACATTTTATAATCCACGGATCTTTGCTTCTTTGTCTCTTCTTTGTTAACATTTCTCATCCCTTAAATGTTTATTATGCTTACGATGTCATATTATATTAAATTCACGTAGTGAACTGTTACAACATATACTATTGCCCCTTAAGGCGGCCAACAACCTGATTGTGCTGGCAAGAGATGAACCAGGTGCTGAGCAGATCTTCCAGAACGACGGCGTTGGACGTCTTCAGAAGCTCATGCATGAGAAGAACCACGAGTTGAGACTGACAGCGATCCGTGTCCTTGCCTGCCTCGCACAGGACAGCAAGAAGAGGGTGAGTCTGGGATCCCTATGACACATATCTTTTGGCAATGTTGTGCTGTTCGTGTAGATGTTGTGACATTCATGTAGATGTTGTGACATTCATGTAGATGTAACATTTGCATCAGTGTTGTGACATTTGCATCAATGCTGTGACATTTACATCAACATTGTGATATTTGCGTCAATGCTACAACATTTGTGTCAATGCTATGAAATTTGCGTCAATTTTGGCTTGCTGTGTGAATGTGTTGCGTTGGATGTTGTACTGTGGCGCAGTAGCAGTGGTTGGAACAACTCTCTCTCTCTCTCTCTCTCTCTCTCTCTCTCTCTCTCTCTCTCTCTCTCTCTCTCTCTCTCTCTCTCTCTCTCTCTCTCTCTCTCTCTCTCTCTCTCTCTCTCTCTCTCTCTCTCTCTCTCTCTCTCTCTCTCTCTCTCTCTCTCTCTCTCTCTCTCTCTCTCTCTCTCTCTCTCTCTCTCTCTCTCTCTCTCTCTCTCTCTCTCTCTCTCTCTCTCTCTCTCTCTCTCTCTCTCTCTCTCTCTTTTGTTCACTCCACATTGCCTCAGTTCACTCGTGATCGAACATTCTTTGTGTACTAACTGCAGCATGGCTGAATGCTTGCAAGAGAAGTTTAGTTGAACGGTGCTAATTTAACTTACCTTTACTTACCTTCTAATTCTGGTATTACAGCCAATATTGGCTATAGTCTACGAGAAGGGGACTGTGTACATGAACTGTATTGGCTATGCAGGCCACATGATAGGCGATTGAACTCACCTTTTGTTCCAGCCCGAACTTGGAGCTCACTGAGTTTATTCCATTCAACTGTTGTCTTTACAAAATAGGAATTCTTGAATTGGTCAGTGTGGGCTGCAGCCACTTTAAGGCACCTGGAGTTATTGGTTTCATGTCTTTCAACGATATTAACTGTGTGGTTCAAGGTTTGTGTGTAGTTCTAGGTTTGTTGTGTGTAGTTCTAGGTTTGTTATGTGTAGTTCTAGGTTTGTTGTGTGTAGTTCTAGGTTTGTTGTGTGTAGTTCTAGGCTTGTTGTGTGTAGTTCTAGGTTTGTTGTGTGTAGTTCTAGGTTTGTTGTGTGTAGTTCTAGGTTTGTTGTGTGTAGTTCTAGGTTTGTTGTGTGTCGTTCAAGGTTTGTTGTGTGTAGTTCTAGGCTTGTGTGTAGTTCTAGGTTTGTTGTGTGTAGTTCAAGGTTTGTTGTGTGTAGTTCAAGGCTTGTTGTGTGTAGTTCTAGGTTTGTTGTGTGTAGTTCAAGGTTTGTTGTGTGTATTTCTAGGTTTGTTGTGTGTATTTCTAGGTTTGTTGTGTGTGGTTCAAGGTTTGTTGTGTGTGGTTCTAGGTTTGTTGTGTGTAGTTCTAGGTTTGTTGTGTGTAGTTCAAGGTTTGTTGTGTGTAGTTCAAGGCTTGTTGTGTGTAGTTCTAGGTTTGTTGTGTGTAGTTCAAGGTTTGTTGTGTGTATTTCTAGGTTTGTTGTGTGTATTTCTAGGTTTGTTGTGTGTGGTTCAAGGTTTGTTGTGTGTGGTTCTAGGTTTGTTGTGTGTAGTTCTAGGTTTGTTGTGTGTAGTTCTAGGTTTGTTGTGTGTAGTTCTAGGTTTGTTGTGTGTAGTTCAAGGTTTGTTGTGTGTAGTTCAAGGCTTGTTGTGTGTAGTTCAAGGCTTGTTGTGTGTGGTTCTAGGCTTGTTGTGTGTGGTTCTAGGTTTGTTGTGTGTAGTTCTAGGCTTGTTGTGTGTAGTTCAAGGTTTGTTGTGTGTAGTTCAAGGCTTGTTGTGTGTAGTTCAAGGCTTGTTGTGTGTAGTTCAATGCTTGTCATGTGTAGTTCAAGGTTTGTTGTGTGTGGTTCAAGGTTTGTTGTGTGTGGTTCTAGGTTTGTTGTGTGTAGTTCTAGGTTTGTTGTGTGTAGTTCTAGGTTTGTTGTGTGTAGTTCTAGGTTTGTTGTGTGTAGTTCTAGGTTTGTTGTGTGTAGTTCAAGGTTTGTTGTGTGTAGTTCTAGGTTTGTTGTGTGTAGTTCAAGGTTTGTTGTGTGTAGTTCTAGGTTTGTTGTGTGTAGTTCAAGGTTTGTTGTGTGTAGTTCTAGGCTTGTGTGTAGTTCTAGGTTTGTTGTGTGTAGTTCAAGGTTTGTTGTGTGTAGTTCAAGGCTTGTTGTGTGTAGTTCTAGGTTTGTTGTGTGTAGTTCAAGGTTTGTTGTGTGTAGTTCTAGGTTTGTTGTGTGTAGTTCTAGGTTTGTTGTGTGTAGTTCAAGGTTTGTTGTGTGTAGTTCTAGGTTTGTTGTGTGTAGTTCTAGGTTTGTTGTGTGTAGTTCTAGGTTTGTTGTGTGTAGTTCAAGGTTTGTTGTGTGTAGTTCAAGGTTTGTTGTGTGTAGTTCTAGGTTTGTTGTGTGTAGTTCCTGGGTTGCTTTTAAATCTATTGTCTGAAATATGTCCAGCCTAACTGCTTTTTGTATCTTCACAGGCGAAGACAATCCTTGACCAAGTCTCGCTCAAGCTCATATGTATATACATGGGCAACGAAATAGAGGACATCTCCACGGCAATGGCTCATGTCCTTCGAAACATCATCAGCAGCACTTCAAACCTTGAGAAATGGAAAGCTGAACGGGAGAAACACGAGACGGCCCGCAAGGAAATCTCATCCAAACTGAGGCCCTATCCCTTCCTCTCCGAGAAAATGGGTACAATTTCATTTCCATATTTTGAATATGCAATTATGTTTGTCTTAGTAATATTTACAGTTGCATTTATGTTACACATGTTTTAGTACTATATTTGTTTTAGTAATATTTACAGTTATATTTATGTCACACTTCTGTTAACATTATGTTTCTGTTAGTAATATTTTCAGTTATATTTATGATACACTTGTTTTACTACTATATTTGTTTTATTTACAGTTATGTTTAATTTATACTTGTTTCACTACCATTTATATTTATAGTTATTCATAATTAGTGCATATACAAAGTATGTATTTCCATTTTTTTTTCACTCTAATAATTATTTTTCATTTGATAGGCACATTGACATTAATTTATATATTAGTCTTGGATTATACTTTTTATATTTATATTACATGTATTCTATACATATTTATGAAGGTCGTTGATTTAATAGTTACTGACATGCATAAGACAAAATAACAACTAGGCGTAAATCACCACGTAGCATTACAATGTTTCAAAGCTGTGAATACATTTTTTCAACAAATACAAACATAAAGTATATGTTATTGACTGTTTGTGCATTTTTTAATTTTTTCGCTAAAAAGTTTATTTTCATTGTTGATCTGTGGATCAGATGCAGACGCCATCAAACTCATGGATTACGTCTTCCCTGCCCTGATCACCATGCTGGGCCACCACAAAGTATCGGGCTATGGCCGAGACAACGCTATGGAGCTGATTCTCAAGTTCGTCACCAGGAGAGATGGCTGCGGATGGTCTAAATACTTCATTGATGCTCGAGGTAGTTTCACTTTCACTTTATTTGAACTGTTTAAATATGTTGTTAGACTCACTATCATGGTGTAAGTAGTTAACATAGGATGGTTTGTTTGAATCTTGTATGTGCTGGAAGAAACGAAACTCTAATGGTTAGCACCTATGAAGAACATGAATAAAAATTAAAAAAAATTAATTAAAGTGATTTGAAAGAGATTATTACAGTTTCTATGGCATTCATTGAAAACACACAACTATAGAAGATGATAAATGAAGTAATAATTGAAATCAACAAGACTAGATGTAGACAATGTGAACATCTTGGGAACTTACAAGTGGTATCCAGCTGTTGACATTGTTGACTTGTAACAAATGGACAAGATGAAACAAAGAACAGTGATGGCAAACATCGTCAGACATTGCACACTAAGAAGTACTAATAGACAGCGTTATTTCCCAGCCTGACGTACAATAAGCTGACAATCATAACAGTTTTTCAAGACAATTGTTTCTGATGATGCTTATAGGGATCCAGAGCCTTCTGGAGGTGGCTGGAACAATCCCTGAGCACAAGACTCTGCCGATCACAGCCAACACACGCATGCACACCTCGCTGTGTCTTTCCAAAATCTGGGATGATCTCATGAACGACGCCGAGCGGAATCTCTACCGGGAGGGCGTCAACAGCTACTTCAAGTAAATACCAGGAATCTGCTCTCAATATATCAAATAAAAGCATCTGATGAAGGATAATTTCCCAAATACACAAAATTCTGTTTGCTCAGATTCAATGCAATAAAAGCTTTGTTAAATAATTTTATTTTGTGTGAAAGTTTAAGCAAGTATGGAGATTGATGAAGTAAAACAGTGGATGCTCATCGTTACTTTATGCAAATAATTTTCAATATTCTTTATGAATTGTATCTTGAGCATCTTGTATACGTGGGTGGATAATAATGAATTGTATCTTGTATACGTGGGTGGATAATAATGATCACAGGTCATGATGTCAATTACACTCCTGACATTTAGAAATTACTATTCTATCTTAAAAAAAAATTAATAAGATTGTCACCCCAAGCCACATGCTCCAGAGGGCAAGTTGACAAAGAAGAAGTGAATTGCAATTGATTACAATCACAATTATTACCTATACAGTGTCATTTATGCTTATGATATTAAACATTACAATTCCATCTTATACTGTAATTGATTACAGTATAAGATGATAATCTGCTTGCTTGTCACGTTACCATGTCACTACGCACTGTAAACATTCAAAGTGTGACAACATCCTTCTGTGTGTCCTTCTGTGTATCCTTCTGTGTATCCTTCTGTATGTCCTTCTGTATGTCCTTCTGTATGTCCTTCTGTATGTCCTTCTGTGTATCCTTCTGTGTGTCCTTCTGTATGTCCTTCTGTATGTCCTTCTGTGTATCCTTCTGTGTGTCCTTCTGTGTATCCTTCTGTATGTCCTTCTGTATGTCCTTCAGTGACATGTTTGGTGACAACATGATGGAGTCGAAGCTGGAGGCTATCATGGCTCTGACTGCCCTGCTCCAAGGCCCGCTGGAGGTGGGAAACACCATCCTATCGCGGGAAGGGGTCCTCGAGATACTACTGGCCATGGCTGACTCCGGGGACATCATCCACACGGTTAGCTCAATACTTTACTGCGTTTTTATATAGGGGGTTTCTACCTCATGACTTAGTAGATGTTGATCGACTAGTTGGCAGAGTTATCTGTTGTGCCAAGTACAACAGAACTAAGGATCACTCTCAGTATAGAAACCTCCTCAAACATGCACAGAACATACTGACTTAGACTGAGCAGTTCCTACATCTAGAGACACATGAGGCAGTCAAAGCACTCCACTTGGAGCAAATTGCTCCGTCATATTCACCAGCTGTAGATCACTGTCGGCTGTAGATCACTGTCGGCTGTAGATCACTGTCAATGATTTGGTGATTTTCGGTCATCCTCTTCTTCTCTGAACCATTTTTTACCCATCCTAGATCATATGTATTGCTATTGATATTAGACCCTCCTATTGATATTAGACCCCCCTATTGATATTATACCCCCTATTGATATTAGACCCCCTATTGATATTAGACCCCCCTATTGATATTATACCCCCTATTGATATTATACCCCCCATTGATATTATACCCCCCTATTGATATTAGGCCCCCCTAGTTCGAAAGTGACCGAGCTCAGAATGAAGACCATTTGATGGATGCAGTAAAATGTTGCTATATCCAGGTATTCCACTGCACACTTCACCATGATCCTCAGTCAACCATACACCATGATCCTCAGTCTACTATATACCATGATCCTCAGTCAACCATACACTATGATCCTCAGTCTGTTTTATGTTGTTTGCTTGGACAGAAATATGCGGTTGAGGCGCTGGTGCACTCTGCGTCAAAGAAGAGTCGCTGTAGCGGCGTGATCAAGCAGGCGACACCTATCCTCAAAGAGTTGTACCAGTCGCAGAATGACGCCATCAAAGTCCGTGCCCTCGTGGTCAGTTTCATTGAGATGTCTATGTACCATATTCGACATATTAAGCATACAACCTGTTCTTTTTAAGCAATCTCCAATCTATATGCAGGTGTGCCTCATTATAACCCGGTGGTCATGGTCCAATATTTCAGACAATGTTCTAAGCAAGGCACGTTAGGTGTTTCCATATCTGCCACAAATTTGAATAGCTACTAAGCAACAGTGGCTGCCACCCACTGGCTGCACCAAGAACACAATCAAAGCCACAGTGTGGTGGCAGCACTGTCTATATGTGGTTTATAGAGCTTATTATATGAGTCAACTAGCGTCAATGTGTATTATTTGTAAATGTCACACACTGTTGAATTTAATAAAATACATGTATGTAGAGGTATGGGATAGACTTGCTACGATGACGATGTACCGGTACTGACTGACCGACTAATGTGAACCGAAAATAATAACCTGGATCTGAGTTGACACATGCAGTGTGATAGCTGATTCAACATTTTTCCTCTGGTATTAGGAAATCGGGTCCATGACTTATATATGAATTCATGTTGTAATGGTGCGTGGAATGACAAGGCTCGGCTGTATGACTTTCCTTTCCACCAAAGTCAAGGCTCAGCAACGGCAGAAGACTGAAAGTGCCACATGAACAGACTCCAGCATTCTGGCATCCTTTTGAACACCTGTGAATGTATCAAATTAATGGCTGGTAACTGCAGCCATGTCCCAACATTGAATCTCTTCCCAGCCAATCACTTCTGTTTCTCTTGCTAGCCAATCACTTCTGTTTCTCTTGCCAGCCAATCACTTCTGTTTCTCTTGCCAGCCAGTCACTTCTGTTTCATCTCTACTTACCTAATACATAATAGTATGTTGCCAGTATTATCTTTTACGGCTGAATAGTGACACTGATTCTTGACAAGAATAGTGACACTGATTCTTGACAAGAATAGTGACACTGATTCTTGACCAGAATAGTGACACTGATTCTTGACAAGAATAGTGACACTGATTCTTGACCAGAATAGTGACACTGATTCTTGACAAGAATAGTGACACTGATTCTTGACCAGAATAGTGATACTGATTCTTGACAAGAATACGTGACAAGAATAGTGACACAGATTCTTGACAAGAATAAGTGACACTTGCTGTATTTTATGTTTGTAAATTTTAGTGACTTTTCCAGGGTTTATGCAAACTCGGGTCCTTTGGAGGGGGCGATGCCAGTGCAAAGAGTTTTGCTGATGGGTCAACCCGGACCCTAGCAAAGGCTTGCCGAAAGTAAGATTCTTGAAATATGACCTCACTTGTTAGTAGGAACTGCCTTTAAGTCTAATCTAATAATACCTAATATGTTGATGTTGATGCTGAGTTGTGAACGTAGCTTTGTGTCAACAAGCCTACTTCTTAAAGTGTGGCACCGCAATGTCATCCATGTACTTGTACAATAAGATTTATAGGTAGGTGGCACCGCAATGTCATCCATGTACTTATACAATAAGATTTATAGGTAGGTGGCACCGCAATGTCATCCATGTACTTATACAATAAGATTTATAGGTAGGTGGCACCGCAATGTCATCCATGTACTTATACAATAAGATTTATAGGTAGGTGGCACCGCAATGTCATCCATGTACTTATACAGTAAGATTTATAGGTAGGTGGCACCGCAATGTCATCCATGTACTTATACAATAAGATTTATAGGTAGGTGGCACCGCAATGTCATCCATGTACTTATACAATAAGATTTATAAGTAGGTGGCACCGCAATGTCATCCATGTACTTATACAGTAAGATTTATAGGTAGGTGGCACCGCAATGTCATCCATGTACTTATACAATAAGATTTATAGGTAGGTGGCACCGCAATGTCATCCATGTACTTATACAGTAAGATTTATAAGTAGGTGGCACCGCAATGTCATCCATGTACTTATACAGTAAGATTTATAGGTAGGTGGCACCGCAATGTCATCCATGTACTTATACAATAAGATTTATAGGTAGGTGGCACCGCAATGTCATCCATGTACTTATACAGTAAGATTTATAGGTAGGTGGCACCGCAATGTCATCCATGTACTTATACAGTAAGATTTATAGGTAGGTGGCACCGCAATGTCATCCATGTACTTATACAGTAAGATTTATAGGTAGGTGGCACCGCAATGTCATCCATGTACTTATACAATAAGATTTATAAGTAGGTGGCACCGCAATGTCATCCATGTACTTATACAGTAAGATTTATAAGTAGGTGGCACCGCAATGTCATCCATGTACTTATACAATAAGATTTATAGGTAGGTGGCACCGCAATGTCATCCATGTACTTATACAATAAGATTTATAAGTAGGTGGCACCGCAATGTCATCCATGTACTTATACAGTAAGATTTATAGGTAGGTGGCACCGCAATGTCATCCATGTACTTATACAGTAAGATTTATAGGTAGGTGGCACCGCAATGTCATCCATGTACTTATACAGTAAGATTTATAAGTAGGTGGCACCGCAATGTCATCCATGTACTTATACAGTAAGATTTATAAGTAGGTGGCACCGCAATGTCATCCATGTACTTATACAATAAGATTTATAGGTAGGTGGCACCGCAATGTCATCCATGTACTTATACAATAAGATTTATAGGTAGGTGGCACCGCAATGTCATCCATGTACTTATACAATAAGATTTATAAGTAGGTGGCACCGCAATGTCATCCATGTACTTATACAGTAAGATTTATAGGTAGGTGGCACCGCAATGTCATCCATGTACTTATACAATAAGATTTATAGGTAGGTGGCACCGCAATGTCATCCATGTACTTATACAATAAGATTTATAAGTAGGTGGCACCGCAATGTCATCCATGTACTTATACAGTAAGATTTATAGGTAGGTGGCACCGCAATGTCATCCATGTACTTATACAGTAAGATTTATAGGTAGGTGGCACCGCAATGTCATCCATGTACTTATACAGTAAGATTTATAAGTAGGTGGCACCGCAATGTCATCCATGTACTTATACAGTAAGATTTATAAGTAGGTGGCACCGCAATGTCATCCATGTACTTATACAATAAGATTTATAGGTAGGTGGCACCGCAATGTCATCCATGTACTTATACAATAAGATTTATAGGTAGGTGGCACCGCAATGTCATCCATGTACTTATACAATAAGATTTATAAGTAGGTGGCACCGCAATGTCATCCATGTACTTATACAATAAGATTTATAGGTAGGTGGCACCGCAATGTCATCCATGTACTTATACAATAAGATTTATAGGTAGGTGGCACCGCAATGTCATCCATGTACTTATACAGTAAGATTTATAAGTAGGTGGCACCACAATGTCATCCATGTACTTATACAATAAGATTTATAAGTAGGGGAACCAACATTTCTGCTATGACTAATTAAAGGTAAATTTGAATTTTCACTCTCGTTTCAGACTCATTTCACGACAAATTAAACCTGTCTAGTATCCGCTAAATGTGCCCGTTTGTGTAAATTAAACCTGTCTAGTATCCACTAAATGTGCCCGTTTGTGTAAATTAAACCTGTCTAGTATCCGCTAAATGTGCCCGTTTGTGTAAATTAAACCTGTCTAGTGTCCGCTAAATGTGCCCGTTTGTGTAAATTAAACCTGTCTAGTGTCCGCTAAATGTGCCCGTTTGTGTAAATTAAACCTGTCTAGTATCCGCTAAATGTGCCCGTTTGTGTAAATTAAACCTGTCTAGTATCCGCTAAATGTGCCCGTTTGTGTAAATTAAACCTGTCTAGTATCCGCTAAATGTGCCCGTTTGTGTAAATTAAACCTGTCTAGTATCCGCTAAATGTGCCCGTTTGTGTAAATTAAACCTGTCTAGTATCCGCTAAATGTGCCCGTTTGTGTAAATTAAACCTGTCTAGTATCCACTAAATGTGCCCGTTTGTGTAAATTAAACCTGTCTAGTGTCCACTAAATGTGCCCGTTTGTGTAAATTGAACCTGTCTAGTATCCACTAAATGTGCCCGTTTGTGTAAATTAGTTAGTTTTGGTGAAATCATTGGACAACTACGAAATTATTTTGGTCCGTTCAGAATTCGGCAAAGAAATTACGAAGTGATACAGCTGTATATATTATAACAGAACTTCTCACACTCGCAAGTACCCGATCCAAGAATGAAAGTATATATATATTAACAAACATACGCACTCCGACTGTGCATGTTACTTCAAATCTTCACACACTACAAATTTGAATAGCTATAAACCTAATTGGCGATGAGCTAAATCAATTTAGGACAGAATTTTAACTGTTATTGCGATGTTTTCCTCCAGATTCCTGTGTAATGCTTCGAAGGATGTTGACTTACGTAAGTGGGCAGCCGAAGGACTGGCCTACCTCACCCTGGACGCAGAGGTCAAACAGGAGCTGGTCGAAGACACCAATGCCATCAATTCTCTCATTGACCTCGCCAAAGTAATACATTTTCCCAAATGGTTTGCAGACACGCCTTTTCGTTGTTGGTTGAAACCCATATTTTTTACTTGAAATTCTGTATACATTTGTATAAATCCGTATACTATTTTTCGTTGGGTCAGGGAGACTCCCATTAAGGCTTTCAACTAGCCACTCTCACAGGAGCCACCATATGTACAATAGATAATATTCACAAGTATGACACCTATCGGCTAAGAATGAAACTGCGAATCGTGTTTGTGACGTCATTGCAATACATTTGTGATGTCAGTGCGATGTTTGTGACATCATTGCAATGCCTGAAACTGGTAGATTTCAAAATTGGTCATAAAAATCTTTTATATTTTTTATTATAATTTCCAAAAGCAGTTGTTTTACTTAGGTAAATGCATATTGTTATTTGCTGTCTTACAATAGACATTATTTATAACATGTACGACCCCTATTGGCTAAGAAAGAAACCACAGTTGTTGTCACATATAGTGCTGATGTGCATGCGTTGCGAATATCATCTATTGAGTACTAATTTTAAAGTACACAATAATGGCGTATAACGAGAGAAAGACACATTATAGGCTATGAAAAACAGTACATCGTAAGTGATTAGCTATACATGATTCATTACCCCAGGAGGTACAATGACATTATCATTGGCAAATGTAACAGTTTCTGAGTGCGTCGGTTCACTGTGTTCAGATCCAAGACAAAGGCATCCTGTACCCCGTTGCTCAGATCCTAGTTAACTGCACCAACAGCTTTGACAAAGTGGATGTTGAAGAGGAACTCGTCGAACTCGCAAAGTTCTCCAAGCAACACGTGCCAGAGGAGCACGAGAAGGTCAGTAGGTGGCGCCACTGCATCTTCTCTGTTGTTTCTTCTAAGTGTCATTATGAATGTTTCGACGTGGCATATTTCTTGTATTTGAATTTTTTATTGTCTAATCTGGTGTTTTACTTTGTTGACATTGCACAATCATTTTTTTATTAACTTAATTTAAGAGTTACATGTCTTATGAACTTAATTTTGTATTACGCGAGGTAGAAGAATAGTATCGCATCAGATTCTTCAGCAAGAGAATTCAAGTTCAATTCCTCTTGCTTGGGAAATATTCCTGAAGCTTGGTTAATATTTTCTTGCCATGTTGCCGCAGTTCACTGTATAAATAACTACCAGGCTGTGGACAGTTCACTGTATAGATAACTACCAGGCTGTGGACAGTTCACTGTATAGATAACTACCAGGCTGAGGACGGTTCACTGTATAGATAACTACCAGGCTGTGGACGGTTCACTGTATAGATAACTACCAGGCTGAGGACGGTTCACTGTATAGATAACTACCAGGCTGTGGACGGTTCACTGTATAGATAACTACCAGGCTGTAGACGGTTCACTGTATAGATAACTACCAGGCTGTGGACGGTTCACTGTATAGATAACTACCAGGCTGAGGACGGTTCACTACCAGGCTGTGGACAGTTCACTGTATAGATAACTACCAGGCTGTGGACAGTTCACTGTATAGATAACTACCAGGCTGTGGACAGTTCACTGTATAGATAACTACCAGGCTGTGGACAGTTCACTGTATAGATAACTACCAGGCTGTGGACAGTTCACTGTATAGATAACTACCAGGCTGTGGACAGTTCACTGTATAGATAACTACCAGGCTGTGGACAGTTCACTGTATAGATAACTACCAGGCTGTGGACAGTTCACTGTATAGATAACTACCAGGCTGAGGACAGTTCACTGTATAGATAACTACCAGGCTGTGGACAGTTCACTGTATAGATAACTACCAGGCTGAGGACAGTTCACTGTATAGATAACTACCAGGCTGAGGACAGTTCACTGCATAGATAACTACCAGGCTGAGGACAGTTCACTGTATAGATAACTACCAGGCTGAGGACAGTTCACTGCATAGATAACTACCAGGCTCTGGACAGTTCACTGCATAGATAACTACCAGGCTGAGGACAGTTCACTGCATAGATAACTACCAGGTGGAGGACAGTTCACTGCATAGATAACTACCAGGCTGTGGACAGTTCACTGCATAGATAACTACCAGGCTGTGGACAGTTCACTGCATAGATAACTACCAGGCTGTGGACAGTTCACTGTATAGATAACTACCAGGCTGTGGACAGTTCACTGTATAGATAACTACCAGGCTGAGGACAGTTCACTGTATAGATAACTACCAGGCTGTGGACAGTTCACTGTATAGATAACTACCAGGCTGAGGACAGTTCACTGTATAGATAACTACCAGGCTGAGGACAGTTCACTGCATAGATAACTACCAGGCTGAGGACAGTTCACTGTATAGATAACTACCAGGCTGAGGACAGTTCACTGCATAGATAACTACCAGGCTCTCGACAGTTCACTGCATAGATAACTACCAGGCTGAGGACAGTTCACTGCATAGATAACTACCAGGTGGAGGACAGTTCACTGCATAGATAACTACCAGGCTGTGGACAGTTCACTGCATAGATAACTACCAGGCTGTGGACAGTTCACTGCATAGATAACTACCAGGCTGTGGACAGTTCACTGCATAGATAACTACCAGGCTGTGGACAGTTCACTGTATAGATAACTACCAGGCTGTGGACAGTTCACTGTATAGATAACTACCAGGCTGAGGACAGTTCACTGTATAGATAACTACCAGGCTGAGGACAGTTCACTGTATAAGTAACTACTAGGCTGTGAACAGCGGTAGAACTATGAGAATGAATAGCTTTCAAGCACTGATTGAGACATGGCTGAATGATTCCCAGAGAAGTTGGGTTGGTGTTGGAATGAACAGATTGTGAAGTGTAAAACATTTTGAAATGTGTGCTATGTGAGGACTCATCCTTTGTCAGTAAATGGTTCTCTTCTATGACAGGACAAAGAGCCGTACATTTCGGAGCGAGTCAAGAAATTACTCCGCACCGGGGTAGTTAATGCACTTGTTGTGCTGTCCAAAACTGAAAGTGAAAGTAGCCGTGAACTCCTTGCAAGGTGAGCTAAGGTTAAAAAGCCAGAAACATCTTATGTGCTTGTCTATTTGATGTTATTGAAACTGTGTGGGTTGTATAAATTGAAAGTAGTAGAAAGAAAAAGAAAGTACAGAAGGCACAGAGTCTTGTATGACTTGGGACGCTAGAAGTAAAGTTAACTACATTTTGTTCACTGAAAGAAAATAATGCAAAGCTTCTTTTTGTATTAGTGATTTCTAACAAAGACCTCTGTCTGAAACTCTTTAAATATGATTTGGGATGTGACAGTTAAATGTTCAATATAATGTCCTATTATGTGATGACATTGTGGTTGACGACAGAACATGTGTAGTAGCATCAGTTTGATGACCTGATGCTGCTGATTTCAGGGTGTATCTTGCTCTGGTGATGGACCCGGAACATCGGGGTTTAATTGTACAGCAGGGTGGTGCCAAGGTAAGCAGTGCCTCCATCTGGTGGTGAAAACTAAGCCTGCCTGTGTGTGACTTTGGCAAGTTCATATTCACTTTAGCTGTCATGACACAAAACTACTCAAACATTTAATGTTAAATATCAGTGTGTGGACTTACTTGTTATGTTGGTACTGGTTGGTGATGTTTGGTGCTGGTTGGTGTGTTGGTTGGTGCTGGTTGGTGTTGTTTGGTGTTGATTGGATGCTGGTTGGTGTTGGTTGGTGCTGGTTAGTGCTGGTTGGTGTTGGTTGGTGCTGGTTGGTGTTGTTTGGTGCTGGTTGGTGTTGGTTGGATGCTGGTTGGTGTTGGTTGGTGCTGGTTAGTGCTGGTTGGTGCTGGTTGGTGTTGGTTGGTGCTGGTTGGTGTTGTTTGGTGTGGTTGGTGTTGGTTGGATGCTGGTTGGTGTTGGTTGGTGCTGGTTAGTGCTGGTTGGTGCTGGTTGGTGTTGGTTGGTGCTGGTTGGTGTTGTTTGGTGCTGGTTGGTGTTGGTTGGATGCTGGTTGGTGCTGGTTAGTGCTGGTTGGTGCTGGTTGGTGATAGTTCGTGATGGTTTGTGATGGTTGGTACTGGTTGGTACTGGTGTGCGTGCGTGCATGTATGCTGCGTGCGTGCGTGCGCACAAGGTTATGAGTAGGTTACCTGCAGACATGTTAAATTTTGGTCAACTTTTCTGATTGACAATATGAAGGTTTCAGTCAACTGTGAACCATGTACACACACATTTTCAGGCCCTGATCCCACTGGCTAATTCAGGGAATCCTGTTGGTAAGGCCATTGCTGCTCAAGCACTGGCTAAGATCGCTATCACCCAGAACCCAGAGATAGCATTCCCTGGCCAGAGGGTAAGTACCCTGTGTTTATTCATATAAGTAAAGGAACACACAATTTTAATTAGGTATGTGGAAATGTATAAATAGGCATAATTTTAAAATAAATGTTCGTGTGTTGGCTGACATTATTTCAACGAACATTATTTCAAGTTTCAGCAGACGTTATTTCAACAGACATTATATCGTTACTAATGATAGAAGGTAAAGTAGGACAACTTCTCTTTATGAACGCTCTTTACTCTTGATTGATGATATTTGATCCCAGTGCAATAAAGAATTCTTGAAATATTTTTCTTTAAGGAAATACACTACTCACTGTGCAATGATACAACTGGAGTGTAATGGTACATCTGGAGTGTAATGGTACATCTGGAGTTTAATGTTACAGCTGATGTGTAACATTACAACTGCTGTTTAATGTTACAACTGATATGTAGCATTACAACTGTTGTTTATTGCTACAACTGCTGTGTAACATTACTGCTGTGTAACATTACTGCTGTGTGCGCAGTCTTTGTAAGACTGACAGGACAAACCGAAAATGTACCTTTTTAACCTTTCTTGCCCTCCTGACCTTGCTTGCCCTCCTGACCTTGCTTGCCCTACCGATCTCTTCAGCACATTCAGTCATCCATCTGTTGACAACTTCAACATTGTATACTGATTTAGAGATTTCCCAACCCTTTGGTTCTGATGTGGCTCTGGGCGCGGGTTTCCGTGGATTCTGGCATAAAACAATGTTATCATCCTAAGTAACAACTAATGTTTGTGCCTCAGGCGTGTGAGGTCGTCCGACCCATCCTACAGTTGTTGGCCATTGAAAAAACAGCACTGCAGAACTTTGAGGCGTTGATGGCACTGACTAATCTCGCCTCCATGAACGACACCAACAGGTGAGCCAGGTTCTGTTCAACTATAGAATACCATTGTCTTTGATGTTTCCCTATAGTCCCAATGTCTTTGATGTTTCCCTGTAGTCCCATTGTCTTTGATGTTTCCCTGTAGTCGAATTGTCTTTGATGTTTCCTTGTAGTCCCATTGTCTTCTATGTTTCCCTGTAATCCCATTGTCTTCTATGTTTCCCTGTAGTCGAATTTTCTTCTATGTTTCCCTGTAGTCCCATTGTCTTTGATGTATCCTTGTAGTTCCATTGTCTTTGATGTATCCTTGTAATCCCAATGTCTTTGATGTATCCTTGTAATCCCAATGTCTTTGATGTATCCTTGTAATCCCAATGTCTTTGATGTTTCCTTGTAATCCCATTGTCTTTGATGTTTCCTTGTAATCCCAATGTCTTTGATGTATCCTTGTAATCCCATTGTCTTTGATGTTTCCTTGTAATCCCAATGTCTTTGATGTATCCTTGTAATCCCAATGTCTTTGATGTTTCCTTGTAGTCCCATTGTCTTTGATGTTTCCTTGTAATCCCATTGTCTTTGATGCTTCCTTGTAATCCCATTGTCTTTGATGTTTCCTTGTAATCCCATTGTCTTTGATGTTTCCTTGTAATCCCATTGTCTTTGATGTTTCCTTGTAATCCCATTGTCTTTGATGTTTCCTTGTATTCCCATTATCTTTGATGTATCCTTGTAATCCCAATGTCTTTGATGTTTCCTTGTAATCCCATTGTCTTTGATGTTTCCTTGTAATCCCATTGTCTTTGATGTTTCCTTGTAGTCCAATTGTCTTTTATGTTTCCTTGTAATCCCATTGTCTTTGATGCTTCCTTGTAATCCCATTGTCTTTGATGTTTCCTTGTAATCCCATTGTCTTTGATGTTTCCTTGTAATCCCATTGTCTTTGATGTTTCCTTGTAATCCCATTGTCTTTGATGTTTCCTTGTATTCCCATTATCTTTGATGTATCCTTGTAATCCCAATGTCTTTGATGTTTCCTTGTAATCCCATTGTCTTTGATGTTTCCTTGTAATCCCATTGTCTTTGATGTTTCCTTGTAGTCTAATTGTCTTTTATGTTTCCTTGTAATCCCATTGTCTTTGATGCTTCCTTGTAATCCCATTGTCTTTGATGTTTCCTTGTAATCCCATTGTCTTTGATGTTTCCTTGTAATCCCATTGTCTTTGATGTTTCCTTGTAATCCCATTGTCTTTGATGTTTCCTTGTAATCCCATTGTCTTTGATGTTTCCTTGTAGTCCAATTCTCTTTTATGTTTCCTTGTAATCCCATTGTCTTTGATGTTTCCTTGTATTCCCATTATCTTTGATGTATCCTTGTAATCCCAATGTCTTTGATGTTTCCTTGTAATCCCATTGTCTTTGATGTTTCCTTGTAATCCCATTGTCTTTGATGTTTCCTTGTAGTCTAATTGTCTTTTATGTTTCCTTGTAATCCCATTGTCTTTGATGCTTCCTTGTAATCCCATTGTCTTTGATGTTTCCTTGTAATCCCATTGTCTTTGATGTTTCCTTGTAATCCCATTGTCTTTGATGTTTCCTTGTAATCCCATTGTCTTTGATGTTTCCTTGTAATCCCATTGTCTTTGATGTTTCCTTGTAGTCCAATTCTCTTTTATGTTTCCTTGTAATCCCATTGTCTTTGATGTTTCCTTGTAATCCCATTGTCTTTGATGTTTCCTTGTAGTCCCATTGTCTTTTATGTTTCCTTGTAGTCCAATTGTCTTTTATGTTTCCTTGTAATCCAATTGTGTTTGATGCTTCCTTGTAATCCCATTGTCTTTGATGTTTCCTTGTAATCCCATTGTCTTTGATGTTTCCTTGTAGTCCCATTGTCTTTTATGTTTCCTTGTAATCCCATTGTCTTTGATGTTTCCCTGTAGTCCCATTTTCTTTGATGTTTCCTTGTAATCCCATTGTCTTTGATGGTTCCCTGTAGTCCCATTGTCTTTGATGTTTCCCTGTAATCCCATTGTCTTCTATGTTTCCCTGTAATCCTATTGTCTTTGATGTTTCCCTGTAGTCCCATTGTCTTTGATGTTTCCCTGTATTCCCATTGTCTTTGATGTTTCCCTGCAGTTCCATTGTTATCGTATTTATCATTCTGCGTGACGTTTTCGCTAATACGCACTCTCGTTTTTGTTGGAGTCTGAGATGTGATATTCAGGTGTAGCTGTAAGCACCACTAGTTGCAGGATGTTTAGACACAGCGGGTCAGTGAGTCCACGATTAGTTACACATTTACCTCGTGTGTGGGATCTTTTAGACACCAAGTAGAAGGAACCTACAGATTTTAGTGTTTCTTCTGAAAGTCAAAACGGAGTGAACAAAATTGCAAGAGGAATCAAGCTTGTCCTCTTAATTGATCGGACGACCTCACACGCAGTGCTCTAGCCTCCTAGCTACCACATTGTGTCACCAATGTTGAGTGATTGTTGTAGCAGTGATGTCATTGTGTAGAGTAGTTGTTGTAGCAGTGATGTCACTGTGTTGAGTGGTTGTTGTAGTGCTGGGTGGTGTAGTGCTGGTGATTGGCAGCAGGTGGTGTAGTGCTGGTGATTGGCAGCAGGTGGTGTAGTGCTGGTGATTGGCAGCACGTGGTGTAGTGCTGGTGATTGGCAGCACGTGGTGTAGTGCTGGTGATTGGCAGCACGTGGTGTAGTGCTGGTGATTGGCAGCAGGTGGTGTAGTGCTGTGTTGAATGGTTGTCGTAAACAGATGCTACATGTTTTAACAGGGTACAGATAATTGTAGGACATTAAACTCACCCGTCGAATTGCACACACCAAGTTTTTCTAAGAGTTGGAAGGGAAATTCTCAGTGGACGGTAAAGTTAAATCTCCAATGTTTGTAGGAGTCGCATAGTGAAGGAAGAAGGGATCCCAATGATAGAGCATTACTTGTATGAGGAGCACGAGCAGCTGCAGAGAGCCGCCATGGAGTGTATGTGTAACATGGTCATGAACGAGGAGGTAAGTCGTGGCATGGAGTGTGTGTGTAACATGGTCATGAAAGAGGAGGTAAGTCATGGCATGGAGTGTATGTGTAACATGGTCATGAACGAGGACGGAAGTCATGGCATGGAGTGTGTGTGTAACATGGTCATGAACGAGGAGGTAAGTCATGCCATGGAGTGTGTGTGTAACATGGTCATGAACGAGGAGGTAAGTCATGGCATGGAGTGTATGTGTAACATGGTCATGAACGAGGAGGTAAGTCATGGCATGGAGTGTGTGTGTATCATGGTCATGAACGAGGAGGTAATCTTTGCCGGGAAGAAACAGTAGGAACAGTAGAACCCTTCTAAAGTGGCTACCCAAGAAACTGACATAGTGTCTGATTAGATGGGTAGCCGAATTACAGAGGTTGGTCAGATATATAGGTGTGGGGAAACAGACTTCTACACGAGGCCGCAACAGACTGTTATACAAGGCCGCAACAGACTGTTATACAAGGCTGATGGACCCTCGATAAACCAATGGCTTCTTTGTCCTCTTGCATCTAGGCTTTTATTAAATCTTGTTAAATTGAGGGATTCTACTGTAGTTATTTGTAGTTTATCATTTGAACCAGGAATGTGCCATAACCAAAGATGTTATTACTGTGACATTGTTTAAACATTATATTGCCCTTATATTTAAGATCATTAGATACCAAAGGTAACAAATTTAAATTTGGTAAACAAATTTCAAAAAGCATGTTATGTTATGCTGTCGACTATCAATAATGTTTATTATGTAGAACATTCACATGTAAATAAACAACTGTATTTCAAAAATAAACTGGTCATGGTTTAGATGATGACAAAATAAACAATCTTATTTTTTATTATTGATTTAAATAAAATTATGTAAATCAAACAATCCTGATACTGTATCTGTCTGTGTGTCTGTTTGTCACCAGGTGGCCAAGACTTTTGAGGGCGACAACGACCGGGTGAAGCTGATCGTATTGTTAAGCGGTGAGGACTATGAGGCGTTGGTGAGAGCCGCCGCCGGCTGTCTTGCCATCCTCTCATCAGAGCGCGTCATCTGTCACAAGATCACCACCGTGAGTAGCTACCATTTATTTAACACAAAACAAAAGTCATGGTTTTGGGGCTATGCATCTAACACATGATATAATAAAAACTAACCAATAAAATCAAGAATATCTCACTAGTGGTTTACTCAGAATGTGTAACACTTCCATTGTAGTAATCAATTTTGTAGTACAGATATTCTCGTAGATTGTGCTGTGGTGCGTTGGTGACTTAATGGAAGTGACAGTGAACGTTTACCAGAAGTAGTAGAATCAATATACTGTTTAACAGAATCAATATACTGTTTAACAGAATCAATATGCTGTTTAGCAAAATCAATATACTGTTTAGCAAAATCAATATACTGTTTAGCAGAATCGATATACTGTTTAGCAGAATCAATATACTGTTTAGCAGAATCAATATGCTGCTGATGTATAGCAGCGGGTGGTGCAGTGCTGATGTGTAGCAATGGGTGGTGTAGCACTGGTGCTTGGTAGCGGGTGGTGTAGCACTGGTGCTTGGTAGCGGGTGGTGTAGCACTGGTGCTTGGTAGCGGGTGGTGTAGTACTGGTGCTTGGTAGCGGGTGGTGTAGTGCTGGTGCGTGGTAGCGGGTGGTGTAGCACTGGTGCTTGGTAGTGGGTGGTGTAGTACTGGTGCATGGTAGCGGGTGGTGTAGTACTGGTGCGTGGTAGTGGGTGGTGTAGTACTGGTGCTTGGTAGTGGGTGGTGTAGTACTGGTGCATGCTAGCAGGTGGTGTAGCACTGGTGCGTGGTAGCGGGTGGTGTAGTACTGGTGCGTGGTAGTGGGTGGTGTAGTACTGGTGCATGGTAGCGGGTGGTGTAGGACTGGTGCGTGGTAGCGGGTGGTGTAGTACTGGTGCTTGGTAGTGGGTGGTGTAGTACTGGTGCGTGCTAGCAGGTGGTGTAGCACTGGTGCGTGGTAGCGGGTGGTGTAGTACTGGTGCGTGGTAGCAGGTGGTGTAGCACTGGTGCGTGGTAGCGGGTGGTGTAGTACTGGTGCTTGGTAGTGGGTGGTGTAGTACTGGTGCTTGGTAGCGGGTGGTGTAGCACTGGTGCGTGGTAGCGGGTGGTGTAGTACTGGTGCGTGGTAGCGGGTGGTGTAGTACTGGTGCGTGGTAGCGGGTGGTGTAGCACTGGTGCGTGGTAGTGGGTGGTGTAGTACTGGTGCTTGGTAGTGGGTGGTGTAGTACTGGTGCGTGGTAGTGGGTGGTGTAGCACTGGTGCGTGGTAGTGGGTGGTGTAGCACTGGTGCGTGGTAGTGGGTGGTGTAGTACTGGTGCTTGGTAGCGGGTGGTGTAGTACTGGTGCGTGGTAGCGGGTAGTGTAGTACTGGTGCTTGGTAGTGGGTGGTGTAGTACTGGTGCGTGCTAGCAGGTGGTGTAGCACTGGTGCGTGGTAGTGGGTGGTGTAGTACTGGTGCGTGGTAGCGGGTGGTGTAGCACTGGTGCGTGGTAGCGGGTGGTGTAGTACTGGTGCTTGGTAGCAGGTGGTGTAGCACTGGTTCAGATCTATATTATGCAATGTACAATATTTGTTAAATCCAACCCAATGTCTACATGCTGAAAGTAGCCTGACATGTTCCTGTTGACGTGTTTGCTCCTTCCCTTGCAGTGTACGACGCAATGGTTCACGATCCTGCAGCAACTACTTGTGTGTGAGGTTCCCGACATACAGCATCGCGGTGCCTACATCGTCATGAACATGATCGATGCAGACAAGGAGCTTGCCTCCCGCATCATAGAGAGCGACATGCTCGAGGTGTTGATGGTTTTGTCAAGACTGGAGGGCCCTGAGTTCGCTGGCACCCAGAAGTTTGCCAGTGAGGCACTAGCGAAGGCTGTTGAATACGGGCTCATTAAGAGTGTGAAAAATCCGTCATTGTTAGCACAGAAGAAATCTCAAACACCACCAGCCAAGGATATGGGACTTGTGTCAGCTGATGAGAAAACGACACCAGTACCATTTGATGATAAGACAACACCATCTGATGATAAGAAAACACCATCTGATGATCAGGAAACAACATCTGATGATAACAAAACACCATCTGATGATCAGAAAACACCATCTGATGATAAGATAACACCATCTGATGATAAGAAAACACCATCTGATGATAAGAAAACACCATCTGATGATAAGACAACATCATCTGATGATCAGAAAACACCATCTGATGATAAAACAACACCATCTGCAGAGATCACGACTGATGCATCAACAGTATCTTCATAATCCAAGCAAGTAGACATTGTGGGGGCTGTTAAGCAAAGCAGATGATGCCAATTATGTTGATGTTTGTGAGGGACTTGGCAAGCTGCAGTAACATTACTTGGAGCTGGGGTAAGCTGCAGTAACATTACTGGGGTAAGCTTGCACAACTCTACAATGCAAAGTCTTTATCATGGACAAAAGAGATTATGTCATTTGAAGAAGAAATGGCATGCATCATGTTGTCATTGGTAGTGAATAAGTTACATGATGTGTTCAGAAAAAGGCATACAGTAGTGTAATTATGGTGCTTAGCAACCATATCTGATGAATGCTACAGAACATTCAATAGAGATTGCTTTTATCAGTGGTGGACAAAGTGAGGCTTAACATAAGGCTAGCCCAGTGAAATGAAGCTGGACGGGTTGGTGTGTCTATTCAGTTGTAAAGTGTGTTTTCCCTGAACATTTTTTCTCTCAAAAACACTGCATTCATTACAGTGATGAGATGAAAGTGGTTCTAGTGCCCATCAACTCAAACCGTCAGTGGATTCTTGTACTTTAGTAGTAGTGCTAAAGGAAATTACATTTAATATTTTGCATGACACGTCTTCCATATTTTGGTAACCCTGTGTGAAAAGTGTGTATTTAACAATGTGTGGGATGTATGTTCTTGAAATGTAAGAAGAATTCTAAATCATTTACCAGGTAAACCCATCACACTAATACATTATGTTCAGTTTTTTATTGGGTAGGTTTTCTTGAACATCCTGCGAAACCTGAGGCTTCGGACGAGGTCTTAGGGGACTTCTCTTATGAGCTACTGCATATCTGTATGCAAGATTGACTAGTTCTGGTGTTCTCCTGCAACCACAGATCTGGAGGAGAATTGTTCAATAGCTGTTCTATCAATAAGACATCCACCAAACGATTATAATCATCCTTGACTAGACTCAGAGTAATCCAGATCTCTAAAACTTTTCGCAATACGATTCAGCCATCAGTTGATATCTCTAGCACGTCCTGTTAGGAGAGCGGCCAGCCTGGGTTATCAAGTGAAATGAAATTATCATAACAACTCCGTTGTGAAGTGCTAGTCTACCAAACTATGTTCGATAAATAGTACAATTAATAAATCAATAAATAGTACAATTAATAAATCAATAAATAGTACAATTGATGCTTTTTGACATTACTTGCAATCTGGTTTTTTAGTATGCCATTCTTAATAAAGCTGCATGTGGAATTGAAAGTTTGTTCAATATTTAATCTAGTCCAAGTGTCTTGTTTTCTATGTAGCAGTGATTAGTAATAAACAGCTCCTGGTTGAAATGATTAAGACTTGTTGTGCGATGCAGGCTAACAGTATCTTACAGCCCTCTTAACCCATTTATGTTGCGCGTGAGTGCGTGCGTGACACAAACGTAATTAATCACGTTCTGTGACCTGTCAATTACACCAAAACCATTCAGTTTCATTTCAACTTGCATCCACATACAAACCTACTGATAAAACATGTCCTTACATATTTGAAGATCTACAATTGTCTTAAGGTATCCGACTTGATACAGAGTTTACACTGGGAACACCTTGCCACCAGAAGATCAAACAGACGTCACCATATTCCAAAAAAGCCATCGACGATCAGTTATCCTTGCCAGTCGGAAATCTTCTCCAGCTCACCCCATACCTCGAAAGAGGTAATGTAGAGAAAACAAATGTAATTTGATTTGTCTGGATGAAAAAAGAAGACTTGATGTTTCCTTAAAAAGGAAATAATTGTTGATAGCAGCTTCTCACTGAATATATACGCTACTGATGTCAGTAGCGTATATATTCTCTATAGATGACTGACTACCATGGGGGATGTGTGTGTGCGTGCGTGCGTGCGTGCGTGCGTGCGTGCGTGCGTGCGTGCGTGCGTGCGTGCGTGCGTGCATGCGTGTGACAGTAATAATTATATCAGGCCATTATGATTGCTAAGTTTAAATGGGAGTTAACATATAATACATACCTTGCAATCCATACATAATATAATATTAGTTTTGTAATATCCCATCATAATCACAGCCTACAGGTTAGCAGAGCGTATAAATTATGCAATGTTCATATTATATTGAATGTATTAAACATATCTGGTCTATCAACTATAAAGCCATCATTCATAAATCATAAATAACGCTCAAAAGTCAATAATGTTATTTAACAAGATGGAAATCGTTATGTTGCATATGATAAACCACGGAGAGAAGATGTAAAGTACAATTTATCGGCCAGCAAGATACGTTTAGGCGGCTTTTACAGTTCTTCCTGAACGGGTGACAGTCCGTATCTCCAGCTAAGCCATCGTCGGTGTGCTGTGGCGATGATAGCATCGTCTCTGTTGTAGGGGTGTGCTATCTGCTTTCACTTACATCCGGGGTGAATGATGGTTGTACCCCTTTCGCCAGACTTGTCGTCACATTGAAAGAAGAACTCCAAAGTGGCATAAAGACAGTCAATGATGACATGTGCAAAGTTAAACAAGAGATACAAAAACAGAAATGGAAATTAGATGCTCTTGAGCAATACAGCAGGCGCGATAGTGTACGGACTCCACCGTTAAACACACGTTCACTCGCGACGGCAGAGTTCACTGCATGGTGTCGGAGAATGGCAGAGAGAAGAAGGCGACGCTTGGCAACCCTCTTCAAACTCGCTTGGTCGGAAGAGAGAACCAAGAACACACACCTCTACATGGAATATTAGACAATCTTGGTCGGAAGAGAGAACCAAGAACACATACCTCTACATGGAATAGTAGACAATCTTGTCGGAAGAGAGAACCAAGAACACACACCTCTACATGGAATATTAGACAATCTTGGTCGGAAGAGAGAACCAAGAACACACACCTCTACATGGAATATTAGACAATCTTGGTCGGAAGAGAGAAGCAAGAACACACACCTCTACATGGAATATTAGACAATCTTGGTCGGAAGAGAGAACCAAGAACACATACCTCTACATGGAATATTAGACAATCTTGGACTGACTCGAACATGAGTAATAACTATTCATTATGGCTGGAAACAAACTGAAAAGTTCTCTGTGTTAAATACCAATACACTGGAGACAAGCACGTTTAAAAAAAATAAAAAAATATTTATTTATTTTCGAAAATATGACCCCTCGTTATATTATCGGAATTGCAAATTATCAAAATTCTAAGAAATGTATTATAAGTTATAACACGTTTCTTAGAATATTTGGCAGACTTCGTTCACTGACGTATATATAAAACAATGGTTGCGTCGATTTTCCAAAGAGAGGGTTGTTTGCAAATATGATCGCGAACTGGCATGCGATTGGATGATATTAATAGCTTTTGGCCTGGCGACTATGCACAGTTTATTAAATGTCATTGACGGTGGAGCGCCACCAACAGCAGTGGTTTCACTACAAATGCAACCAAAATATATTGCGAAGTAAATAAAAAATTAAAACGAAGCTAAAAGTCGCGTTACTTTAAATAAAACTACTTCATTACAAGTAAAAGTATTTAGTAAAAATTCTACTTCGTTACATGCCAATTACTTGACATAACTAATCAAGTATTGTAACGAAGTACTTTACTTCATTACATGCCAACCCTGGTTATAACAAACTAATAATTTCTTCCAAATTACCTGCAGTATCCACAATTAAGCTAACAACGACGACAAAAACATAAGTATATCGACATTTTATAACCGTGCACTGACTACGACTTTTGTTTACTTGGGATCATCCTACAGTTACATTTCCCATTGGTGACCATGTTAACGTTTTGAATGATTGTATTAAGAAATGTACCGTTCATCCTCACCATACCCCGTAACTGTAACTCTTACCATGCCCTTAACTGTACCCTTAATTGTACTTCTTATCATTCCCCTAACTATACCCCTAAATATAATTCTCACCACACCTTTAACTCTACCCATAACTGTAATTCTTACCATACCCTTAATTGTACCCATAGCTGTAATTCTCACCATACCTTTAACTGTACCCTTAACTGTAATTCTCACCATACCCTTAACTGTAATTCTCACCATACCCATAACTATACCCATAACTGTAATTCTCGCCATACACCTAACTCTACCCTTAACTGTAATTCTCGTATACTGTAAGATCGCCCAAGGTTTGCAAAATAACTAACGTTTTTGCACCATTGACTTGTGTCTGCAAACACAAAGTAGTGTGCTAGAGCCATAAGTGTACAGAGCACTGGGGTATGTGAAAACCACGCAAAATCGATGTGTGAATTGATCTGAATTGATATTTTAATTCAGCTGTACATTTGACCATCTACAGTATGGGCCTATGTGCAGTCAACCTGAACATTTACAGCTGAGGGGCGTGACTATCCGTCTACCAAATTGACTAACGCCCTCCAGAATGAATCAGATGTAAACATGAGACAACACGTGGTGTCAACTTGACAACTACACGTAAAAGCCGGCGTGTGTCATCGTCTAGTAGCTCAATAGCCACGGACAAAGAAGACTTTATCAGTGGAATGCTGGCTGCTCTTAGCAGCAAAGAAGTCATTGAGAAATTATAAGCAGCAGTAGTAACTGATCTACGTAAATAAGTCATTGAGAAAATACAAGCAGCAGTAGTAACTGATCTACGTAAAGAAGTCATTGTGAAACTACAAGCAGCAGTAGTAACTGATTTACGTAAAGAAGTCACGTACCCCAGATGTGTTATCGAAAAGAAAGATGCAACAATACAGTCAGTTACAAAACGAGTCGATGACTTGGAAGTCGCACTTGATGACCATGAACAATACTCAAGGAGAACTCACTGAGACTTTTCGGTCTTGTGGAAAGTGAAAACGAGGACATAACTAAACGCACAATAGATGCGCTAAACGAATCGATGAGTCCAAAACTGAGTCCGCCCGTCCGATTGGAGGAGATTGACCGAATTCATCGACCCCATCCTCATAAAGAGCATTGCGAACAAGGTAATCGTTATCAAAACTCTTAAAGAAATGAATGACAATGCCAAATAAGGCATCATGAACATGAACTGACATACCCAGTGTCAGTGCTCCGTACCTGTATACACCAAACTATGACTGCCTACTTCAAGTTTGCTAAGTGCTATAATATATTGCTATGTTTTTGTAATTCCAAATTTTTTTTCTTTCCACTGTGTTTACATGGATTCAATTTACATGTTTATTCAAACATATTTTAATGACGCCAAAACAGTGTTATATATGTAAAAAATATGTTAATAAGCGTACTTCCTTAACCTGTATCATTTGTTCTTGTGTATATCATACTAAATGTTTACCTTATTTGCAAATTAATTATGTGGAGCTAATTACCAACTGGCACTGCATTAAATGAATTTCGTCTATTCTGCCATTTAATCATTTCAAAAATGACTATGATTTCCTCAGTGCCATTTCTGATGATTGGTTTGATGTTACGAATATAACGCCTTGTGATTTACAAAATAAGCTACTTAATCCTTTTGAGTTGAATAATAATAACCATAATTTGCCTATGTATAATAATGATCCGGATTTACCATATTTTAATAACGTGTATTCAGCCGTACAAAATAACTGTGACTACTTTGTTGAGGACCCTTTTATTAACAAATGTTCTCAACTGTCAACAATGAACAAAATGTTTTCTTTACTACACACTACTATTCGAAGTATTAGCAAACATCTACATGAATTAGATCGGTATCTCCATCTACTAAATCATAATTTTTTGGTTATTGGTATTAGTGAAACATGGTGTCAAGACTACAATGTCAACTGTTGTGATTTACCAGGATACAAAACAGAACATATTTATGGGCATACTAAAGTAGGTGTGGGTGTTGCACTCTATATTTAAGACAATATTGCATACCACACTAGATTAGACATTACTAAATTAAATGATTACATAGAATGTCAGTTTATAGAGATTCATAAAGATATTATTGCATATATTAAAGATATTATAGTTGGTGTCATATACAGACTGCCAAACAATGATATAAACAAATTTATTGATGAACTACAAGAATAGGAAACCATGGCTAACATATGGGCAACAAAAAACTCAATAAAAGAGAAGAATAGACTATATGTTAAATATGTGAGACAAAACACAAGATATAACGAAACTAAATATAAAGTATACAAAAGTAAGTTGAATGGATTACTAAGGAACCCTGAACGTGAACATTACACAACTCTCTTTGAAAAAAATAAGCATAACCTTAAAAAGTCTTGTTCCCTGTTAAAAGAAATAATAAACAAGAAACATGAACATATAATAAAGACAAAATTCATCATCAACGAAGTTGTAACTTCAGACAAAAAACAACTAAGCGAATGTTTTAATAAGTTCTATATAAATGTTGGCTCTAACCTAGCAAAAAACATTCCACAGAACCAACCAGACCATATGTCATACATGAAAAACAGCAATAATAAACCTATATATCTTGAACCGGTAACTGAAAATGAGCTATCAGCAATAGTAAACTGTCTCAAAATATCTAGCCCTGGATGGGATGACATTTTCAGTAAAGTAATTATAAAACATATAAAAGCTTTATTAAACCATTAACATATTTATATAATTTCTCTTTAAATACTGGAATAATCCCAGATTAATTAAAAATAGCTAAGGTAATACCTATCTACAAAGCTAAGGAAAAAATTATTTTCTAACTACCGACCAATTTCAATATTGCCAACTTTCTCTAAAATATTGGAAAGACTAATGTATAACAGGCTGTTAAATTGTATTAATAAGTATAACATTCTGTGCGAATATTAGTTTGGCTTTCGAAAAAATTACTCCACTACATGGTAGTACAATATGAACATTGAGATACTAAGCGGTCCCTGTATGCTCCCTGTAGCTATATGACTCGCACTTGCGCACAGACTGTATTGCAAATGGCGAACACAACAACGTAGTTTGAACATGTTTCTTTATTGTTTGTCACGTTTACAAAGTTCAGTAAAGTGGCGTAAAACAAATGGACAGAGTTCTTATCTATAAAGAAACATATGTGACGTTAATCGTACAGCACCGACATTGGACGCGTGTGCGTGCACTAGGACTATTTGAGCCGGAAACGCGATAGTAGGCCTACCACACCGCCAATAACATTGGACAATACAATCTTTCAAAATGAAGATGAAGTGTCCTATCGTGGGTTGTGAATTCGAGACAGCAGAAGCTGAAGACGGCGCCATCATCGCTGCCCTTCTCAACCTTCACGCCAGTTCGCATGCAGCCTCTACTCACGCTGCCACTGCCGGATCTAGCGAGGAGTGGGCATATTTCGAGACCCGCTGGGACGAGTACTGCAGGGGCACCAAGCTCACGGGTGGAGATGTAGTGGTTCAACTACTGGAATGCTGCAGTGACGAGCTCCGAAAAGATCTCATACGTGCAGCTGGGGGCAGCCTATCCGGTAAGCCAGAGCAAGATGTTTTGACGGCCATAAAGATGCTGGCCGTGCGCAAGGAGAATACCATGGTCGCCCGCGCAGCGCTGCACAATATGCGACAAGATCGTGACGAGGCTATCCGATCATTTGGAGCCAGAATAAAAGGCCAAGCAGGCATATGCAATTATGTCACACAATGTCCCTCATGCGCAGCCGACATCAATTATACGGATGCCATACTTCGAGACGTACTCTCCCGCGGCATAGCCGACCAGGAAATACAGCTCGATGTACTCGGGGATCAGAATCAGGATATGACTCTCGAAGAGGTGCTGAAATTCATGGAGGCCAAGGAATCTGGCAAACGCTCAGCATCCAGACTGCTGAACTCGCAAGGTGCAGAATCGGTGGGTAGCACATACCGTCGGGGAAAACAACAGGATGTCCGAGATAGGATGACTGACTCAAGCCTATGCAGCTACTGTGGTGAAAAGGGCCATGGTAGAAGTGCTCCGCTCCGCATCAGAAAAACCGAGTGCCCCGCCTACAGTCGTACATGCCAGTACTGCAAATTGCAACATCACCTGAAAAGTGTGTCGCAACAAGGAGAGGTCAAAGGCTAAGCCCCAAAGGACTGATTCAGGTGAATGTGAAAGCGCAGTATTCGATGCATTATGTGCTGCTACAGAGATTGGTCATGAACGCGGGAGGCGTTCCATAATACTTGACCATCACCTCTATAACAACATCTGTGACAGGTGGATGCAACAAGCCTCACAACCTCAACCATTCATCAAATTAGACATTTACGTGGTTGAGGAGGACTACAAGGATCTGGGATTTGAACTGAAAATCCGTACTCGACCCCTATCCTTATCTGCCATGGCCGACACAGGCTGCCAGAGTTGCCTCATTTGAATCGGGGCAGTCAGCCGCCTCGGCATAGCACGTGAAAATCTCATCCCCGTCTCTATGAAGATGCACGCCGTGAATAACAAGGACATCAGAATCCTCGGAGCAGCCATACTTCGGTTCTCTGGCAGAGACAAGGACCAAAACAGACTAGAGACACGACAGGTCATATACGTGACTGACAGCTCTGACAAGATGTTCCTCAGCCGTGAAGCATGCGTAGCCCTTGGCATGCTCTCTAAGACGTTCCCAACAATCGGAGAGACTCATCAGAGAGACCATGCCCATACTGTTGGCATCACTACTACGTGTGACTGTCCAAAGCGACAACTACCGCCACCGCCACCAACGAAACTACCTTTCCCGGCGACTGAATCCAACCGAGAGAAACTACAGATGTACTTGGTCGACTACTATAAGGCGAGTACGTTCAATACATGCGACCATCAACCCCTCCCCATGATGAAATGCTCCCCAATGAGGCTCATGGTGGACCTAGATGCTGAATCAGTGGCCTCGCATAAACTGATACCCGTACCACTCCACTGGCAGAAGGACGTCAAAGCGGGACTAGACCAGGATGTGAGGTTAGGGGTAATCGAGCCAGTCCCAGTGGGCACGCCGGTCACTTGGTGTCACAGAATGGTAGTGTGTGCAAAGAAGACGGGCAAGCCCCGCCGCACAGTGGACTTCCAACCACTGAACACCCACGCGACACGTGAGACACACCACACCCAATCACCATTCCACCAAGCCCGCGCCGTCCCACAAGGCAAACTCAAAACGGTATTTGATGCTTGGAATGGTTACCACAGCGTGCCACTTCACCCGGACGATCGCCACCTGACAACGTTCATAACGCCATGGGGCCGATATAGATACTGCGTTACTCCACAGGGGTACATTGCTTCTGGTGACGGATATTCAAGACGATATGATGAAATCGTAGCCGACATCCCCCAGAAGACAAAATGCATAGATGACACACTTCTGTGGGCAGACACAATGGAGGAAAGCTTCTTCCAGGCCATCCACTGGCTAGACGTTTGTGGCAAAAATGGCATAACATTGAACCCAGACAAGTTCACGTTCTGTAGACCAGAAGTAGAATTCGCAGGGTTTGTGATCACCCTGGAGAATGTGCGCCCTTGTGGAAAATACCTACAAGCCATTCGCGACTTCCCCACCCCCAGAAACATTACAGATGTTCGGTCCTGGTTCGGGCTCGTCAACCAGGTGGCGTATACATTAAGCATGGCTGACCGGATGCAGCCCTTCAGACACCTGCTGAAACCCGATAACCCATTTATGTGGGACGACGAACTAGACAAACTCTTCAAGGAATCCAAAGACATTATCACCGATGAGATAGAGAAAGGTGTCACAATCTTTGACAAGGATAAGCCGACTTGCCTTGCCACAGATTGGTACAAAGATGGTATCGGTTTCTGGTTATAACAAAAACATTGCACTTGCACTAAGAGCATACCATTCTGCTGCCCGGATGGATGGAGAATCACTCTTGTCGGAAGCCGCTTCACCCACCGGGCCGAGTCTAGATATGCCCCCATCGAAGGCGAAGCTCTGTCTGTGGCTGACGCCCTCGATAAGGCAAGATTCTTTGTCCTCGGATGTGCAGACCTCATCGTGGCAGTGGCAGATCATAAACCACTCCTTAAAATACTCGGTGATCGGTCACTGGACGAAATCGCAAATGCACGCCTGAGAAATCTCAAAGAGAAAACACTCAGATACAGGTTTCGCATCGTACACATCCCCGGGGTACAAAACAAAGCAGCAGATGCCATGTCTCGGCACCCATCGGGTACCCCTCCAAGATGACATCACACCCAATGATGATGATCCATCGAACTTGCTTTCAACCATGATGATCCAACACGCATTCCTAGAAGGCATTCGCACGAACGAGGACACTATAGATCACGGGAACATAGATGATGCAGTCAGGAATGCGGCGACGTACGCACTCGAGTCTCTTCAATCCATCACATGGGACCGTACAAGACAAGAAACGGCTACTGATGAGAACATGCACCTACTCATGTCCATCATCATCAAAAACGGTATGCCGAAGTTCCGCCACGAACTACCTATACCACTCCGTGCCTACCACCAATTTCATGAGCACCTTCACACAATAGACGGTGTAGTCATCTACAAGGACCGGATTGTCATACCGCCGAGCCTCCGAGAGGACGTCCTGTTGGCACTCCACTCTGCGCACCAAGGAATATCTGCCATGACGGCGAGGGCCGAATCATCCGTGTTCTGGCCCGGGATAACACCAGCCATTGCTGCCGTCCGCACAAACTGTA
The DNA here is from genome assembly GCA_033239005.1 of Lamellibrachia satsuma. Classification (NCBI taxonomy): domain Eukaryota; kingdom Metazoa; phylum Annelida; class Polychaeta; order Sabellida; family Siboglinidae; genus Lamellibrachia; species Lamellibrachia satsuma. The sequence goes on from BSQZ01000025.1 coordinate 7,695,795, forward strand.
GCGACTGTAACAGAATGGCGCCATCGCAGCCCAGCGCTCCACCAACACCCCCCGTGTTACCGGTCTAACCGTTTCAATGCGTGTGCTCAGACTTCTTCACCTATAAAGGCAACAGCTACCTGGTCATAGTTGACAGGTACTCAAACTGGCCCATCATTGAAAGGACCACAGGCGGTGCAGATGGTCTAACTGACAGCATACGCCGCTCATTCGTGACTTACGGAATCCCAGATGAACTAGCATCAGACGGCGGCCCGGAATTTACTTCAACAACTACCCTCCTCTTCCTCAAAACCTGGGGCGTACACCACCGACTTTCATCAGTTGCATTCCCGCATAGCAATTGCAGAGCTGAAATCGGAGTGAAGACCGTCAAACGCCTCATAACCAACAACATTGGTACCAATGGGGAACTCGATACAGATGGGGTCCAACGCGCGATCCTCCAATATCGGAATACACCTGACCCAGATACAAAGTTATCCCCAGCGATGTGTGTATTTGGACGACCGATCAAGGACTTCATACCTATACTACCCGGTAGGTACAAACCACACGAGACCTGGCGAGAGACACTTGTTGCTAGAGAAGAGGCCCTGAGAAACAGACACATGAAAGCCGCTGAACACTGGTCAGAACACACGAGACGACTACCACCCCTCGTCATTGGCGACCTCGTGAGAATACAAAACCAAACTGGCCCTCACCCCACGAAGTGGGACAAAACGGGTCAAGTCATTGGGGTACGCCAATTCGACCAGTATGTAATCCGAGTCGATGGATCTGGGAGAATAACAATCCGGAACAGGAAATTCCTGAGGAAATATGCGCCAGTACGCATTGCTACACCACGTCTTACCATTGATGACGACCTTCAGCATCATGCATCACGTCGCACTTCACAACCTCAACCTCGACGACAGAAGGAACCCACACACACCATCGCAACTCCTGCGAGATGGAAGGACAATGTGGAGAGCTCCAAGAAAACTGTACCACCGGCAGTCGCCATTGTGCCCGACATACCACCTACTGCACCTATGGATGAAGACCGTGCTATAAATGTGCCCACAAGTACCCCAACACATCAGGACACCCCAGCCCCGACCATGACCCCAACGGCGTCAACAGATGTCGCTCCAGAACTCGAGAAGATTCCTACCCCTACCATGCCAACACGCGTCTCACGTTATGGCCGCAACATCAAACCACCGAATTGGCTGGAAGACTACGAAACCTAAGAGACAATCATCAGTCTTCCTCACTACAGTCTAAAATAAGTAATGAAGACTTGGAGGGAGATAGTACAATATGAACATTGAGATACTAAACGGTCCCTGTATGCTCCCTGTAGCTATATGACTCGCGCTTGCGCACAAACTGTATTGCAAATGGCGAACACAACAACGTAGTTTGAACATGTTTCTTTATTGTTTGTCATGTTTACAAAGTTCAGTAAAGTGGCGTAAAACAAATGGACAGAGTTCTTATCTACATGGCACTAATGACCATTGTAGACAAAATATCAGAAGCACTACAAAACAAACAATTTGTGTTAGAGGTGTTCTTAGATTTATCTAAAGCATTTGATACTGTTGACCATGAGGTACTGTGTCAAAAACTCCAATGTTATGGTGTACGTGGCTTAGCCAATGACTGGATTAAAATGTATTTATCTAATAGAAGTCAATATGTGTATTACAATAACACTAGCCCCACTAAGCTCACTATTACTTGTGGAGTGGCTTATGGTTCCATACTGGGGCCAATGATATTGCTAATGTCTCAGATATTCTTTTCTCCTTATTATTTGCTGATGACACTAGTGTATTTATACAGGGTGATCAATTGGATGATATAACTAACAAAATGAATATTGAACTAAAAAACCCAATACTTGATATTTAGAACATACAATAGAAAACATATCAAACCGACAAAACTTGAAATTAATGATAATGCTATTAAGCAAGTATCCTCTAAAAAATTTCTTGGCATTACTATTGATAACAAACTTAATTGGGCTGAACATATTAACAAAGTTAAATGTAAAATCTCTAAAAGCGTAGGCATTATCAATAAAGCCAAACAATTATTAACTAGACCATGCCTGGTCACTTTATATTACTCGGTTTTATTCCCTCATTTGACATATTGTATTGAAGTGTGGGGTGGTGCATTTGACTCATATTGTTCAAGTATTATAAAGGTTAAAAAAAAAGCAGTGAGAATGCTTGTCTCAGCTAATAGATCAGCCTATCTAAACCTATCTTTAAACTACTAAACATCTTAATGTTTAGACAACTATATGTATACTCAATACAAATGTTTATGTATAAATACAACAGTGGTCTTCTACCTACAATTTTTGATAATATGTTTATACTTAATCAAGATGTTCATAGTTACAATACAAGACAATCTACACAAATACACATATCCATGGCAACTTTAGAAATAAGACTTCTTTCTGTAATTGGAATTATTTTAACACAAGACTCAAGTTTCCTTCCTATTCAATAATGAACTACAAATGTATACTTAAGCAATTTATATTACACAATGATGTCAATATATAACATGTATTTCTGTTTTTGTGTTTAATAGTATGATATATGTATTGAAATATATACTAGGGAGTATAACATTGTATAATGTTCTTCCCCTATTGTTCTCTTTATTAAATAGGGTTTACCTTGATTTGATTTGTATGTATTGTAAAGAGTTACTATAAATTTGATTTGATTTGATTTGAAAGCCGCCCAATTATAGAAGGGGTCGTCTCAAAAGATAAGGGGTCTGAATGTAACTCGGTTCGTATGAAACAAGGTTCAGTTGTATTTTTTATTAGTAGCCAGACTACGAAAGGAACTAGTTGTCAAACAGCTGGAAGGACTAATTGCTATGACCTAGATGTGATACTGTTTATTAGTAGCTGGCTGTTGGATTGTCGTTACATTAAATGTGTCCATGTTAGTGTATTGTAGCAGGTGACTAAGAAGGAACAAACACGTGAATGTAAGTACATGCTTATTTTTACCCTTGGGAGCAACAGAGGGAGAGCGGATGGATAGTGAACTAGATGAAGAATAGGGAGCAACAGAGGGAGAGCGGATGGATAGTGAACTAGATGAAGAATAGGGAGCAACATATAGAGAGCGGATGGTTAGTGAACTAGGTGAAGAATAGGGAGCAACAGATGGAGAGCGGATGGATAGTGAACTAGATGAAGAATAGGGAGCAACAGATAGAGAGCGGATGGATAGTGAACTAGATGAAGAATAGGGAGCAACATATAGAGATCGGATGGATAGTGAACTAGATGAAGAATAGGGAGCAACAGATAGAGAGCGGATGGATAGTGAACTAGATGAAGAATAGGGAGCAACAGATGGAGAGCGGATGGATAGTGAAGTAGATGAAGAATAGGGAGCAACAGAGGGAGAGCGGATGGATAGTGAACTAGATGAAGAATAGGGCGCAAATGAGAGAGTGGATGGACGGTGAACTAGATGAAGAGCAGGGTGCAACAGATGCAGAGCGGATGGACGGTGAACTAGATGAAGAATAGGGAGCAACAGAGGGAGAGCGGATGGACTGTGAACTAGGTAAAGAACACGAAACAACAGATGGAGAGCAGATGGATGGTGAACTAGATGAAGAGCAAGGTGCAACAGAGGGAGAGCAGATGGATGGTGAACTAGATGAAGAGCAGGGTGCTACAGAGGGAGAGCAGATGGATGGTGAACTAGATGAAGAATAGGGACCAACAGAGGGAGAGCGGATGGACTGTGAACTAGATAAAGAATATGGAGCAACAGATGGAGAGCAGATGGACGGTGAACTAGATGAAGAGCAGGTTGCTACAGAAGGAGAGCAGACGGACGGTGAACTAGATGAAGAGCAGGTTGCTACAGAGGGAGAGCAGACGGACGGTGAACTAGATGAAGAACAGGAAGCAACGGAGGGAGAGCAGATGGACGGTGAACTAGATGAAGAACAGGAAGCAACGGAGGGAGAGCAGATGGACGGTGAACTAGATGAAGAACAGGAAGCAACGGAGGGAGAGCAGATGGACGGTGAACTAGATGAAGAACAGGAAGCAACGGAGAGAGAGCAGATGGACGGTGAACTAGATGAAGAGCAGGAAGCAACAGAGGGAGAGAAGATGGACTGTGAACTAGATGAAGAACAGGCAGCAACGGAAGGAGAGCGGACGGACGGTGAACTAGATGAAGAGCAGGTTGCTACAGAGGGCGAGCAGATGGACGGTGAACTAGATGAAGAACAGGAAGCAACGGAGGGAGAGAAGATGGACGGTGAACTAGATGAAGAACAGGAAGCAACGGAGGGAGAGAAGATGGACGGTGAACTAGATGAAGAACAGGAAGCAACGGAGGGAGAGCAGATGGACGGTGAACTAGATGAAGAACAGGAAGCAACGGAGGGAGAGCGGACGGACGGTGAACTAGATGAAGAGCAGGTTGCTACAGAGGGCGAGCAGATGGACTGTGAACTAGATGAAGAACAGGAAGCAACGGAGGGAGAGCGGACGGACGGTGAACTAGATGAAGAACAGGAAGCAACGGAGGGAGAGCAGATGGACGGTGAACTAGATGAAGAACAGGAAGCAACGGAGGGAGAGCAGATGGACGGTGAACTAGATGAAGAACAGGAAGCAACGGAGGGAGAGCAGATGGACGGTGAACTAGATGAAGAACAGGAAGCAACGGAGGGAGAGCAGATGGACGGTGAACTAGATGAAGAACAGGAAGCAACGGAGGGAGAGCAGATGGACGGTGAACTAGATGAAGAACAGGAAGCAACGGAGGGAGAGCAGATGGACGGTGAACTAGATGAAGAACAGGAAGCAACGGAGGGAGAGCAGATGGACGGTGAACTAGATGAAGAACAGGAAGCAACGGAGGGAGAGCAGATGGACGGTGAACTAGATGAAGAATAGGAAGCAACGGAGGGAGAGCAGATGGACTGTGAACTAGATGAAGAACAGGAAGCAACAGAGGGAGAGCAGACGGAGGATGAACTAGATGAAGAACAGGAAGCAACGGAGGGAGAGAAGATGGACGGTGAACTAGATGAAGAACAGGAAGCAACGGAGGGAGAGCAGATGGACTGTGAACTAGATGAAGAACAGGAAGCAACGGAGGGAGAGCAGATGGACGGTGAACTAGATGAAGAGCAGGAAGCAACAGAGGGAGAGCAGATGGACGGTGAACTAGATGAAGAGCAGGTTGCTACAGAGGGAGAGCAGACGGACGGTGAACTAGATGAAGAACAGGAAGCAACGGAGGGAGAGAAGATGGACGGTGAACTAGATGAAGAACAGGAAGCAACGGAGGGAGAGCAGATGGACGGTGAACTAGATGAAGAACAGGAAGCAACGGAGGGAGAGCAGATGGACTGTGAACTAGATGAAGAGCAGGTTGCTACAGAGGGAGAGCAGACGGACGGTGAACTAGATGAAGAACAGGAAGCAACGGAGGGAGAGAAGATGGACTGTGAACTAGATGAAGAACAGGAAGCAACGGAGGGAGAGCAGATGGACGGTGAACTAGATGAAGAACAGGAAGCAACGGAGGGAGAGCAGATGGACTGTGAACTAGATGAAGAACATGAAGCAACGGAGGGAGAAGATGGACTGTGAACTAGATGAAGAGCAGGTTGCTACAGAGGGAGAGCAGACGGACGGTGAACTAGATGAAGAAAGAAACAGGAGAAGAAGACGGTGAACTAGATGAAGAACAGGAAGGGAGAGAAGATGGACGGTGAACTAGATGAAGAACAGGAAGCAACGGAGGGAGAGCAGATGGACTGTGAACTAGATGAAGAACAGGAAGCAACGGAGAGGAGAGCAGATGGACGGTGAACTAGATGAAGAACAGGAAGCAACGGAGGAGAGCAGATGGACGGTGAACTAGATGAAGAACAGAAGCAACGGAGGGGAGAAGATGGACTGTGAACTAGATGAAGGAAGCAACGGAGGAGAGCAGATGGACGTGAACTAGATGAAGAACAGGAAGCAACGGAGGGAGAGAAGATGGACGGTGAACTAGATGAAGAACAGGAAGCAACGGAGGGAGAGAAGATGGACGGTGAACTAGATGAAGAACAGGAAGCAACGGAGGGAGAGCAGATGGACGGTGAACTAGATGAAGAACAGGAAGCAACGGAGGGAGAGAAGATGGACGGTGAACTAGATGAAGAACAGGAAGCAACGGAGGGAGAGCAGATGGACGGTGAACTAGATGAAGAGCAGGAAGCAACAGAGGGAGAGAAGATGGACGGTGAACTAGATGAAGAACAGGAAGCAACAGAGGGAGAGAAGATGGACTGTGAACTAGATGAAAACATGAAGCAACGGAGGGAGAGCAGATGGACGGTGAACTAGATGAAGAACAGGAAGCAACGGAGGGAGAGCAGATGGACTGTGAACTAGATGAAGAACATGAAGCAACGGAGGGAGAGAAGATGGACTGTGAACTAGATGAAGAGCAGGTTGCTACAGAGGGAGAGCAGACGGACGGTGAACTAGATGAAGAACAGGAAGCAACGGAGGGAGAGAAGATGGACGGTGAACTAGATGAAGAACAGGAAGCAACGGAGGGAGAGAAGATGGACTGTGAACTAGATGAAGAACATGAAGCAACGGAGGGAGAGCAGATGGACTGTGAACTAGATGAAGAACATGAAGCAACGGAGGGAGAGAAGATGGACGGTGAACTAGATGAAGAACAGGAAGCAACGGAGGGAGAGCAGATGGACGGTGAACTAGATGAAGAACAGGAAGCAACGGAGGGAGAGCAGATGGACTGTGAACTAGATGAAGAACAGGAAGCAACGGAGGGAGAGAAGATGGACGGTGAACTAGATGAAGAACAGGAAGCAACGGAGGGAGAGCAGATGGACGGTGAACTAGATGAAGAACAGGAAGCAACGGAGGGAGAGAAGATGGACGGTGAACTAGATGAAGAACAGGAAGCAACGGAGGGAGAGAAGATGGACTGTGAACTAGATGAAGAACAGGAAGCAACGGAGGGAGAGCAGATGGACTGTGAACTAGATGAAGAGCAGGTTGCTACAGAGGGAGAGCAGACGGACGGTGAACTAGATGAAGAACAGGAAGCAACGGAGGGAGAGAAGATGGACGGTGAACTAGATGAAGAACAGGAAGCAACGGAGGGAGAGAAGATGGACTGTGAACTAGATGAAGAACAGGAAGCAACGGAGGGAGAGCAGATGGACGGTGAACTAGATGAAGAACAGGAAGCAACGGAGGGAGAGCAGATGGACTGTGAACTAGATGAAGAACAGGAAGCAACAGAGGGAGAGAAGATGGACTGTGAACTAGATGAAGAACAGGAAGCACCGGAGGAGAGCGGACGGACGGTGAACTAGATGAAGAGCAGGTTGCTACAGAGGAGGAGAGCAGACGGACGGTGAACTAGATGAAGAACAGGAAGCAACGGAGGGAGAGCAGATGGACGGTGAACTAGATGAAGAACAGGAAGCAACGGAGGGAGAGCAGATGGACGGTGAACTAGATGAAGAACAGGAAGCAACGGAGGGAGAGCAGATGGACGGTGAACTAGATGAAGAACAGGAAGCAACGGAGGGAGAGAAGATGGACGGTGAACTAGATGAAGAACAGGAAGCAACGGAGGGAGAGCAGATGGACGGTGAACTAGATGAAGAACAGGAAGCAACGGAGGGAGAGCAGATGGACTGTGAACTAGATGAAGAACATGAAGCAACGGAGGGAGAGAAGATGGACTGTGAACTAGATGAAGAGCAGGTTGCTACAGAGGGAGAGCAGACGGACGGTGAACTAGATGAAGAACAGGAAGCAACGGAGGGAGAGAAGATGGACGGTGAACTAGATGAAGAACAGGAAGCAACGGAGGGAGAGAAGATGGACTGTGAACTAGATGAAGAACATGAAGCAACGGAGGGAGAGCAGATGGACTGTGAACTAGATGAAGAACATGAAGCAACGGAGGGAGAGAAGATGGACGGTGAACTAGATGAAGAACAGGAAGCAACGGAGGGAGAGCAGATGGACGGTGAACTAGATGAAGAACAGGAAGCAACGGAGGGAGAGCAGATGGACTGTGAACTAGATGAAGAACATGAAGCAACGGAGGGAGAGAAGATGGACGGTGAACTAGATGAAGAACAGGAAGCAACGGAGGGAGAGCAGATGGACGGTGAACTAGATGAAGAGCAGGAAGCAACAGAGGGAGAGAAGATGGACGGTGAACTAGATGAAGAACAGGAAGCAACAGAGGGAGAGAAGATGGACTGTGAACTAGATGAAGAACAGGAAGCACCGGAGGGAGAGCGGACGGACGGTGAACTAGATGAAGAGCAGGTTGCTACAGAGGGAGAGCAGACGGACGGTGAACTAGATGAAGAACAGGAAGCAACGGAGGGAGAGCAGATGGACGGTGAACTAGATGAAGAACAGGAAGCAACGGAGGGAGAGAAGATGGACTGTGAACTAGATGAAGAACAGGAAGCAACGGAGGGAGAGCAGATGGACGGTGAACTAGATGAAGAACAGGAAGCAACGGAGGGAGAGAAGATGGACGGTGAACTAGATGAAGAACAGGAAGCAACAGAGGGAGAGAAGATGGACTGTGAACTAGATGAAGAACAGGAAGCACCGGAGGGAGAGCGGACGGACGGTGAACTAGATGAAGAGCAGGTTGCTACAGAGGGAGAGCAGACGGACGGTGAACTAGATGAAGAACAGGAAGCAACGGAGGGAGAGCAGATGGACGGTGAACTAGATGAAGAACAGGAAGCAACGGAGGGAGAGCAGATGGACGGTGAACTAGATGAAGAGCAGGTTGCTACAGAGGGAGAGCAGATGGACGGTGAACTAGATGAAGAACAGGAAGCAACGGAGGGAGAGAAGATGGACGGTGAACTAGATGAAGAACAGGAAGCAACGGAGGGAGAGCACATGGACGGTGAACTGGAGGAAGAGCAGGGTGCAACACAGGGAGAGCAGATGGATGTTGAACAGGGTCAACAACGCTTACCTTTATCTACCTTACACTTTATCTATCCCGATACGTTCATTATACCATACAACATCACTTTGGGATTGTTACGAATAGCTATGAATAGCCGCATTAGCCGCATTAGCCGCATTAGCCGCGTTTTCATAAGTTTCCAATATGGCGCATTTACAGAATGAGCGCTAGTAATGCTACAGTTGCAACATAATCACGAAGACGTTGGCTACCTAGCTACAGACAGACCACTCAGACGTATTGAATAGACATGTTTTTTTTCAACAACCGTTGCATATACGTCCCAGGCAGTAAGACTATCAACAAAGTCATATATATGTGAACTCTCTCTAGAGATCTGGGAAGTGTCCAGTATGTTAAATGTGTAACATGGGAAACGTGCCTTGGAGTTGATGATCTCATCCAGGACTCCAGATCACAAATCATAGACTGGTCGAGCAGATCTATCAATTCACTGAACTGGGACAAAACAAGAAATGTTGATTCACTTTCCTAAAAATCATCCTGAAATCCAGAACATCAGAATTGCAGTTAGAATGTATTTCAACCGAGACACTCATCCAACCTAGAGTAGGGATTCATACTTCGCAAACGTATAGAGGAATCATTCCTGTGTATACGTCATACCAGATGGTTGAAACAACAGTGTTTAACGTAACATGACTACGCATAGTCATAGCCATGTTTCATTTGCACGTCCGACACACGGGCGATGGGCAAAGTTTGCCCTCCATCTCCACCCCCACCCCCACCCCCACCCCCACCCCCACCCCCCCGGCCTATCCATTTGCAAAATCCCAGATACGCCACTGCTTAAGAGTCTACAGAGATGAACATAGTGGTTCGTCTTTCTGGATCCACGCTGTATTGAGTAGCAGTCGACGTGGTAGCCACTCCTCAACGCACGTCATTAGATACAGCTCAGAAATTCTTCACATCGGTGCTAGACCCATGGCGCCACCTCGCGTCAACGGCTACTCCCGTCGTGTCAGACACAAAAAAAACAAAAGAGCGAATGGCCGCCAATATCGCTGCATCCCATTGAATCTGTTCGCCGACGTTGGACATGTTGGTTTATGTTTCACTTTGTCCTGTCACCAAATACCTTGTATTGTTCTGAGGCTCTACCTCTCCCTAGCTCTCCCCACGATATATATATATATATATATATATATATATATATATATATATATATATATATATATATATATATATATATATATATATATGTTCAGACTGGAACAGCGCCATGTTGTTGTGACTTTAGTATGCCAAACCCACCAACGGTCCTCGCCCTTTAAATGGATAAATTTCTCATTAGATTAATCCGTTTTAATTGTCGTTGACGTCATGGTGTTGTGTTCGTTGTTGCCGACAGTTCGGTGAACCACATGGTACTATTGACGTTTCTTTCGTTCCAATACCCTAGATGTATATTACCTCGACGATTGTTACGTTGACAAGCATTGACATTATGGACGATACAACAGCTGATTGTCGACTTGCTTGCGCACTTTCGAGCATCAGTGATCACACACAGTCGCACACCACTCGTACGGGCGAAACAAAACGGTTCCGGGTATTGTTTAATATTTCAGTCCAACCGGCAGCGCCGTCTGTCGACAACGTAACACCGACATATCGAATTGTACTCATCTGATCTTTCTATCAGCTTAATGACAGTTTAGCCTCAGCCACTGCCAGTCGAGGCTTCCGATCACACGCTGGCGAGACGTCTTCGCAAACGCGTCCTAATCGCAGTTGAATATTACTCTAATACGGCCAAGTGTTGTTCGCTTGCGACATCTACCTGCGCTAAAGCCAGTTCGAATTAAGCCCCCGGGAACCCACGGACGACCTGCTCAACTAATCGAGATATAATTATTACGTACGGCGAACGAATAGCGGCGTGTACGCGCTGCCGCATGCAGCGTGCTGACGCGGCCGTCTCGGTTTTGTGTGCGGCTTGCGCGGTGGCGATGTTCGGCCTCGTGGCGGCAGACACGACACCAGCAGTCAACTAGGCTGGAACCGTGTCGGATCTGTGACTTCCAATCACTCGCTCTGCTGCCTACTTCACCAATGTGACGGCGTCGACTTTGACTGGTGAGTAAGCGCGTTCTAGCATAGTTTCGTTCACTTACAATAAGATATGTCCGTGATTGAGAGAACACTGGCTGAGTATTTGTGCAAAACTTCGAGGTGTGGGAAACGCAGGTAGCGAAAGGTGTGTTGACGTAGATGCTATGTACGCGGTGGAGGCACAGGCAAAGACCTGTCACATTCGCAGACGACGCCGCTTGTTGAAGCCATTTTATATGTCGCTGGCTGCTGACCGTCATCTTAAAGTTACCAGTTCGTCTTTGATTTGCATCACATTTGCAGTGGACTAGATTCTGATAACATTCATGATATGAAAATGTTATTTTAACATTCATGATATGTAAATGTTATTTCAACGTTACGACATATGAATGGAAATATGCATAGTAAACACATAGGGTTAAAGGTACATACGCACACTCACACTCAGACGCACACGCACACTCACACGCGCACACACGCACACGCACACGCACACGCACACGCACACGCACACACACACACACACACACACACACACACACACACACGTTCCACGCAGGTTTTGCAGATGGATCTCCATCGCACACGGTCTTCACAGTCAGTTCCCGAGGCGGTCGTATTTATGTTGCATTTCTTCACATTTGTTTTCATTTGGTCTTTGTACAATTTCTGTTGTCCCCCGGTAGCATGTTTGCCAGTGGTCAGTTGGGCATAACGTAATTGCTTTGGAACGCTTGTGTCTGGCACTTGACATGCCCAGCCCAACATAGCTGAATTTTAACCACGCGGGCCTCAATGCTGGCGGTGCATGCCTGTTCAAGGTATTGGTTGTTCGATCTTGCCAGCTGACACCCAGGATAGTTTTGAGTGTGCGCTGTTGATATTGTTCAAGAGCTCTGATGTGGCGAGGGTGCGGTACCCATGTTTCTTTGCCATACAAAAGTGTGGGCAGCACGGCAGCTTTGTATACCAGGATCTTAGTAGATGTCCTAAGCCCATGTTCAATGAAGACCCGGCTGTTTAGTCTTCCGTAGGCAGCACGGGCACATTTTACTTTGTACTGAAATTCCGCATCGATGTTTGCTGGACTGGAAAGGTTGCTTCCTAAGTACGCGAAATGGTCAACATCATCAAGAGAGGTGCCTTATACAATGATAATGTTTGGTGGTGGTGTTGTAGCAGGCGATTGTGCCTGTTGATGTAGAACGTTTGTCTTTGTGGCATTGACTGAGAGTCTGAAGAACTTATATGCATCTACAATGAAATCAAGTGTGTTCTGGAAATCTTGTGCTGAGTGAGCTGTTGTTACTGTTTTCACTTTCGATTTAGCTCCGAGACGGCTTAGCTTGACCACGCCACCATCGGTATTATATGTGATGTCCGCTCCCTTAGCTAAATCGATCTTCGCTTGTGATAGGAAGGCAGCCAGAAATATAAAAAAGAGTGTGGATGCAATTACACAGCCCTGTTTCACGCCATTATTGATGTTAAAGGGTTCCGATTAATCACCAGCATGAAATACACATCCTTTCATATTGTCGTGTAGTTGTCGAGTAACATAGACGAATTTAGGAGGGCATCCAAGACGGGCAAGACAGCCCCATAAAGCGTCTCTGTTCACAGAGTCAAATGTCTTAGTTATATCGATAAAGGCAAAGTATAGATCACGTCTTTGTTCACGACATTTTTTCTGCACTTGACGAGCAGCAAAAATCATGTCTGCGATGTCACGTGTGGGTCGGAAACCGCATTGTTTTTCAAGTAAGATGCTCTCCGATAGTGGTTGTAGTCGGTTGAGCAGGACTTTGGCGAGAATCTTTCCGCCGGCAACAGATAGTTGGGAGACCCCACGGAAGTTGTCACAACCAGCCCTGTCACCCTTTTTAAAGATGGTGACGATCATGGCATCCTTTAAATCCTGAGGGTATTTCGTCAGTATTCCAGATCTTCAGAAAGAGTTGATGTAGGTGGTGGGTTAAACATTTCTCTTCCATGCTTGTATATTTCACTGAGGATGCCGTCACTACCGGAGGCCTTGTTGTTCTTTAGTTGGTCAATGGCTTTGCGCAAGAAGTTGCAGCTCATCGAACTCTGCCCTAATCAGTGTCTGAGGAATACTGTAGATTGTATCAGGTTCGACTCGGGAGTTACGATTGAGTAATTCAAAGAAATGTTCTTGACAACGATTTAGGATGCCTTCCTTGTCCGTGACAAGGGTGGAGTCATCTTTTGAGCGCAGAGGCGCGGTATGTCTGCACATAGGTCCATAGATGGCTCTAGTAGCTGTGAAGAAATCACGCGTTCTGTGGTTGTCGGCGAACTCCTGTATTTCTGCGGTATTTGATATCCACCATTGGTTCTTAATGTTACGAATTTGTACGTCGACACACAGGCGTTGGTGTTTTACTTTACGCGTGTTTGGCAGTTTTGGGGGTTTTGACATTCCATAAAGGCAGCTCATTTCTTGTCTATCAGATCTTTGATTGTTGTCATTGTAATCAAACCAATTTTTATTGTCTTTGGTTTGATAGCCAAGTGTTTATTCGCATACTTTGGTGATGTAGCGGACGAGGTCCATTCATCATTTATCGAGATATTGTCTTTTGGTGTATCGGAGAATCTCTCTTCTAAATTCTGTTGGAACTAATGGCTGATTTATGCCTCTTCATTATTGCATGTTGTTTCCGATGTTTTGGTGTGATTTGCATCGCTGGTTTGTCACGGATTAGTCTGTGGTCAGTCCAGCAGGCTGTAGAGCCATGCATTGCTTTAGTGATGAGGTCATCTGCGCGATCACGTTGACGTGTGATTACAAAGTCAATCAGGTGCTTGGGATGCATCCATGATGTTTTGAACTTATCTTCCATGCGAAAGGTAGTATTCGTGATAATCAGCTCCTGCTCTGCACCTTTGCTGAGTAGTAGCACCCCATCGTCATTGATCCCCAGGTCTGCATTCTTCCCTGCACCAGCATTGAAGTCTCCCAGAAAACAACCTTGTCATTTGTTGGTATGAATGCAAGGATAGAATCAAGGTTAGTATAGAAACCTTCTTTTGTTTCGTGTGTTGCATCCAGCGTTGGCGCATAAGCACTGATGAGTGTTGCATGGCGCGAGTCAGCAAGTTTGACTCTCAGCGTCATTATGCTTTCAGTGATTCCAAATGGTAGCTCAGATAGTTCAGTGGCAATGGAGTTTCTTACTGCAAATCCAATGCCATGTATTCTTGTTTCGTCATTTGCTTTTCCTTTCCAGAAGAATGTGTAGCCGTTTTCAGTGAGTTGGTCTTCATCGGCAAATCAGGTTTCGCTCAGAGCAGCTATGTTGATGCCACAGCGGGCAAACCCCTCGGCGACAATAGCTGTCCGGCGTTGACGGCGAATGCTGACGTTCCATGCAGCGATGCTCAGGCGCTGGATGTGATTCGCGACCATCTTGCTTGCACCGCCTACGTGCAGGTTCATGGCTAGGAGCTTCCAGCAGTCACTTTGCCTGCTCCGGTCACCATTGGCCTATCGCCGCAGGACTTGAGGGATGATTAAATAATGGGTGATGGATGAAAGACTCAAACATGGCTGCGTGTTGATCTTGAGCAACCAGACGATCCCACACAATTCGTCAAACCACATCTGAATCCTGTGGCCCAAGACAATCGGGACGACAGAGAGGGGTGACATAGCTGCGGTGAGTTGTCAGGAGTACAGTTTGTCGTAACTTGCCTATCGCACACCCACCGTGCGGCTATTTGCCCGTAGCTGGGACTGGGGTAGAAATAGAGCATGCCTGCCGCAGTTCCTCCGGAGGTTTCTGTCGGGGACCTCACCTCTAGTCTTTGGTAAAACAACCTGTACCTCAAGGCAGAGGTTTCTGTCGGGGACCTCACCTCTAGCCTTTGGTTAAACAACCTGTACCTCAAGGCAGAGGTTTCTGTCGGGGACCTCACCTCTATCCTTTGGTTAAAGAACATGCACCTCAAGGCAGAGGTTTCTGTCGGGGACCTCACCTCTAGCCTTTAGTTAAACAACCTGTACCTCAAGGCAGAGGTTTCTATCGGGGACCTCACCTCTATCCTTTGGTTAAAGAACCTGCACCTCAAGGCAGAGGTTTCTGTCGGGGACCTCAACTCGACTCTTTGGTAAAACAACCTGTAACTCAAGGCAGAGGTTTCTGTCGGGGACCTCAACTCGAGTCTTTGGTAAAACAACCTGTACCTCAAGGCAGAGGTTTCTATCGGGGACCTCACCTCTATCCTTTGGTTAAAGAACCTGCACCTCAAGGCAGAGGTTTCTGTAGGGGACCTCACCTCTAGTCTTTGGTTAAACAACCTGTACCTCAAGGCAGAGATTTCTATCGGGAACCTCACCTCTATCCTTTGGTTAAAGAACCTGCACCTCAAGGCAGAGGTTTCTGTCGGGGACCTCAACTCGAGTCTTTGGTAAAACAACCTGCACCTCAAGGCAGAGGTTTCTGTAGGGGACCTCACCTCTAGTCTTTGGTTAAACAACCTGTACCTCAAGGCAGAGGTTTCTGTCGGGGACCTCACTTCTAGCCTTTGGTTAAACAACGTGTACCTCAAGGCAGAGGTTTCTGTCGGGGACCTCACCTCTAGCCTTTGGTTAAACAACGTGTACCTCAAGGCAGAGGTTGTTCAATTGGTTTCTAGTGCGCCGAAACGTCCACCCATAGCCAGAGCCTTAAAACAGCCTGTGCCACGGGAAGGAAGGGTTGTCTGGGAGAAGCTGTGTATTACGCTAAGGCGCGTGTGCGCTGTTAACGCGCGCCCTGCACCAGACCATTAACAGGCCGCGGTTCTTTAAGACACATTTGAGCGGTCAAGATACATAGTTTATACTATATAACATGATTTTAAAAAACCATCAGACTATGTACTTTTAATGCAAGGGTTGTAATAACACATAGAGCCACGCTATATTCATTTACTTTAGTACATACGCTACGGTTAAATATTAGATAACTATTAAATATTCATAGCATCTATTGGAACTTTGTGACAATATTGGGTTTGGTCAGAGGTGATGATATCACATGCAAGAATTGAGTATGCCAACACGTAAATACAGGTATTGTGCAGTTCCATGTTGACCTATCGGGTTCTCATTTGTCTTCTCTGGACGTTGATGGCAATTTATTAACGTTGGTAATATACCTGCTTTGACGCACCTGTCCATCGTTCGACGTAATGCGGCCTGATTCCGGGAATCGGGTCTCCTGCAATCACTACTGCTTCGACGCACACACATGCAACAAAATTCTTTCAATTCCGAACAAATGAACCTGCATGCCAACGATTCCTGTCATACTAAATTTTGTCGGGAGCACAAATTTGTCCAGTTTTGGCAGCCAAAATAGGTCCAATTGAATTGAAAAGTACTGTCAAAGGCGGTCCACTGACTTCAAATTCAGAAGGGCTTTTTTCAGAGCAGTAAAATGAAACAGAGCCGATTAACCGATAGATACATAATTATGATATTATAGTGTATGTAGAAGTGTTTAGCACACATATAGACATATAGACATATAGACATATAGACATATAGACAGCAGGTTAAATAACACGAGAAGTGCACCGATGTGACAGCGTTCATAGAAGTGCTTAGCACACGGACGTACGCACGCACGCACACACGCACGCACGCACGCACGCACGCACACACACACACACTCACGCACGCACGCACGCACACACACAAACACACACACACACACACACACACACAAACATACACACACACTGGGGATTAGTTTTATTCAAGAGGACCAATTGTTGCTGCCAAAACTGATCCTTTTTGGTTTTTGCTTTGGACCAAATTTATCGTGACATTCTATCTGTATTTAACAATACCAATTGCGTGTTTCCATGTAAATATTAACAATTTACAATTAGTAAAAATTAATATTAATCAACAAAGCATTACACCTATGATATAGCATCTACTACTGACCAGGATCTCTTGTCCTATGTTCCTATGTTCTCTACGTTCAGTGTACACGTAACACGTAACTAATTGTAACACGGCCCAGAATGCAATGGGTTACGATCTAAACGAGTAGTTCAGCTCAGTAGCATCCATTACCTATTTCTGCTAGAAAATTTGAGATGGCTTGATCAAATTACTTCAGTCAGTTATTTCTAACTCGTAGAATTGTAGCTAGGGACACGAATAACGCGAAGGAACACATCGCCTGTGTTACTCATAATACGTTATCATTAATGCTCTTAATATTGATGTAATGGTTACGTGTGATTGCGATAGTGAGTAGTTCCAATGTGATCGAACGAAGCAATCACAAAACACATAAAATAGTCCGAGAAACAAGTAAGAATATCGAGTACGTCGTGTACATCGAGTACGTCGTGTACAACGAGTACGCCGTATACACGGAGTACGGTGTTGCGTTCGGTGCGCTGTGTGCTTCCCGGCTGTCGTGCGATGTACTGTGGTCTTAATGTTGTCAAACGTTGAATTACTGTCAGTTGGTAACTTTCTCGCGTATTAGAACAGAACGTATTAGAACAGAACGTATTAGAACATAACGTATTAGAACAGAACGTATTAGAACAGAACCTATTAGAACAGAACGTATTAGACATCAGGAAAGAAGCAGAAGAATGTATATTAAATGTGAATGTCATGGTTGTGAACGGGTACGTTATTGTGTTATGTATATTAAATGTGAATGTCATGGTTGTGAACGGGTACGTTAGTGTGTTATGTATATTAAATGTGAATGTCATGGTTGTGAACGGGTACGTTAGTGTGTTATGTATATTAAATGTGAATGTCATGGTTGTGAACGGGTACGTTAGTGTGTTATGTATATTAAATGTGAATGTCATGGTTGTGAACGGGTACGTTAGTGTGTTATGTATATTAAATGTGAATGTCATGGTTGTGAACGGGTACGTTAGTGTGTTATGTATATTAAATGTGAATGTCATGGTTGTGAACGGGTACGTTAGTGTGTTATGTATATTAAATGTGAATGTCATGGGTTTAAGCGGTTACGTGGCTCTTGTGTCATCAACAAGTTCGACGTAACATATATGCCCGTGATTAAGTGTATTCACTTATATTTACTAAGCATGGTCATCTAACGATAGACTTCGCTCTGCGTGCGTTTAGAGGCCACAGGCGTGTGTATGCATTTCTGATGCCGACCTCACATTAATTGGACTCTCGATAAACCAATGGCTTCCTTGTGCATTTGCCATCTGGGTTTGTACGGCAATCTTCTTTAGCAAAATTCACCTACGATGGTTTCTGTAGAGAGGGTGGACAATAGTGGAGACGACGACCCGCAACAAGCCTCGTGCTGTGTTGCTGTGTAGGGTTAATAATAGTTTTCGATCTTATTAAACTTGCATCCAATAAGCGAGTAAACCATTCGATCGCATCCATGTGTTGATGTTCTGGTTTTACCAGGCAAAGTACTTGTTCACATATAAAGCAGTGTAACGGCGTTAACTTCGTCATATGTGAAGTGCGTGCGTGCGTGCGTGCGTGCGTGCGTGCGTGCGTGCGTGCGTGCGTGCGTGTGGGGGGGTGTGTTTTGTGCGCGCGATTCCAACGAAGCAGCAAGTAAAGATGTGTAGTTTAATATTACACAAAACTCGAACTCGAGTTAATAAATGGTGCGTAATGTTTTGAAACTGTCCCTGTTTACTGTTCTGGGTGTTGCGTGTGCTATCCACGTTTTGTAAAAGCATATTCTATTCGTTCCTCGTTTCATTCCAATTAGCGCGACGCTAGGAGCAGACGGCTGTCGGAATCCGCCGGTTGCCAAGTACGTAACGAAGTGAATCAGATGCTTCCAGTCGCCTGCTGGGTTCTCACAGTCGGAGTTTATGGCGTGGGATTGTGTCGTGCGCGTGTACTTGGCGGGGTGTCATTAACTCGCTATGTCCCTTCTTAGGCATGTTTTGTCCACGATGCCGTTTCGACATACGTGTGTATGTGCAGGCGCTTGTGGGTATTCTATGATACATCCCCAAAATTGTATCGAGTTGGCTACAACATAATATTGTTGTTGGTTTCGGTAATCGGACATGTTTCAACAGTCTCTCAAATAAATAAATTGATATAATGTTATTTCATGGTTACTGCATATTATTGCAAGTTCCATGCATAATGGATGACCTGGGTCGGTTGACTAGATTGTAAATAGCCCGGCATGCACATCCACTGCCGGATGGCAGTCCGTCGATCGGTAGCAGGGTTCATTTAATCATTGTTGCGTGGATCAGTGCAAACATTGTAGTGCAAAGTGTGTAAACATGTTAAACTCGTGTTTATCCGGCTGACATTCAAAACAACTCGTAGTTTTACTGCTTCCGTCCATTTCCCATCACAATGAATATATCCTAGTGTCGCCCGGTTACAGGGAAAGGACAACTATTGGTTAACTGACATCTCACAGAACGTCTAAATTAACATTGTTATATATTTCAGATTAAAACTTGAACTAATGCAAAACTAATTAAAACACTATTCAACAGCTACACGGTGGGTGTTTAGAACATAATTAAAACCATGATACCATCTACATGACGACATGAATCAGATAGAAATGAAGACACCACAAAATATAATCTTTACCTCAGTCAGCAGTGCTATGTTATTTTCTTCATGGAGATCTGATGGGTTTGGCTTCATCTCTGGTGGTTGGGACTGGCTTTGTGCAACAACGGGTAATTCTATCTTGGTATAAATATTTGTGTTATTGCTGGAATTGTTGTGAGTTCGTTTCACTGGACTGAAGAAATTTTTATAAAATTGTTTGGGCTCTAATTTGTGTTTGAGATATTCACTGATCGCGTCAGGTTTTAACTTCAGCGTCCCGTAAATAACTTCGGCGTCCCGTAAATAACTTCAGCGTCCCGTAAATAACTTCAGCGTCCCGTAAATAACTTCAGCGTCCCGTAAATAACTTCAGCGTCCCGTAAATAACTTGAACGTTTTTGCATATTTCGATCTTGTTCAACCCCGAACTGTCTAACTAATGTTTTTCTCCAACTGTTTGTTGACATTTTTTCATATTCTGAAGATGGATTTTTGCAGATATACGTAACTTTTGGTGATCAAAAAATTGTAGGTTGACGAAGCGTTTTCTTCGGTGTCGTCATTTTTGCATGAGCGTGTCACGTGACGGCGTAAAAGGAAGAACGAAATGGTGCGATAATGTTCTCCGAGTGCACGACAAAGTGAGGGGGCGCGAAAGTCCGAAGCGTAAAATATCGATGTCCGACCCCCCACAAACGAAAGTAATTTCGTCTAATATCCGACATCGATGTTCTGAGATGATCCCTTAACTAGTGAATATCGCTGTACATTGCCTTTAAACACAACGGCGGCATTTCTCCGTCTCGTTCGTCAACCCGCCAATCAATCAACTCGTCGGTCCGTGGAACCCCTACACTCCACAAGAGCCGAGTTAACAATGCAGGTACGCAGGCGTCCAAACATTGGCACATTCGCTCGGGTCTTGGCCGCCTTTCCTTTCAACGGTCTCTACTTCAGTTGCAGTGAACTCTTCCGTCGAGAGCACTTGCCGAAAAGTCATTAGTTTCAACGATGTGCGACACATTGCAGGGTGGGGTCAACATTTAATGGAGCGGTCGTCATTATGCGCTTGTGTTACATCTATTTATCTCGTTTCCGTCAGTTCGTGGTCGACATCTAGTGACCATCTTTCTCCTGTCTGTGCACTGCCTCTCACTGCCTCGCTCTGCCTCTCACTGCCTCGCTCTACCTCGCACTGCCTCTCACTGTCTCGCTCTGCCTCTCACTGCCTCGCTCTACCTCGCACTGCCTCTCACTGCCTCGCTCTGCCTCTCACTGCCTCGCTCTACCTCGCACTGCCTCGCTCTGCCTCGCACTGCCTCTCACTGTCTCGCTCTGCCTCGCACTGCCTCGCTCTGCCTCGCACTGCCTCGCTCTGCCTCGCACTGCCTCTCACTGTCTCGCTCTGCCTCGCACTGCCTCGCTCTGCCTCGCACTGTCTCTCACTGTCTCGCTCTGCCTCGCATTGCCTCGCTCTGCCTCGCACTGCCTCTCACTGTCTCGCTGTACCTCGCACTGCCTCGCTCTGCCTCGCACTGCCTCGCTCTGCCTCGCACTGCCTCGCGCTGCCTCGCACTGCCTCTCACTGTCTCGCTCTGCCTCGCACTGCCTCGCTCTGCCTCGCACTGCCTCTCACTGTCTCGCTCTGCCTCGCACTGCCTCGCTCTGCCTCGCACTGCCTCTCACTGTCTCGCTCTGCCTTGCGTAGTTCCGTCCGCTTCTGCTGCGTCGTCGGCTTCACCCGGTCCATCCACCTAGTTCTCGGGAGTCCTCTTCTCCTCGTACCTTCTATCGTCATCGGCATTGTCTCTTCTCCTCGTACCTTCTGTCGTCATCGGCATTGTCTCTTCTCCTCGTACCTTCTATCGTCATCGGCATTGTCTCTTCCCCTCGTACCTTCTATCGTCATCGGCATTGTATCTTCTCCTCGTACCTTCTATCGTCATCGGCATTGTCTCTTCTCCTCGTACCTTCTATCGTCATCGGCATTGTCTCTTCTCTAGTCCACATTTCTCCTACTTAAATATGAACTGTCTGTGTGAAAACCTACGTAGCCTTTGATATAGCTGTTATTTAGGCAGAAGGGTTATATTTTTAAGAAATGTGCAACATTTCGAACATTTGAACTAATAGAACGTAGCACTAGAACTTCCCTAGTTTTGTCTTGTAAATCATCGCAGAATGGCAAGATATTTCAGGGACACGTTTGTAAAACAAAATGTTATACTGCCCAACGTAATATTACTAGTAAAGCGTTTATAATTTGTCGGTTCTCTGTCAGCTCAAATAGATGTGACATATTTCGTCGTTAATTGATCGTGGCCATTCGATTATTCTAAATCGACCACTTTCTCAGCAATCACCCTAAGACGAATTCATACTATACATGTGATGAAGCGGTTACGATCGAAAAAGAGTTTCGCAACGAACATCTGTTTAAATTCGTGGTACGATACAACATGGCGTACATCATAGTGTTCACACGACGTACATCATAGTGTTCACACGACGTACATCATAGTGTTCGCACGACGTACATCATAGTGTTCACGCGACGTACATCATAGTGTTCACAGAGCTCGTTCTCACACAGGGCCATCAATAAACACAATATTTGACCTACTGATTGTACTAATCCTAACAGTGTGCATGGATATGTTAAAAAATAAAACATGACATAATTAAATTTGATGAAGGCGGACACTACATGGATGAAACATTGTAGGATTCTAGATAAACCAACTGTTTCCTTATCACTTGCCATCTGGGTTTGTTGCTATGTGTGGCAATCTTCTTAAATCTTGTTAAATCTAATATCCCAACAAATCGAGAATGAGTGCGTCAGAAATTGCTTGTTCTTTCAAGACAAGTGGTCTTAGATGAACTATACAAACATGACATGTTCGTTGTTTTCCACGCTCTTGTAGTAGTCGTACAAAAAGTGTTTTAGCTGTAACATTGCCCACCCAATCTCTCTCCCTCTCTATCTCACTCTCTCTCTCTCCCTCCCTCTTTCTCTCTCGCTCTCTCTCTCTCTCTCTCTCTCTCTCTCTCTCTCTGTCTCTATCTCTCTCTCTCTCTCTCTCTCTCTCTCTCTCTCTCTCTCTCTGTCTCTCTCTCTCTGTCTCTCTCTCTCTCTGTCTCTCTCTCTCTGTCTCTCTCTCTCTTCTCTCTCTCTCTCTCTCTCTCTCTTCTCTCTCTCTCTCTCTCTCTCTCTCTCTCTCTCTCTCTCTCTCTCTCTCTCTCTCTCTCTCTCTCTCTCTCTCTCTCTCTCTCTCTCTCTCTCTCTCTCTCTCTCTCTCTCTCTCTCTCTCTCTCTCTCTCTCTCTCTCTCTCTCTCTCTCTCTCTCTCTCTCTCTCTCTCTCTCTCTCTCTCTCTCTCTCTCTCTCTCTCTCTCTCTCTCTCTCTCTCTCTCTCTCTCTCTCTCTCTCTCTCTCTCTCTCTCTCTCTCTCTCTCTCTCTCTCTCTCTCTCTCTCTCTCTCTCTCTCTCTCTCTCTCTCTCTCTCTCCCTCTCTCTCTCTCTCTCTCTCTCTCTCTTACTGTACGTTGTTACCGTAACTGTACATTGTTACCGCTACTGTACATTGTTATCGTTACGCTGCACTGAACGTATAAATAATTAATTACATGTGTAAATGTCAATGTGACATAATTGTATTCGACAGCACGAGACATTTTTTATCAATGACGTAAACTCAATACATCTTTGTCCCATGCAGCTGTGACGTATGCGAGTTCTACCGAGTCTAGCCGGGCAATAGCATTGTTGCTACAGCGCGTTCTACTAGTCCTCGCACTTTCTGTCTGCCATTTATAATCATATGAATCCATGATATTAATATCTTTCTTGAAGCAACATTAAGCCTACCAGAAATATCTTTAAAACACAATCTTTCTGTGCGCGAAGGAAGGAATATTTTTCATCCCATGTCGTGAGTCGTGACGCCATTGTTTCAGACGGTCCAGTCTTTTCACTGGGTAGCAGAATATAATGTCTATAACTTCTATTGTTTAATTTCTAGCTATAGTGTAGCGTCAAAAAGTTACGTAGCCTGCAAAATACTTGAATCATCAATAGTAGTCGTTATGCACAAAGACAACCATTTTGTGTGTACTCTGGCACACCTACTCCGAGAGAACACATTACGTCACAAGGTTGTTGAGTCCAGCGTTGCCATTGGTTGTCGGAAAGTAGTTAACGTCACTGCCTTTTTTTGACGAGTCATAATGTAAGAAGGTATCACAATTAGGTCCGATTCTAAGACAATTAAAATACTAAATGTGCCGTATGTGCCGCATGTGCCATATGTGCCGTATAGCTGTTTATGTGTTTTACCTTAAACAGATGTGCAGTGTATGGTGAAAACCGTACTGCTCGATCATGTGTAAGATCATACCATGTTTATCTTTCGATCTAAATGACGTCTCGAAACTTCCGCGTGCACATTTATTGTCGTATCTCTGTTCACTGATCATATTAACAACATATCCTTCCTCTTGGTGTCACCGCTGCAGCGTATGTATCACTGATACTGGTGTCCTTGTGTTGGTAGACATGCCCGCAGTAGACCCGGCGCGTCAACGACGACGGTGACGACGCAAGCTGCAGCTGTGACTCGAGATCCGTCGCCTAGCAGAGACCCGGGGCAGCGCATCTGGCGCAGGGACATAGCGCGATAGAGGAGAAGAAGACGGTTCACTTCGAAATGGATCTCGTCGACGTGAACCATGGAGACGTGAACCATGGAGACGTGAACCATGGAGACGACTCCGGCGGCGATAGTGAGAACCGGCTGTTCTTTCGTTCGGGCAACGCGCCGCACTACAAGAAGGCTGGCGGCGGCAAATCGGTCCACGTCGAGTTTCTGGATATGCATGAGCTGGGCAAGCCGGCAGCCGCAGACGCCGCGCGAACACCGGGCCCGAAGGCAGCGACGGGTCACCGCAGCAGCGCGCGCTACCGAGAGCCCCGTATGTCTCTGCTAGGCAAGCCGCTCAACTATCGCGCCCACTTCCGGGATGCTCGTTCGCGGCGCGCGCAGGCCAAGGTCTACAACTTCCTGGAGCGGCCGAAAGACTGGAGAGCCATATCATACCATCTGCTTATGTGAGTGTTCCTTTCTTCGAGTTCTACGAGTGATATTGGTACATGATTCCCATTTATATATGACTCCCGGGGTTCCATTCGCCATTACGTCACCGACTAATGTCCCAGCTTATATGTGACGACTCCCAACACTTCATAATAACCCACAAACTCCTGCGACGGATGGGGAGGCCGGGGCTAGTTGCTACAATTTTCAGTTAAAGTAACTTTTTTTGTGTGAAGCATGTTAGATACATTATTTCTGTCAACGTATACATTACATTTATTAATCGTGTTAGTAACATGTACCATATCAATGATATTCCATATTATAGCTAGGTAGTTATGTGACGTTTCCCTGGCGCCGTCGACTGTAATAACTAGCCCCGTAAGCAGGGCAAGTTGTTACCTCATACAGGACAAGTTGTTACATCATATTGGACACGTTGTTACCTCATACGGGACACGTTGTTACATCATACGGGACACGTTGTTACCTCATACGGGACACGTTGTTACCTCATACGGGACACGTTGTTACATCATACGGGACATGTTGTTACCTCATACGGGACACGTTGTTACCTCATACGGGACACGTTGTTACATCATACGGGACACGTTGTTACCTCATACGGGACAAGTTGTTACCTCATACGGGACAAGTTGTTACCTCATACGGGACACGTTGTTACCTCATACGGGACACGTTGTTACATCATACGGGACACGTTGTTACATCATACGGGAATATGTATTGTTATAAAACATTCATCCTTATCTGCTAATTTTATACACATATACCGTCCTCCTGCAAGCACAACTAAATTTGTTGATGAATTTCTAGATTTCTTTGAAACCACCTTACAATTCCAAGAAAACCTTTACATGTTTGGAGATTTCAATATCCAACCTTGATTTACTAAGTCTAAACACTAGATCATTCATGGATGTCCTTCAAACATATACATTACATCAACACGTTTCATTTCCTACACATGTTCATTGTCATTGGCTCGACCTGTTTATTACTAGATCTACTTTCATTAACATCAAGGCAATATTTCCTACTGATGGTTTATCAGACCACCATTGTGTCAGTATTGATTTGTGGTTGCAAGCTGGTTCAAGATCTAGAAAAAAATTATCACATTTCGACCAATAAATAAAATTAACATAAATACCCTTCATGATGATCTAGCAAATTCTGATCTTTTGATCAAACCTAAATCTACATTATGCGAGCTTGTTAATCAGTACAATGAAATATTAAGTAAACTCCTGGATAAACATGCTCCTAAACAAACCAAAAGTGTACAAGTTCGCCCTCCGTCAGCATGGTCTCATGAAATAATTGTAGCAAAACGTCATCGTCGATATCTTGAAAGAATTTGGCGACGAACTCGTTCTCCACTTGATCGATCCCGTTATTCTAAACAGCTACATATATGTAATCACATGATGTCAAAAGCAAAGTCTGATTACTATACACATTTTATCTCAATAAATTCTGAAAACCCTCGCCAGATGCGGAAATCTGTAAACACAATTCTACTTCGGCAGAAATTAAAAGCACTGCCTGAACATTCTTCATTGAATACATTGTGTAGTTCTTTTTCAAAATACTTTACAAATAAGATTGCTCGTATTCGATCAAATTTTTTCATTAATGATAATGACTATGATTTCCCTGAGCCACCACTTTCTGAAAATACACTACAACTACTAATGAAGTTCTCGTCATTATTAAAAAATATCCTAACAAATCGTGTGATCTTGACCCATTTCCAACACTTCTACTAAAAAGCTGTATCGATCAACTCATCTTTCCCATTACTACCGTCATAAACCTTTCAATGCAGAGTAGAGTTGTTCCACGGGATTTCAATGTAAATCCACTTATTAAAAAACAAACTTTGTGCAAAAATTACCTAAAGAATTATCGTCCTATCTCCAAGCTCAGTTTTCTGTCAAAAATATTGGAAATACTTGTTGCTAATCGCCTTCATGAACATATTTACAACCATCACTTATCAAATGATCTACAGTCTGCATATAAACGATTCCACTCTACCGAAACAGCTCAAGATACACAATGATATAGTTGATAGCCTGGACAAAGTCGCACCACTCACTTTACTTGATCTCTCAGCTGCTTTCGATACAATTGATCATATAATCCTTTTACAACGCCTCCATAGATATTTTGGCATTTCTGGCCCAGCTCTTCGGTGGTTCAAATAATATTTTTTCAGACAGATATCAAAGTATTAACATATCTGGCACATTATCTTGCCCGCAACACCTTCCTTTTGGAGTGCCGCAAGGATCCGTCCTTGGTCCTGTTCTGTTCAGCTTATATACTACATCGCTCAGCCAAGTTATTGCTAATCATAATCTCAGTCATCACCTTTATTCTGATGACACACAGGTTTACATATCACTTTCACAATCAAATGCACAAGAATCTGTTTCGACTTTAAATGGTTTTCTTACTGATATCTTGTTGTGGATGGAATCACGTAAGCTAAAGCTTAATCCAGATAAAACAGACCTTATTATTATTGGCACTAAACAACAACGAAATAGACTCATCAGCCATTTTCCAGTTAAACTGATTGGCAGTGATACATTCCCATCAGATACTGTTCGCAATCTTGGTGTTGTCTTTGATAGTGACTTCAACTTTCGCCAGCATATTTTTTAAGTATGTAAACCCTGTTTCTATCATATTCGTGATCTCCGTCAAATTCGGCTTCACATATCTATATCTACTGCTAAAACAATATCAATGCCATTAATTAGTAGCCGCCTTGACTATTGTAATTCACTACTAAATAAAATTGCTAACGAGTACAAAATTGTCCGGCACGTGTGGTTCTCAGGGCACCTCGGTTTTCACCGTAACTACCACTACTTAAACAGTTACACTGGCTTCCAGTTTCTTATCGAATTGATGTTAAGCTGTCCACTCTTACATATCGCGCTCTATCTACACAACAACCACCCTACTTGGCTAGTCTCCTGCATCTTTCAAATATCCCTAGGCAGCTAAGATCAGAAATTTCACAACTTATTGTACCTAAAACAAAATTTAACTTGGGTAAACGTGCTTTCTCTGTCGCTGCGCCTAGGGTCTGGAATGAACTCCCTATCACTTTGAAAACATCTGAAACTATTGCTATTTTCCGAAAAAAACTCAGGACATATTTGTTCCAAATTGCATTTCCACCATACATGTTCGGTTGTCCCTCGTTCTGATACTGACTTTTGCGCGCCCCTGTTCACGATTATGCTTAATGATTATGTTTGTTGCGATTCTGAGGTCAGGGCCGTGCCATTAAGATTGAACAAGATTGCCATCCATTGCAATACACCCAGATGGCAAGTGGACAAGGAAGCCGTTGGATCATCGAGAGTCAAACTTCGTCAATATTTGTAAATTTACTTTTTAAACAAATTCAAGTTGCAGCATTTAGAGTACTGGTTATGCACCAGTACCATAGGCTTCACATATGAAACGTCGTGATTAAATAAGTTTCCTTCTTTCAGTCATTATCAGTACATAACTAGTTGGCTGAGCCTTCGGTGTGAGCCGCCCGAGCGTCGTTACAGTTGTAACAACTTGCCCCGATACAATGGTAACAACTTGCCCCAAACACAATTTTTGCATTTGAACGCACGTGAACGATAACAAATACTGAAATTATATACTATATAGCATATATGTTTCAAGTTTCATTCAATCAATCAATCAATTGACTGGGCCGATCGTAGGGTGCGCGTTTGGAGGCTTCCACATAGATCTTTCTCCATCTG
Source organism: Lamellibrachia satsuma (assembly GCA_033239005.1). Taxonomy (NCBI): domain Eukaryota; kingdom Metazoa; phylum Annelida; class Polychaeta; order Sabellida; family Siboglinidae; genus Lamellibrachia; species Lamellibrachia satsuma. The sequence continues at coordinate 7,724,427 of BSQZ01000025.1, forward strand.
GGACGGTTGTGGGCAGCATCGCATCATTCCTGTGGCTCCAGATCCGTCCACTCTCGAATGTTGTCCACGTACATTTTTTGTGGTCTTCTTCGTTTTCTGCCGCCTTTGACCGTGTCTTGTATATGTCTTTGGCAAGTTGTACGACAAAACCATTGGAGTTTTCGGCGTTTTACTGTGGCCAAACGAGGTTCTTGTGGTCCTGCGGCTTCAGTGAAGGCTTGCATTACTGATATATTTGTTAAGTGGTCTCTGTAAGAAATTGTCAGGATCCTTCTGAAAGATTTCATCCACGAAACATAAAAAAGTGGCTGCGTGAGATGATATTTTATATAACCTGTACACGTGTGCGCATTGCATATGTTTCCTTGATATAAGCCTTGTGTTTGATTTCCTATGAGGCCGCACTGATTTAACATCAAACAAATTACCCTTTTGGTTTGTCCACAATCAACCCCTATTTTAAGATAAGACATTTATGTCAAAATTAATCAGTAATAAAACAGATTCCAAGAAAACGTGACACTTATAAATCTTCCTTCATTTATAACAAGGCCCACTTGAGAGATAAGATTCACCTTTCCCTACGGACCACACATTCCGGTTCGCTGGTGCAATGGTAAAAACACTAAAACTTGTACTCAAAAATACGTCGTATCTCACGGTATCGACCACTGCGTTGAGGCATGAAATTGACATTTTACGACAAAATTTACCGCGATCATGCAGATAGAATTGCTGTGGGTGCGTGAGGCGAGACGAAGTGCCATCACGCAATGCGACACTTTATGCAAGTTTTAATACCAGCTGCTTCCGTCAGGGCGGCTAGTGCAAGGTCGACTTTCTTGTGGGTGACGAAGAGACAGAGAAACGGAGAGACGGAGTTAGAGACATATGAGAGACGGGGAGACAGAGAGACAGCGAAACGGAGAGATGGAGAGACGGAGAGACGGAGAGACGGAGAGACGGAGAGACGGAGAGACGGAGAGACGAAGTTAGAGACATATGAGAGACGGAGAGACGGCGAGACGGAGTTACAGACATATGAGAGACGGGGAGACAGAGAGACAGAAAGACGGAGATACGGACACACGGAGAGACAGAGAGACGGAGAGACGGAGAGACGTAGTTACATACATATGAAAGATGGGGAGACAGAGAGACGGACAGATGGAGAGACGGAAAGACGGGAGAGAGGGACTGAGTTTTAACAAGATTTAACAAGATTTGCCATCCAAGCCAAAGGCCCAGATGGCAAGTGGACAAGGAAGCCATTGGCTTATCGAGAGTCCAACAATGTTCATCTACTTATAACCCGCCCTCCTGAGATATGTGTCAACCTTGTTTTTAAACATATTCACGCTGCTAGCAGTTACACAATCTGTAGACAATTTGTTCCATTCATTTATTGTCCTCTGTGAGAACGAGTGCTTCCTGATGTCCAATCTACATTGATCCTTTACTAATTTTACCTCATGTCCTCTAGTTCTGCTATCCTTCTTGAGTGAGAAAAACATATTTCTATCAATACCCATTCAATATCTTAAAAACTTCAATTTGATCTCCTCTTAACCTCCTTGTCTCTAGAGTTGTTAAACCACATTCTTTCAGGCGTTCTTCATAACTAAGGTCTCTCAGTTCTGGAATCATTTTAGTTGCTCTCCTTTGTATGCGTTCAAGCGTATCTATATCCTTCTTACGATATGGTCTCCATGCTCCATGCTACAGTATTCTAAATGAGGTCTAACTATTGCTTCATAAAGAGGTATAATTAACTTTTTTCCTTGTATGTTATGTTTCTTCTAATCAATCCAAGAATTTGATTACCCTTTGAAGCTGCAATACCACACTGCTCTGAAACTTTCATATCAGCGCTTATTGTAACTCCTAAGTCCTTTTCTTTTACAGTAGTACCCAGAACAGTATCTCCCATTTTATAGTTTACATTCTATAAAATGGGAGATACTTAGACGCTGAAGGTAGAGCGGTGGCGGTGAATACACGTAAGTAGGTTTAAGTTTGTTCATTGTTCGGTCGGATGGTTGCAACGTTCTTAGCCTGTAGCACTAATAATCTCCATGTATTCCTGCTCTGGGCTAATAATGTCAGCGAGACTCTTGGACTCCTTCCTTCTCTTACCCACTACACCAGCTCTCCGTCTTCCATCGCCCTTTCCCTACTTCCTCATCTCCGCACTTTCCTGACTATCTTTCGTTGTTCCAGTTCCCGAAGTAGAGGCAATACAATGAATCACAAACAATAAATCAGACATCTCAACGGTGGCTGCAAAAGCTGGAATGTTTGCGCTGATAACGACGTTATTGACCCCATGGGTGACAGAAATCAGGAACAGATTTTAATGCTGACACCCTCGGGTGCTTTTGGTCAAATGTTGTCTTGTGTCCGTTCCGCTTTGGTCCACCATCGCGATTTATTTACCATAATATAAATCGTGGCTGCACTTGACAATCTACGATGGATGAAGTCGACTTTCTCGTGCCATTTCCTGTATTGGGGATAGATTACTGTTACACAACCGGGTCCATGGTATACGAATCAAGTGCTAGTCATTTTGAGACGGTATCCCCTTTCAAGGATTTTTGCACCTTGAAAAAATAGGACCCACTTATAGACTACGACATGTCTGATGCGCCCGGGAGAGAAATGCGGCTGTCCATATTTACCAATACAACTTGTAGAGTTTTCGAGTTTGAATTTAGCTGGTGAACTTTCATTTTTCATTCCTTGGGTAGTGCAGTCAATTACTACAGCAAATACACACCAATATTCACATATTAAAAACCACAAATTATATTATTGTTAGCTGAAAGTACAACAAACGTCAACATCTTCATCGGCGGGAACAGTAAACAAGAATCTTGTAGCATTAGTTCTAAGTAAAGCAGATGACAGGTTGGTAATATTTGTGAATTAATGAGCGAAAGGCAAATGTGAAAGGGCCTTCCTTTCGCGTTGACGTGGCGCCACTGGACCACGTATGACGTCATTGACAATAGCAGCGATAAAAAGTACACTAAGCTCTCCTATTCTGACGTCATCATCATCCCGCGCTCCCTCGTGGGTATTATGACGTCACAAACGAATGCATAGCATATTACGTCCACTCTGCGAATTACCCATTAATACATTATGTAGTCAAAGCATACTGATATAAAAAGTCACTATCATGTCCTAATAACAACACCAGTTGTGTGTTACATATGTATTTTGCTTATAATGAAATAAGGCAGCATTTCGTTCTTTCTCGGTTCAAAACAAAAACGTTTAGAAATTAAGGGAAACGTAGATAGCTGATCAACGAAACCTTCCCTGGGTTACTTAACAAATGCGAGTCATTTTGTTTCTAGAAAGCATCGGCTGTTGTTATATCATGGGTTACACATTAATTAAACCTTGAAACGCTAAAGTCGTGTTTTGATTGTCATTGCTCGCATTGTCGATATATCAATACCACTGCAAGATTCGTTGCTAGTTATTGTGTCGAGCATCGACATTGGCGGTCACATTACACCTCCAACTAACACATACAGCACAACGACCTTCTAATTAGTGCTGCTGCTGTGGCTGTTGTTGTTGTTGTTGTTGTTGCTGCTGCTGCTGCTGCTGCTGCTGCTGCTGCTGCTGCTGCTGCTGCTGCTGCTGCTGCTGCTGCTGCTGCTGCTGCTGCTGCTGCTGCTGCTGCTGCTGCTGCTGCTGCTGCTGCTGCTGCTGCTGCTACTGCTGATGATGGCGATGGTGATGGTGATGGTGATGATGATGAGGAGGAGGAGGATAATAATGATGACGAACAAAACGACCAAGGTAATACGACGATGCTTTATATAAACACATCAATTTAACAGCAGACGTGTCTTTAACATGTGTATTTGTGCCTAAATCGGTCCCACGCGGACGCGTTATCATCATCTGCCGAGACCACACGAATGCCAAAGTTTACGCTCGAGACCATAAACGGTCATCCTTTTGTCATTAAGTATCAAAGAAGGCGCCCGTCGAACACGACGTGATTATTTATTTACCGAGCCAATTTACGTTGCTGGGGGCTAATGTCGTTCTTTCCTTCGGTGCGTCCTCCCTCCGGGACGCGGCAAGAAAACCTACATTATTTATGCATTGCATGTCCACCACAAGTTGATATGCCGTTGATTTCTGGGTACACCAACCCCTGCTGCTGTTACTGAAACACTATTTGTATTTAAAATGACTCGCCAAACTAGCTGCTGACTCAGATGTTAAAATAAATGTGTGGCTAGAGTATTGTGGCTAGAGTATTGTGGCTAGAGCTGAGAACAACAAGAGTAAAACACGATAATACATTTCTCACGCGCTTCCTCGAGGAGGGGTCGGAATGATCCCTTTTTTGAGAGACTTTTTTTAACTTTAATTAACTTTAATTTTTTCACAAATCATCACATAAATCCCCGGCTGATTGTGGACGCTCGAACCCCCTTTTCAAATATATATATATATATATATATATATATATATATATATATATATATATATATATATATATATATATATATATATATATATATATATATATATATATATATATATATATATGTGCTGCAGTAAACTGTCATCCGCCTTCTCCGCCTTCTTCCTCTCCACCTTCTTCCTCTCCACCTTCTCCCTCTCCGCCTACTCCCTCTCCACCTTCTTCCTCTCCGCCTTCTCCCTCTCCACCTTCTCCATCTCCGCCTTCTCCCTCTCCACCTTCTTCCTCTCCACCTTCTCCCTCTCTGCCTTCTCCCTCTCCACCTTCTCCCTCTCCACCTTCTCCCACTCCACCTTCTTCCTCTCCGCCTTCTCCCTCTCCACCTTCTCCCTCTCCACCTTCTTCCTCTCCACCTTCTTCCTCTCCACCTTCTCCCTCTCCACCTTCTTCCTCTCCGCCTTCTCCCTCTCCACCTTCTTCCTCTCCGCCTTCTCCCTCTCCACCTTCTCCCTCTCAACCTTCTTCCTCTCCACCTTCTCCCACTCCACCTTCTTACTCTCCGCCTTCTCCCACTCCACCTTCTTCCTCTCCGCCTTCTTCCTCTCCGCCTTCTTCCTCTCCGCCTTCTCCCTCTCCGCCTTCTCCCTCTCCACCTTCTCCCTCTCCGCCTTCTTCCTCTCCGCCTTCTCCCTCTCCACCTTCTTCCTCTCCACCTTCTTCCTCTCCGCCTTCTCCCTCTCCACCTTCTTCCTCTCCGCCTTCTCCCTCTCCACCTTCTTCCTCTCCACCTTCTCCCTCTCCACCTTCTCCCTCTCCACCTTCTTCCTCTCCGTCTTCTCTCTCTCCACCTTCTCCTTCTCCACCTTCTTCCTCTCCGTCTTCTCTCTCTCCACCTTCTCCCTCTCCACCTTCTCCCACTCCACCTTCTTCCTCTCCGCCTTCTCCCTCTCCACCTTCTCCCTCTCCACCTTCTTCCTCTCCACCTTCTTCCTCTCTGCCTTCTCGCTCTCCACCTTCTTCCTCTCCGCCTTCTCCCTCTCCACCTTCTTCCTCTCCGCCTTCTCCCTCTCCACCTTCTCCCTCTCCACCTTCTTCCTCTCCACCTTCTCCCTCTCCACCTTCTCCCTCTCCGCCTTCTCCCTCTCCACCTTCTTCCTCTCCGCCTTCTTCCTCTCCGCCTTCTTCCTCTCCACCTTCTCCCTCTCCTCCTTCTCCCTCTCCACCTTCTCCCTCTCCGCCTTCTCCCTCTCCACCTTATCCCTTTTCCGCCTTCTCCCTTTTCTGCCTTCTCCCTCTCCACCTTCTCCCTCTCCGCCTTCTCCCTCTCCGCCTTCTCCCTCTCCACCTTCTTCCTCTCTGCCTTCTACCTCTCCGCCTTCTCCCTTTTCCGCCTTCTCCCTCTCCACCTTCTTCCTCTTCGCCTTCTCCCTCTCCACCTTCTTCCTCTCCACCTTCTTCCTCTCCGCCTTCTCCCTCTCCACCTTCTCCCTCTCCACCTTCTCCCTCTCCACCTTCTCCCTCCCTCTCCACCTTCTCCCTCTCCGCCTTCTCCCTCTCCGCCTTCTCCCTTTTCTGCCTTCTCCCTTTTCCGCCTTCTCCCTCACCACCTTCTCCCTCTCCGCCTTCTCCCTCTCCACCTTCTCCCTCTCCGCCTTCTTCCTCTCCGCCTTCTCCCTTTTCCGCCTTCTCCCTGTCCGACAGTCGACGTATTTAATTTGCTCAATGCTTAATCTCTGTGACATGATGACGTTGTAAAGGTCAGCCCAGTCCAACTGTTGCAAAAGTGATTAATCACAGTGGAAGGCGGTGTCCAGTAGACTTGTCGTTACCAAGAAGACAATATCAAACTACCGATAAATTGAGTGGTTAGATACTTGCAGTGACCATAGAAAATGTCAGCAATTAGCAGCTGACACTACATTGGTTATTTGTGTTGCATGTTTTGTTTAGAAAACAACATTTTGCAACATTAACTAGCAAAGCTAGCCTTTTCTAAATCCATTGAATGCTCTATATTAATCACATCGTAACTGCTACACACACATCAAGTATGTCAGTATGTTGCTTGATCAGTCTGCCTGAGATTCACTGATTCATTGATCGATCGATAGATGGATGGATTGGTCGTTCGTTCGTTTGTTCGTTCGTTCGTGTTATATCACTCAGTCAGTTAAGTCAGTCATTCATTCAGTCAGTCAGCCAGCCAACCAACCAGAGAGACAGTCAGTCAGTCAGTGATTTACTCAATCAGCTAGTCAATCCGTCTTTGATTACTTTATTTCGTTCGCCGTATGCCGAGTTCACAATCCCTGACATCGCGCGTGTTCGGTGTAGTCACGTTCACTGACGCCACACGGACCAGCATCCTCCATTGATCAGTGGCTCGGTGTTCCACACTGATACTCACGGACACTGTCGTTAATTGCAGCGATTAGCGGAGGTGATGGACGAGTCATCGCTAGTTGCGACACACCCGCCATGTTCTTGCCTTCACGAGGCCACTCACAGACAATTCCGCGAATGCGGGTGCTATATGAAGGCGCAGTGTTAGGCGTAATCAATAAACTGTGAATTGTGTAAGAGTGATCAATACAATATCCAATGCCATCATTGTTTATTTGAAAACTCACGAATACGGAGGCGCAGAAACTCGGGAGTAATACAGGAAGAATAGTTTAATCACCACGAGTTACTTTATAACATCAGCAAGATAAGGAAGTAGGCCTATCTCGATCACCAAAGTAGAGCAGCTGATTCATGCTCTAGTGCATAGTCATATTGACTACTGTAATGCTCTACTGACTGGACTGATTCATGCTCTACTGACTGGACTGATTCATGCTCTACTGACTGTACTGATTCATGCTCTACTGACTGTACTGATTCATGCTCTACTGACTGTACTGATTCATGCTCTACTGACTGGACTGATTCATGCTCTACTGACTGTACTGATTCATGCTCTACTGACTGTACTGATTCATGCTCTACTGACTGGACTAATTCATGCTCTACTGACTGTACTGATTCATGCTCTACTGACTGTACTGATTCGTGCTCTACTGACTGGACTGATTCATGCTCTACTGACTGGACTGATTCATGCTCTACTGACAGTACTGATTCATGCTCTACTGACTGTACTGATTCATGCTCTACTGACTGTACTGATTCATGCTCTACTGACTGGACTGCCAAAATACAATATCAAGAAGCTACAAATGGTAAAAAACACCACAGCCAGGGGTTGTGCTGAGTTGGAAAGTCCGAGAATCTAACTCCAATTCCCAAACGACTCCATTGGCTGCCAGTCGAGTTCAGCATCAAATACAAGGTGTGTCTATTGACCTTCAACGCACTGCACGGTCATGGCCTCGAGTACGTGACACAGATGTTTACCAGAAGGGACACACCACACGGTCATGGCCTCGAGTACATGACACAGATGTTTACCACAAGGGACACACCACACGGTCATGGCCCCGAATACAAGACACAGATGTTTACCACCAGGGACACGCCACACGGTCATGGCCCCGAGTACGTGACACAGATGTTTACCACAAGGGACACACCACACGGTCATGGCCCCGAATACAAGACACAGATGTTTACCACCAGGGACACACCACACGGTCATGGCCTCGAGTACATGACACATATGTTTGTCACCAGGGACACACCACACGGTCATGGCCTCGAGTACATGACACAGATGTTTGTCACCAGGGACACACCACACGGTCATGGCCTCGAGTACATGACACTGATGTTTACCACCAGGGACACACCACACGGTCATGGCCTCGAGTACATGACACAGATGTTTACCACCAGGGACACACCACACGGTCATGGCCTCGAGTACATGACACAGATGTTTACCACCAGGGACACACCACACGGTCATGGCCTCGAGTACATGACACAGATGTTTATCACCAGGGACACGCCACACGGTCATGGCCCCGAGTACAAGACACAGATGTTTACCACCAGGGACACACCACACGGTCATGGCCTCGAGTACATGACACAGATGTTTACCACCAGGGACACACCACACGGTCATGGCCTCGAGTACACGACACAGATGTTTACCACCAGGTACACACCACACGGTCATGGCCTCAAGTACATGACACTGATGTTTACCACCAGGGACACACCACACGGTCATGGCCTCGAGTACATGACACTGATGTTTACCACCAGGGACACACCACACGGTCATGGCCTCGAGTACATGACACTGATGTTTACCACCAGGGACACACCACACGGTCATGGCCTCGAGTACATGACACTGATGTTTACCACCAGGGACACACCACACGGTCATGGCCTCGAGTACATGACACTGATGTTTACCACCAGGGACACACCACACGGTCATGGCCTCGAGTACACGACACAGATGTTTACCACCAGGGACACACCACACGGTCATGGCCTCGAGTACATGACACTGATGTTTACCACCAGGGACACACCACACGGTCATGGCCTCGAGTACATGACACTGATGTTTACCACCAGGGACACACCACACGGTCATGGCCCCGAGTACAAGACACAGATGTTTACCACCAGGGACACACCACACGGTCATGGCCTCGAGTACATGACACTGATGTTTACCACCAGGGACACACCACACGGTCATGGCCTCGAGTACACGACACAGATGTTTACCACCAGGTACACACCACACGGTCATGGCCTCGAGTACACGACACTGATGTTTACCACCAGGGACACACCACACGGTCATGGCCTCGAGTACATGACACTGATGTTTACCACCAGGGACACACCACACGGTCATGGCCTCGAGTACATGACACTGATGTTTACCACCAGGGACACACCACACGGTCATGGCCTCGAGTACATGACACAGATGTTTACCACCAGGGACACACCACACGGTCATGGCCTCGAGTACATGACACTGATGTTTACCACCAGGGACACACCACACGGTCATGGCCTCGAGTACATGACACTGATGTTTACCACCAGGGACACACCACACGGTCATGGCCTCGAGTACATGACACTGATGTTTACCACCAGGGACACACCACACGGTCATGGCCCCGAATACAAGACACAGATGTTTACCACCAGGGACACACCACACGGTCATGGCCTCGAGTACATGACACTGATGTTTACCACCAGGGACACACCACACGGTCATTGGCTCGAGTACATGACACATATGTTTGTCACCAGGGACACACCACACGGTCATGGCCTCGAGTACATGACACAGATGTTTGTCACCAGGGACACACCACACGGTCATGGCCTCGAGTACATGACACAGATGTTTGTCACCAGGGGCACACCACACGGTCATGGCCTCGAGTATACGACACAGATGTTTGTCACCACGGACACACCACACGGTCATGGCCTCGAGTACAAGACACAGATGTTTACCACCAGGGACACACCACACGGTCATGGCCTCGAGTACAAGACACAGATGTTTGTCACCAGGGACACACCACACGGTCATGGCCTCGAGTACATGACACAGATGTTTGTCACCAGGGACACACCACACGGTCATGGCCTCGAGTACAAGACACAGATGTTTGTCACCAGGGACACACCACACGGTCATGGCCTCGAGTACATGACACAGATGTTTGTCACCAGGGACACACCACACGGTCATGGCCCCGAGTACAAGACACAGATGTTTACCACCAGGGACACGCCACACGGTCATGACCCCGAGTACATGACACAGATGTTTTCCACCAGGGACACACCACACAGTCATGGCCCCGAGTACATGACACAGATGTTTACCACCAGGGACACACCACACGGTCATGGCCTCGAGTACATGACACATATGTTTGTCACCAGGGACACACCACACGGTCATGGCCTCGAGTACATGACACAGATGTTTGTCACCAGGGACACACCACACGGTCATGGCCTCGAGTACATGACACAGATGTTTGTCACCAGGGACACGCCACACGGTCATGGCCCCGAGTACAAGACACAGATGTTTACCACCAGGGACACGCCACACGGTCATGACCCCGAGTACATGACACAGATGTTTTCCACCAGGGACACACCACACAGTCATGGCCCCGAGTACATGACACAGATGTTTACCACCAGGGACACACAACACGGTCATGGCCTCGAGTACATGACACAGATGTTTGTCACCAGGGACACACCACACGGTCATTGCCCCGAGTACATGACACAGATGTTTGTCACCAGGGACACACCACACGGTCATGGCCTCGAGTACATGACACAGATGTTTGTCACCAGGGACACACAACACGGTCATGGCCTCGAGTACATGACACAGATGTTTGTCACCAGGGACACACCACACGGTCATGGCCTCGAGTACATGACACAGATGTTTGTCACCAGGGACACACCACACGGTCATGGCCTCGCGTACATGACACAGATGTTTGTCACCAGGGACACACAACACGGTCATGGCCTCGAGTACATGACACAGATGTTTGTCACCAGGGACACACCACACGGTCATGGCCTCGAGTACATGACACAGATTTTTGTCACCAGGGACACACCACACGGTCATTGCCCCGAGTATATGACACAGATGTTTGTCACCAGGGACACACCACACGGTCATGGCCTCGAGTACCAGTACTGTTCACAGCGCTTTACAAGTTTAGGATATTTATAAGGCACCAATATCCAAATGGCATCTCTTGAGTGCGCTGCACATATTATCCAAGTAGACCTGCTCGTATGAACGCAGTCTCTACTTCTTTCGGAAGCGTTTAGCAACTCAATCAATAGGCATACTCTACTAAACCACATAGAGTCTACTGTCGCTTTAACTAGTATAAGGAACATGTTGGTCAAACTGTTCCACATATCCGAAGCCCAGGGAAGAACAGGGATTTCAAAGTAGCGCGAGCCCATTGTGGTCACGGTTTGGTGTATAGACAGTTAGGCCCTAACACACTATGGTCTATAGACAGTTAGGCACTAACACATTCCGGTCTATAGATTGTTAGGCCCTAATACACTCCGGTCTATAGACAGTTAGGCCCTAACACAATCCGGTCTATAGACAGTTAGGCCCTAACACACTTCGGTCTATACACCGTTAGGTCCTAACACACTCAGGTCTATGAACAGTTTGGCCTTAACACAGTCTGGTATATAGAGAGTTAGGCCCTAACACACTCCGGTCTATAAACAGTTAGGCCCTAACACACTCTGTAATGTACGAACTGGGAACACGATGGACGTTTAAAGGCGTTATCGATACGTTTAAAGGCGTTACCGATACGTTTAAAGGCGTTACCGATTCGTTTAAAGGCGTTACCGATACATTTAAAGGCGTTACCGACTCGTTTAAGGGCGTTACCAATACGTTTAAAGGCATTACCGATTCGTTTAAAGGCGTTAACGATTCGTTTAAAGGCGTTACTGATACGTTTAAAGGCGTTACCGGTACGCTTAAAGGAAGAGTGTGTTTGTGTTGACCCATGACCTACACGTGACACGTCCGGACTCTCACACTCGTGTCACAGCGTTGAATGTTTAATGTCTCTCCGCGATGGCTAGGGGCTAAACCTAATTTGTCCTAAAGTGCCGTGGAAGACAAAGATGGAGATGGACGCTTGCACTGTGTACTCTTCCTAATATTTACCTGCACTTGGACGTGGACCTCACGCGTAACATACAATAGTACCGGCATCGTCATTATTACACGTGTAATTTTAACTACACAAACTGTAATAAACCAATACCAATTGTACTGTACCAGTTATCACTCATTTATGGAATACCAATTGTACTGTACCAGTTATCACTCATTTATGGAATACCAATTGTACTGTACCAGTTATCACTCATTTATGGAATACTAATTGTACTGTACCAGTTATCACTCATTTATGGAATACCAATTGTACTGTACCAGTTATCACTCATTTATGGAATACTGAGAATGTGCGGTAATTACATGCATAATAAATACTGAAGTGGAATTTATACATTTATCATGTGGTATTGAAGAATACAAATAGGCACATGCATGCGAGCACATTCTTGATTGAGAAACAACTTCATACATTTCACCTTCATTTCCATTAAACATTTCCCAGAAGCGAATATAGTATCACCAAAACAACAGTAGCTACCTGTCGCACCTGTAGTTTTAATAGAGGCGTTAGCAGTATTGGCGGTGTCGACGTTTATGACGACGAATGTCCCCGCTACGACGATGACAATGATAATAGCAGTGACAAATCAACACATATAGTAATGATAATATGCGCGTATTAGAACTTCGCTCAGCCGAACTGTAATATTACTGCTAACTGATATAGCTTGATTATGACTGAAGCCAAGCGTTGCTATGTTACGGCAATCATAACCATGAAGGCATTGGGATTATCTCGCTATGCAACACTCTGAGAATGTGCCGTGAACTGTGCAGATATCAACGTCTGCACCGATAATGTGTGTCACTGCCACTCTTTATACACGTCATGTGGCCCCAAATCTATATCGTCGAATTTCCTGATAGATCAATATGCTTTTACTGTTAGTGTCAAGAGGCGAAC
>BSQZ01000025.1:7740000-7845000 GCA_033239005.1 Lamellibrachia satsuma
TTCTTGCCGCCTGCAGCATGACGCTATGGGTGGCAATTTCCTTAGACACATGGATATTGTCGACAAGGTATATTTCAAAACCCATATACAAAAGTGAGATGGAGTTTCGCAGACGAAGAGAGAAATGCGTCATATAATCCATTAAACGCCACCAGTTTGTAAGGCGCATTTGTGTATCGTCCTCTGTAACAACGAGTAGTGTCTTATATCGTCCTCTGTAACAATGAGTAGTGTCTTATATCGTCCTCTGTAACAATGAGTGTTGTCTTATATCGTCCTCTGTACCAGTGAGTGGTGTCTTATATCGTCCTCTGTTACAATGTGTAGTGTCTTATATCGTCCTCTGTACCAATGAGTAGTGTCTTATATCGTCATCTGTAACAATGAGTAGTGTCGTGTATCGCCCCCTGTAACAATGAGTAGTGTCTTATATCGTCCTCTGTAACAATGAGTAGTGTCTTATATCGTCCTCTGTAACAATGAGTAGTGTCTTATATCGTCCTCTGTAACAATGAGTGGTGTCTTATATCGTCATCTGTAACAATGCGTAGTTTCTTATATCGTCCTCTGTAACAATGAATGGTGTCTTATATCGTCCTCTGTAACAATGAGTAGTGTCGTGTATCGTCCCCTGTAACAATGAGTAGTGTCTTATATCGTCCTCTGTAACAATGAATAGTGTCTTATATCGGTAGTGTTTCGCGAGCACGCCTAGTTTCTGACTTTAGCCACTTTTAAAAAAAATGGCTAATAGAAACTGCATCTTCATTCTTAGGAACATCATGGAACAATCCAACGAGTGGCAGAGCCCTCTAGTGGTGAACTGTGTAGATTTCAGTATTTTGCTTTATTGATAGGGACTCGCTGTTGGAAAATCTGCGCAATGTTATGGAATGCCACTGTGCGAAACATAGGTGTTCGGCCTATGTTCCTACATGAGTTACTCAAACATAACCATTAGCGAGTGGTTTATTAAGAAAACCTTGTTGAACCCACCTTAAGCATCTTAATTTCATGGGCCGCGCCATACTATCAGATAACCCTGACAATATTCGCTCGCCAAATGAAACTATATTTGTATACACCTATTCCTATACTTGCCAATAGGATATGGCCGCTGTTTGTGTCAAAACTCAACTTACGTAACATATTTTGGCCTTTGTTTACTAAACTAAACTAACTTTTTGACAAAATATCACATTTGTTTGAGACTTTGCGTTGGTTCTATGTATACCAGCAGAGCAACATATGTCACAAAGAGTCTAGGTTATACGATTTCATAGAACTGCGCATGCGCTTATCGGTGGCGCTGGTTAACAAAGGCTGAAGTTGACTGGATAAATTACTGTAATCTTCCACTTTTAGAACACATTCTGAGTAAACTACTGGCATGATTTTCTTGATCTAAGTTGTACATGGTTAGTTTGTATTTTATCTCTTTTATGTGTATGGCCCCAAAAAAATTTTGTCGCTTTAAAATAATTATCAAATCTCTCTATGTGGATGCGCCATGTTCGATGAAAATTTAACAAAAAACATAAACGTTTAAAGTAACCACCGGGATAAGAAAAGATTGTATAATGTCACCTGTTTTTTTTTCTTCTTAGATTTTGTAATCAGACGGACTAAGGAAACGAAATCAGAAATAGACTGGACAGATGAAAAATGGCTGGGAAACCTGGTTGGATTTTGCTGACATCTGCCTAGTAAACAAGCAACTCTTCACCAATGCCTCCAAAACTGAAGTCATTAGAGCAAATTATGACAGAAAACCACTTTTACTGAAGGACAAGACCCTTGCAGACGTGGACGGGTTTGCAAACCTTGGCAACGTAATGTCCAAAGATGCATATTTCTATTTACATCAAGAATTGGCTTGGAAATGTATGGGGAGCATTCCAAAAACTCACTCAAATTTGGAGGTCAAATACATAGAAACTCCAAAATAAGATTGTTCAACAGCTATGTTATACATGTGCTTCTCTGTTGCTCTGAAGCGTGGAAAATAATCAAACAAATTGAAAACCGAACAAGTTTCCAGACCAGATGCTTGCGTAAGAGATACAAACACTGAACATCAAGACACAGGACCCGGACAGAATGATTGCATATGGAGAAACAGGACCCGGACAGAATGACTGCATATGGAGAAACAGGACCCGGACAGAATGATTGCATATGGAGAAACAGGACCCGGACAGAATGATTGCATATGGACAAACAGGACCCGGACAGAATGACTGCATATTGAGAAACAGGACCCGGACAGAATGATTGCATATGGACAAACAGGACCCGGACAGAATGACTGCATATTGAGAAACAGGACCCGGACAGAATGACTGCACATGGAGAAACAGGACCCGGACAGAATGATTGCATATGGACAAACAGGACCCGGACAGAATGACTGCATATGGAGAAACAGGACCCGGACAGAATGACTGCATATTGAGAAACAGGACCCGGACAGAATGATTGCATATGGAGAAACAGGACCCGGACAGAATGACTGCATATGGAGAAACAGGACCCGGACAGAATGACTGCATATGGAGAAACAGGACCCGGACAGAATGACTGCATATGGAAAAACAGGACCCAGACAGAATGATTGCATATGGAGAAACAGGACCCGGACAGAATGACTGCATATGGAGAAACAGGACCCGGACAGAATGATTGCATATGGACAAACAGGACCCGGACAGAATGACTGCATATTGAGAAACAGGACCCGGACAGAATGACTGCATATGGAGAAACAGGACCCGGACAGAATGACTGCATATGGAGAAACAGGACCCGGACAGAATGATTGCATATGGAGAAACAGGACCCGGACAGAATGATTGCATATGGAGAAACAGGACCCGGACAGAATGACTGCATATGGAGAAACAGGACCCGGACAGAATGATTGCATATGGAGAAACAGGACCCGGACAGAATGACTGCATATGGAGAAACAGGACCCGGACAGAATGATTGCATATGGACAAACAGGACCCGGACAGAATGATTGCATATTGAGAAACAGGACCCGGACAGAATGACTGCATATGGAGAAACAGGACCCGGACAGAATGATTGCATGTGGAGAAACAGGACCCGGACAGAATGACTGCATATTGAGAAACAGGACCCGGACAGAATGACTGCACATGGAGAAACAGGACCCGGACAGAATGACTGCATATGGAGAAACAGGACCCGGACAGAATGACTGCATATGGAGAAACAGGACCCGGACAGAATGACTGCATATTGAGAAACAGGACCCGGACAGAATGACTGCATATGGAGAAACAGGACCCGGACAGAATGACTGCATATGGAGAAACAGGACCCGGACAGAATGACTGCATATGGAAAAACAGGAAGACAGAATGATTGCATATGGAGAAACAGGACCCGGACAGAATGACTGCATATGGAGAAACAGGACCCGGACAGAATGATTGCATATGGACAAACAGGACCCGGACAGAATGACTGCATATTGAGAAACAGGACCCGGACAGAATGACTGCATATGGAGAAACAGGACCCGGACAGAATGACTGCATATGGAGAAACAGGACCCGGACAGAATGATTGCATATGGAGAAACAGGACCCGGACAGAATGACTGCATATGGAGAAACAGGACCCGGACAGAATGACTGCATATGGAGAAACAGGACCCGGACAGAATGATTGCATATGGAGAAACAGGACCCGGACAGAATGACTGCATATGGAGAAACAGGACCCGGACAGAATGATTGCATATGGACAAACAGGACCCGGACAGAATGAATGCATATTGAGAAACAGGACCCGGACAGAATGACTGCATATGGAGAAACAGGACCCGGAC
This sequence comes from Lamellibrachia satsuma, assembly GCA_033239005.1. NCBI lineage: Eukaryota > Metazoa > Annelida > Polychaeta > Sabellida > Siboglinidae > Lamellibrachia > Lamellibrachia satsuma. Next base: position 7,743,863 of record BSQZ01000025.1, read on the forward strand.
AGAATGATTGCATGTGGAGAAACAGGACCCGGACAGAATGACTGCATATTGAGAAACAGGACCCGGACAGAATGACTGCACATGGAGAAACAGGACCCGGACAGAATGACTGCATATGGAGAAACAGGACCCGGACAGAATGACTGCATATGGAGAAACAGGACCCGGACAGAATGACTGCATATTGAGAAACAGGACCCGGACAGAATGGCTGCATATGGAGAAACAGGACCCGGACAGAATGACTGCATATGGAGAAACAGGGCCCAGACAGAATGACTGTATATGGAGAAACAGGACCCATACAGAATGACTGCATATGGAGAAACAGGACCCGGACAGAATGACTGCATATGGAGAAACAGGACCCATACAGAATGACTGCATATGGAGAAACAGGACCCGGACAGAATGACTACATATGGAGAAACAGGACCCGGACAGAATGACTGCATATGGAGAAACAGGACCCATACAGAATGACTGCATATGGAGAAACAGGACCCGGACAGAATGACTGCATATGGAGAAACAGGACCCGGACAGAATGACTGCATATGGAGAAACAGGACCCGGACAGAATGACTGCATATGGAGAAACAGGACTTAGACAGAATGACTGCAGATAGAGAAACATGACTTAGAAAGAATGACTGCAGATAGAGAAACATGACTTAGAAAGAATGGCTGCAGATAGAGAAACAGGACTTAGAAAGAATGGCTGCAGATTGAGAAACATGACTTAGAAAGAATGGCTGCAGATAGAGAAACATGACTTAGAAAGAATGGCTGCAGATAGAGAAATAGGACCTAGAAAGGATGGCTGCAAATAGAAATCGATTGTTCTCGGCGTTGTGTGGCTGTCTGTTTGGTGGCACAGTGAGTGAGTTTCTGTTTATGTTAATTAATTGACAAACCCTAACTAGGTATCGCGCGGTTGGTCTTTGATAATTGGGCAGGACTCAGCAGTTCTTTGAATTTGGAGGCGTTCTGAGCTTCAACCAACTGCGCCTTCTGGATGTTCTAGACAGCTAAGGTGCGGGGTTTCTGTATTTCTCTGTTTTGGTACGTATGTTTTGGTCTTGTAAGGGTGATTTGAACGTGTGCGTCTGTCAGCAGGTACTAAATTGTTTTTAGTAAGAACAGCAATTTGTCCATGGACGACTTTATACATTAATGTTAATCGCAAATTCCTCCTCCTCTCCGCGAGGTCTCACCTAGTTCTTCGATCCTGTGTGTGACGCTGCTCTGGTAGTCGTAGTCGCCTTTAACGAAACGAGCAGCTCTTCAGTGAATTGGTTCCAGTGCTTTAATATATATTTTTAAATGTGGGTCCCAAACTGCGCAACCCTATTCTAGAAGTGAGTACATAACCAAATGCTTCGAGTGGTGATATGGCGTTATTGTTTTCATTCGCAGCCCAACTCAAAGCACATCATCTAGCGCCGTCATCGACGTATCAGTTTATGTAAACAGACGAGCATTGACGACGGTTTGTTGACATATGGTTATGCATGTAATCCACCACTGGATCGCCACCTGCACTGTTCACTGTTTCCATAGACGTCTAGTATTTATCCCATAATTAAGGAGACGCTAACAGATTCACGGCGTCCATTTATAGCGGGCCGGTTACACCAAGAGTTAGCTCAAGATTGGGCTGTTTGGAGTATAACTACTTGAGACTTGAGACGAGTTCGTTGTCGCATTATCAGAAACGCGCTGTCGGGAAAATCAAGAAATATTGACCCCGTTACGCAATAATGGAAATCAACGATCAGTTCTCAAGATGTAGTCCGCATTGGTTATATCTAAGAATATGTCTATATTAATAACAATTAAAATAAGCCCGTTTATATTGATAATCACAGCTAAACATATTTCAATAATAATTTTCAATAATTACATATAAAACAAGTGAAGAGTGAATAGCGTCAGTTTAACGATTATTGCCTTCATGTATATAAATGTATAATTTGTTTAATAAAACGGTGTGCATAGAGTGCATTGTGGAAACGTGTACATATTGTCGTGCATTACTCTCCATAACTGATAGCCTATGCCTGTGTTTATCTGTAGAAAGCAAGGCAGCATAGTCTATGTGTTTTGTATTTTGCTAGCCCTAATTTGATTATCTGGACATTCTGTGTCATAAAGTCAAGCTTACTTCTAATGTTGGTTCTATGGAAGGTCACTGTTATCACCTTGTCGGTTTGTCGTCCCCATATATAGAGACGTTCTTGCACTATTACGAGATTATCCCAATCAATATTGTACACATAGACAATTACATGCGTACACATAAACATCCAGGTGATATTAGCATTGATACGCGAGTGATTATGTCATTTACACGACGAATATATGACATCTTACAAGTACATATAGGTCAAACAGTTCAACAAAACAATTTATATAACCATCAACCACTCACGCAGTAGATGACTGGCAAACGTCGTGATTTGGTACGTCTAATGTTAAAATTATTTCTTTGTGAAACATAGTGTTGCCTGGACGTGTTATAGTATTTATAGAATGCGTTTCACAAGTGAAACGTTACGTTATCTAACACTGACAAGATTAGCCGCGTACCCGCAGTGGCTTGGAATCGTTTATACTTCTGTCTCGGTGAAAACTGTCGTGTTTATGTTACATGACGCGCAACTGTGAAAGTTGGTGTTCGTTCAGCACTAGAACTATGAGTATCTTAGATGTAACAAATGCCAATGGCGATTAATTACCTGAACATATCGTCATAAGTACATTACCATTTGACTAAGTGTATTTCCAGACTGCTGCGTGCTGGCAATACATATTTATAACTAACGGAACATATTTAATTTACACCACCAAACATAGCATGTAGCGAAGACATATGTCCGGTGATAACCTAATATGTAATATGTCCGGTGACAACCTAATATGTAATATGTCCGGTGACAACCTAATGTGTAATATGTCCGGTGACAACCTAATGCGTAATATGTCCGGTGACACCATAATATGTAATATGTCCGGTGACAACCTAATATGTAATATGTCCGGTGACAACCTAATATGCAATATGTCCGGTGACAACCTAATATATGCAATATGTCCGGTGACAACCTAATGTGTAATATGTCCGGTGACAACCTAATATGTAATGTGTTCGGTGACAACCTAATATGTAATATGTCCGGTGACAACTTAATGTGTAATATGTCCGGTGACAACCTAATTTGTAACATGTCCGGTGACAACCTAAGTGAAGACGAGTGTGACATTGGCCGTCAATACCTTGGGCAAGATTGTTGACGGTATGTTAATTGAAGATATGATTACACCCCTCCAGGCCGCACACAGAACGCTTCAGTTCGTGCCCGGAAAAGAAGCGACGACGTTAGCCGAATCGGTAAATGTGTGCTCTGTTGATTGATGATCAAATTTGATAGCTCCTCCAATATATTTTCCAGCATCGCATAATTAATAGTCGTGGAAAGCGCTAATAATTGGTTAGTGTGACGGTAGTGTCGTGATGTTTGTATTGTGAGCTGGAACTACTTCTTGCTCGTTGTTATCGCCTAATAATTACCTGCTCGTATTACCCCGCGGTTTATCGCATTTTAACGAGAACTCAAAAGGTGAAATGGCATAGGTCGGATTCAATAAAGGAAAACGAATGCGGGCTGATTTAACATTTTGTGTTCAGTGAACAAAGTAAACTTAACACGTTTAGTTGGAAAAGTTTATAGTGCGAATTTGGGCATATATTTTAATAGAGAACACAATCGTTATTTCACCTACGATTCACGAGGGATATTGACATCAAGAAAGATAACATTTAACATTTACAGATATTAGTTGTGCAAGCAGAAGCAAAACAAAATGTTTGTTTAATGCATCTTATGTATGCAGACAATCTTATAACACCTGTGGGTGAAAAACGAGCCACCCCAAGACTATCGGCAGCTTCCTGAAAACCTGATTGGCTGCTCCAAGACCATCTGTGGCGAGTGGTCGGAGATCATATGCGGCTGTTCCAAGACCATCTGTAGAGAGTGTTCGGAGATCATATGTGGCCGTTCCAAGACCATCTGTGGCGAGTGTTCGGAGATCATATGTGGCCGTTCCAAGACCATCTGTGGCGAGTGTTCGGAGATCATATGTGGCCGTTCCAAGACCATCTGTGGCGAGTGTTCGGAGATCATATGTGGCCGCTCCAAGATCATCTGTAGCGAGTGTTCGGAGATCATATGTGCCCGTTCCAAGACCATCTGTGGCGAGTGTTCGGAAATCATGTGTGGCCGTTCCAAGACGATCTGTAGCGAGTGTTCGGAGATCATATGTGGCCGTTCCAAGACCATCTGTGGCGAGTGTTCGGAGATCATATGTGGCCGTTCCAAGACGATCTGTAGCGAGTGTTCGGAGATCATATGTGGCTGCTCCAAGATCATCTGTGGCGAGTGTTCGGAGATCATATGTGGCTGCTCCAAGACCATCTGTGGCGAGTGTTCGGAGATCATATGTGGCTGCTCCAAGACCATATGTGGCGAGTGTTCGGAGATCATATGTGGCTGCTCCAAGACCATCTGTAGCGAGTGTTCGGAGATCATATGTGGCCGTTCCAAGACCATCTGTGGCGAGTGTTCGGAGATCATATGTGGCCGTTCCAAGACCATCTGTAGCGAGTGTTCGGAGATCACATGTGGCCGTTCCAAGACCATCTGTGGCGAGTGTTCGGATATCATATGTGGCCGTTCCAAGACCATCTGTGGCGAGTGTTCGGAGATCAGATGTGGCTGCTCCAAGATCATCTGTGGCGAGTGTTCGGAGATCATTACGTGGCTGCTCCAAGATCATCTGTAACGAGTGTTCGGAGATCATATGTGGCTGCTCCAAGACCATCTGTGGCGAGTGCTCGGAGATCATATGTGGCCGTTCCAAGACCATATGTGGCGACTGCTTGGAGATCATATGTGGCCGCTCCAAGATCATCTGCAGCAACCCGAGGAAGCACCACTTGACCATATGAGCCCCGAGGCTTGATACACCGGGTATTCACGGTGCTACGTCTATCTTATCACCATGGTTACTTGGTTTTTGCCGCATTTCTCAGACATCGTCGATATACAGGTTAAGTTTTTTTCAGATATCAAAGAACAGCAAACACGATCACTGCGAGTTGCCTTTTTTCTATGGAAAGAATGATATCGGACATATACCATGCGTGTTTCCATAAGCAGTGGGCTAAATACACCACCGCGCCCGTGTCAGAGTGGTCTAACAGGTCTCGCGGACGTTGCAGATCAGTTTCGCCTTCGCCGATGGCACATTAGCTGCAGGCTTCGTGCGATTCCCCCAAGACGATGAAGACGTCAAAGGACAAATCGGGGAAGCGGTCCCACCTGCCTACACTTCCCCTTGCTTCGACGGACTGTTAACGACATCCGTCTGTATGGCATGCCACGCCACGCAACCTCTCTGCGTGATTATTATTTACGCGTGCGATGTAGATTTGTTGACGTTGTCGAAAGTCTGTTCGCCGCAGGTCAGCCACTTGGCGAAGGTTAATGAAACAGCTCGGTTGTCGCGAGTGAATTAGATGCATGTCGTCTCACTGACACCTCGTATTAACCAGTACGTGAAGTATTAACGACGTTTTATTCCATGTCATTAGGAAACGCCTAGACGTTCAACTGCTAACAATTACGCTAAGTACAGGCGCTAACATACATATTTAGCGTTTTAAATGCGATTTTTCTAAAGGATGTATACTAAAACGCATTTTCTGTTTCGAAATCGTATTTACTAGCTTATAAGAATTGTGAAACGGTGTACTTGATGCACTTCGTCCAGTCACTTAGTTATGTCTGTCTATGAAACGTAATCCGCCTGTTACGAAACCAGATTTGGTCATGCTTATTTGATCTCGGACAACCGTCAACGTTGCAAGAAATGAACACGTGTACAGGGCAACCACCCTAACCACACATGTGTGAAAGGGGAAAATAGTGATGATTTTTTTAATATGACGTAACTGTACTTCATCGCGGAACATAAATCGACGGTGTCGAATATTGGGCTTACTCTGACAGCATACCACGCACCAGTAGAACTGACCACGCACCAGTATAACTGACCACGCACCAGTAGAACTGACCACGCACCAGTAGAACTGACCACGCATCAGTAGAACTGACCACGCACCAATAGAACTGACCACGCACCAGTAGAACTGACCACGCATCAGTAGAACTGACCACGCACCAGTAGAACTGACCACCCAGGAGTAGAACTGACCACGCATCAGTAGAACTGACCACGCACCAGTAGAACTGGGGAGCGGTGGTCTGTGGGGAGCGGTGGTCTAATCGTTAGAGCACCCGCCTGTCGATTGAGAGGACGGTGGTTCGATTCCACCTCCGCCGTTTCGAAGCTTGGGCAATTTCGTTCACCCCACTTTGCCCGTGTCTTTCGGAAGAGACACTAAAAGCCGTTGGTCCAAACTCCTGCGTTAGCTCAAGATTGGGCTGTTTGGAGTATAACTACTTGAGACTTGAGACTTGAGAACTGACCACGCACCAGTAGAACTGACCACGCACCAGTAGAACTGATTGACAGTAGCAGACAACTACAAGAAGAAGACGACAGTAGTGTTGACGACAATTTCGTTTTGAAATGTGTGACCGATCCGTGTCAATATGGCGGCTGCCGTGTACTGAGGTCAACATTTCTATGAAACATAGCTCATGTTCATCAACACAAGTGTCTTAGAACGTCGTCTGGCTTGAATAACAGCCTATTACACTACTTACGGCCCACTGCTGATAACGTTAGCACGTCATCTAATAATAAACATAAGAGTGACCAATTTATATTATTTTATTGTCTATTGTACTTTCTTTTTGCATTTTTAGTCTTTCCGGGTGTAATTTTTAAATATTATGTTATATATTTATGTCCACGCTCGTGAACGGGTCATTAGCCTAGGAATTGATGGGGTTTAAATAAAGTTATTATTATTAGTAATAGCGCCGCGGATTTGGAGTGGAAATTGATAGTTTCAGATTACTTAAGAAGAGTTCTTTCCAGATGTTCGGCGCAACTACAGCGAAAGCACACTTGTCAAGATTAAGCTTAATTTTAGTGACAAAAAAGCTGTTGCGAGATACATGATCTGGGCGTGGTGATCTGTTAAAGATGCAGGAGACTAGACAAATATAGTGGATGTTTTATAGACAGCGCACGATATGTAAGAACGGACAGCCAGTCTACGCCACTAGGACGTCGGTGCGTCATACTGTGCATTGTTTCGGTTCTTAACAGCTGGCGTAGAGCGTGGCGTGATATTTTGTCGTCACATTTTATATTTTAAAATGTATAGGATTATGTTAATGTCTTTTTCTTCAGGCGTCTTGAACTTGTGTCTGTGATCCGATGTATTTGTGCGACGTCGCGAAAACGGTATCAACTCTCGCGTACCACAAATGTTGACAATGTTCTCGATTTAAACATATTCATAGATTAACATTACTCGATAGAGAGTGCGTCATTCATTTGTCTTGTAATAATTGCGTCTCGAGAAACAGCCGTCGCATCACAATCACGCATTGCCTGTTCGCCTTGACTCACAAATAAGATTGTGTGCCACATGAATGGTCTTCTGCCGTCTGTAGCGGCCGCATTGCATGTTCGCCTTGACTCACAAATAAGATTGTGTGCCACATGAATGGTCTCCTGCTGTCTGTAGCGACCGCATTGCCTGTGCGCCTTGACTCTCAAATAAGATTGTGTGCCACATGAATGGTCTTCTGCCGTCTGTAGCGACCGCATTGCCTGTGCGCCTTGACTCACAAATAAGATTGTGTGCCACATGAATGGTCTTCTGCAGTCTGTAGCGGCCGCATTGCCTGTGCGCCTTGACTCACAAATAAGATTGTGTGCCACACGAATTGTCTCCTGCCGTCTGTAGCGGCCGCATTGCTTGTGCGCCTTGACTCACAAATAAGATTGTGTGCCACATGAATGGTCTCCTGCCGTCTGTAGCGACCGCATTGCCTGTGCGCCTTGACTCACAATTAAGATTGTGTGCCACATGAATGGTCTCCTGCTCTCTGTAGCGGCCGCATTGCCTGTTCGCTTTGGCTCACAAATAAGATTGTGTGCCACATGAATGGTCTCCTGCTGTCTGTAGCGGCCGCATTGCCTGTTCGCCTTGGCTCACAATTAAGAGTGTGTTCCATATGAATGGTCTCCTGCCGTCTGTAGCGGCCGCACTGCCTGTTCGCCTTGACTCACAAATAAGATTGTGTGCCACATGAATGGTCTCCTGCTGTCTGTAGCGACCGCATTGCCTGTTCGCCTTGACTCACAAACAAGATTGTGTGCCACATGAATGGTCTCCTGCTGTCTGTAGCGACAGCATTGCCTGTTCGCCTTGACTCACAAACAAGATTGTGTGCCACATGAATGGTCTCCTGCTGTCTGTAGCGACCGCATTGCCTGTTCGCCTTGACTCACAAATAAGATTGTGTGCCACATGAATGGTCTCCTGCTCTCTGTAGCGACCGCATTGCCTGTTCGCCTTGACTCACAAATAAGATTGTGTGCCACATGAATGGTCTCCTGCTGTCTGTAGCGACCGCACTGCCTGTTCGCCTTGACTCACAAATAAGATTGTGTGCCACATGAATGGTCTCCTGCTGTCTGTAGCGGCCGCACTGCCTGTTCGCCTTGACTCACAAATAAGATTGTGTGCCACATGAATGGTCTCCTGCTGTCTGTAGCGGCCGCACTGCCTGTTCGCCTTGACTCACAAATAAGATTGTGTGCCACATGAATGGTCTCCTGCTGTCTGTAGCGGCCGCACTGCCTGTTCGCCTTGACTCACAAATAAGATTGTGTGCCACATGAATGGTCTCCTGCTGTCTGTAGCGGCCGCACTGCCTGTTCGCCTTGACTCACAAATAAGATTGTGTGCCACATGAATGGTCTCCTGCTGTCTGTAGCGGCTGCACTGCCTGTTCGCCTTGACTCACAAATAAGATTGTGTGCCACATGAATGGTCTCCTGCTGTCTGTAGCGGCCTGCACTGCCTGTTCGCCTTGACTCACAAATAAGATTGTGTGCCACATGAATGGTCTCCTGCTGTCTGTAGCGGCCGCACTGCCTGTTCGCCTTGACTCACAAATAAGATTGTGTGCCACATGAATGGTCTCCTGCTGTCTGTAGCGGCCGCACTGCCTGTTCGCCTTGACTCACAAATAAGATTGTGTGCCACATGAATGGTCTCCTGCTGTCTGTAGCGGCCGCACTGCCTGTTCGCCTTGACTCACAAATAAGATTGTGTGCCACATGAATGGCCTCCTGCTGTCTGTAGCGGCCGCACTGCCTGATCGCCTTGACTCACAAATAAGATTGTGTGCCACATGAATGGTCTCCTGCTGTCTGTAGCGGCCGCACTGCCTGTTCGCCTTGACTCACAAATAAGATTGTGTGCCACATGAATGGTCTCCTGCTGTCTGTAGCGGCCGCACTGCCTGTTCGCCTTGACTCACAATTAAGAGTGTGTGCCACATGAATGGTCTCCTGCTGTCTGTAGCGGCCGCACTGCCTGTTCGCCTTGACTCACAATTAAGAGTGTGTGCCACATGAATGGTCTCCTGCTGTCTGTAGCGGCCGCACTGCCTGTTCGCCTTGACTCACAATTAAGAGTGTGTGCCACATGAATGGTCTCCTGCTGTCTGTAGCGGCCGCACTGCCTGTTCGCCTTGACTCACAATTAAGAGTGTGTGCCACATGAATGGTCTCCTGCTGTCTGTAGCGGCCGCACTGCCTGTTCGCCTTGACTCACAATTAAGAGTGTGTGCCACATGAATGGTCTCCTGCTGTCTGTAGCGGCCGCACTGCCTGTTCGCCTTGACTCACAATTAAGAGTGTGTGCCACATGAACGGTCTCCTGCTGTCTGTAGCGGCCGCACTGCCTGTTCGCCTTGACTCACAATTAAGAGTGTGTGCCACATGAACGGTCTCCTGCTGTCTGTAGGGCCGCACTGCCTGTTCGCCTTGACTCACAATTAAGAGTGTGTGCCTCATGAACGGTCTCCTGCCGTCTGTAGCGGCCGCACTGCCTGTTCGCCTTGACTCACAAATAAGATTGTGTGCCACATGAACGGTCTCCTGCCGTCTGTAGCGACCGCATTGCCTGTTCGCCTTGACTCACAAATAAGATTGTGTGCCACATGAATGGTCTCCTGCCGTCTGTAGCGGCCGCATTGCCTGTTCGCCTTGACTCACAAATAAGATTGTGTGCCACATGAATGGTCTCCTGCTGTCTGTAGCGGCCGCATTGCCTGTTCGCCTTGACTCACAAATAAGATTGTGTGCCACATGAATGGTCTCCTGCTGTCTGTAGCGGCCGCACTGCCTGTGCGCCTTTACTCACAAATAAGATTGTGTGCCACATGAATGGTCTCCTGCTGTCTGTAGCGGCCGCACTGCCTATGCGCCTTGACTCACAAATAAGATTGTGTGCCACATGAATGGTCTCCTGCCGTCTGTAGCGGCCGCACTGCCTGTTCGCCTTGACTCACAAATAAGATTGTGTGCCACATGAATGGTCTCCTGCCGTCTGTAGCGACCGCATTGCCTGTGCGCCTTGACTCACAATTAAGATTGTGTGCCACATGAATGGTCTCCTGCTCTCTGTAGCGGCCGCATTGCCTGTTCGCCTTGGCTCACAATTAAGAGTGTGTTCCACATGAATGGTCTCCTGCCGTCTGTAGCGGCCGCACTGCCTGTTCGCCTTGACTCACAAATAAGATTGTGTGCCACATGAATGGTCTCCTGCCGTCTGTAGCGGCCGCACTGCCTGTTCGCCTTGACTCACAAATAAGATTGTGTGCCACATGAATGGTCTCCTGCTCTCTGTAGCGACCGCACTGCCTGTTCGCCTTGACTCACAAATAAGATTGTGTGCCACATGAATGGTCTCCTGCTGTCTGTAGCGACCGCATTGCCTGTTCGCCTTGACTCACAAATAAGATTGTGTGCCACATGAATGGTCTCCTGCTGTCTGTAGCGACCGCACTGCCTGTTCGCCTTGACTCACAAATAAGATTGTGTGCCACATGAATGGTCTCCTGCTGTCTGTAGCGGCCGCACTGCCTGTTCGCCTTGACTCACAAATAAGATTGTGTGCCACATGAATGGTCTCCTGCTGTCTGTAGCGGCCGCACTGCCTGTTCGCCTTGACTCACAAATAAGATTGTGTGCCACATGAATGGTCTCCTGCTGTCTGTAGCGGCCGCACTGCCTGTTCCCCTTGACTCACAAATAAGATTGTGTGCCACATGAATGGTCTCCTGCTGTCTGTAGCGGCCGCACTGCCTGTTCGCCTTGACTCACAAATAAGATTGTGTGCCACATGAATGGTCTCCTGCTGTCTGTAGCGGCCGCACTGCCTGTTCGCCTTGACTCACAAATAAGATTGTGTGCCACATGAATGGTCTCCTGCTGTCTGTAGCGACCGCATTGCCTGTTCGCCTTGACTCACAAATAAGATTGTGTGCCACATGAATGGTCTCCTGCTGTCTCTAGCGGTAGCAGTGGTTCCGTTGAGCTCACCTGCTTGAAGTATACCGTGGCCTTGGTGCGTGCGCTTGCCTGCAGAACGTACACGGATACGTGCCCGGTCTCTAGCCAATAATCGATCTGAGTGTCCCTGAAGTCCCGTCGCCACCCGGGCATACAGTACTCGGTACTACTCACACGTGTCAGACTGCTGTTGTTGGCGTACTGCAAGACATACAGGTGAAGGTCGACGACGGACTTGTACCTTGTTGGATATATGGCATTGTAGGCAATGAAAGGTCTACTCGGGCCAAGCCAGATCCTTTCCAATAGTTCGTGCTGAATAGATCAATAAACATTGTGAGATAGGAAGTCTTTCATATATCCAAAGCGTGTTATGCGTGACGTAATACAGAGAAAAGCGCACACACGCACGCACGCACGCACATACATACACCACATACACCCGTTCGTAATTAGTCGGTTGGAGGGAGGGACAAACGCAGCTAATTGCTAGGAGGATTTGCACAATTAGTGTCGATCGAGATGGCGACCGTGAGTCTCCCTTAATGACACACATCACGAATCGGTCTCACCCTAAGGGAGTTCTTCGACGCCACAACATCGTTAGCACGCTCCACACGGCAGGGTGGCGGAAATTACGTAGCGTATTCAACATGTTTTGCACTGTATGTTATCTTGAATTGTGTTGTGTGTAAAAATGTCACGCCAAATGTAATATATGAATGACACACTATTCGATGGGTAATATCCGATACGCTTTTTGGCACCCAGGTTCCGGCGACGGTTTTCGGTGGCTTAATTTAAAAAAACTCCGCTCAACCCTTCACCTTTCACCTTTCACACAGACCTTGTCCGTCCACTGCAGGATGTAGCCCTTCACCAGACCTTACACCCAGACCTTGTCCGTCCACTGCAGGACGTAGCCCTTCACTAAACCTTTCACACAGACCTTGTCCGTCCACTGCAGGATGTAGCCCTCCACTAGACCTTTCACCTAGGCCTTGTCTATCCACTGTATGATGTAGCCGGCCACTTGACCTTGTCTATCCACTGAAGGATGTAGCCTTCCACTAGACCTTTCACCCAGACCTTATCCTTCCACTGCATGGCGTAGCCTTTCACTAGACCTTTCATCCAGACCTTGTCCATCCACTGCATTACGTAGCCCTTCACTAGACCTTTCATCCAGACCATGTCCGTCCACTGCAGGATGTAGCCCTTCACTAGACCTTTCACCCAGACCTTGTCCTTCCACTGCAGGATGTAGCCCTTCAATAGACCTTTCATCCAGACATTGTCCGTCCACTGCAGGATGTAGCCCTTCAATAGACCTTTCATCCAGACATTGTCCGTCCACTGCATGGCGTAGCCTTTCACTAGACCTTTCATCCAGGTCTTGTCCTTCCACTGCAGGATGTAGCCTTCAACTAGACCTTTCACACATACCTTGTCCGTCCACTGCAGGAAGTAGCCCTTCACTAGGCCTTTCATCCAGACATTGTCCGTCCACTGCAGGATGTAGCCCTTCACTAGGCCTTTCATCCAGACATTGTCCGTCCACTGCAGGATGTAGCCCTTCACTAGACCTTTCATCCAGACATTGTCCGTCCACTGCAGGATGTAGCCCTTCACTAGACCTTTCATCCAGACATTGTCCGTCCACTGCAGGATGTAGCCCTTCACTAGGCCTTTCATCCAGACATTGTCCGTCCACTGCAGGATGTAGCCCTTCACTAGACCTTTCATCCAGACATTGTCCGTCCACTGCAGGATGCAGCCCTTCACTAGGCCTTTCATCCAGACATTGTCCGTCCACTGCAGGATGTAGCCCTTCACTAGACCTTTCATCCAGACATTGTCCGTCCATAGCAGGATGTAGCCCTTCACTAGACCTTTCATCCAGACATTGTCCGTCCACTGCAGGATGTAGCCCTTCACTAGACCTTTCATCCAGACATTGTCCGTCCACTGCATGGCGTAGCCTTTCACTAGACCTTTCATCCAGGTCTTGTCCTTCCACTGCAGGATGTAGCCTTCCACTAGACCTTTCACACATACCTTGTCCGTCCACTGCAGGAAGTAGCCCTTCACTAGGCCTTTCATCCAGACATTGTCCGTCCACTGCAGGATGTAGCCCTTCACTAGGCCTTTCATCCAGACATTGTCCGTCCACTGCAGGATGTAGCCCTTCACTAGACCTTTCATCCAGACATTGTCCGTCCACTGCAGGATGTAGCCCTTCACTAGACCTTTCATCCAGACATTGTCCGTCCACTGCAGGATGTAGTCCTTCACTAGGCCTTTCATCCAGACATTGTCCGTCCACTGCAGGATGTAGCCCTTCACTAGACCTTTCATCCAGACATTGTCCGTCCACTGCAGGATGTAGCCCTTCACTAGGCCTTTCATCCAGACATTGTCCGTCCACTGCAGGATGTAGCCCTTCACTAGACCTTTCATCCAGACATTGTCCGTCCATAGCAGGATGTAGCCCTTCACTAGACCTTTCATCCAGACATTGTCCGTCCACTGCAGGATGTAGCCCTTCACTAGACCTTTCATCCAGACATTGTCCGTCCATAGCAGGATGTAGCCCTTCACTAGACCTTTCATCCAGACATTGTCCGTCCACTGCAGGATGTAGCCCTTCACTAGACCTTTCATCCAGACATTGTCCGTCCATAGCAGGATGTAGCCCTTCACTAGACCTTTCATCCAGACATTGTCCGTCCACTGCAGGATGTAGCCCTTCACTAGGCCTTTCATCCAGACATTGTCCGTCCATAGCAGGATGTAGCCCTTCACTAGACCTTTCATCCAGACATTGTCCGTCCACTGCAGGATGTAGCCCTCTTTTAGACATTTCCACCTTTGTCTGTCTTAAACTTCTCTTGTCCAATGAGCTCCTACAATATTCGTTATACCATTCCATACCATTATACCAGTCCATACCGTTATACCATTCCATACCGTTATACCATTCCATACCATTATACCATTCCATACCATTATACCATTCCATACCATTATACCATTCCATACCATTATACCATTGTTCTTATGGTACACCTGTTGTCTTGCATTCCCGCTACGTCACCTGCCCATACATCTTTTTTTCGTTATATATTTTATTATATCTCAACCGTACCTACCCTTAGCTAATAATTGTGTGTTCCAGAGTTGCCAACCCCCAGAGTTTGTAATGGGGGGCGTTACCCCCTCTCATTGGTGGAGGTACGGGGGGCTTCCGCCGGAAAATTTACGCAATGTAAAATCAAAATGCAGCTATTTCCAGCATTTTAGGTTTGAAAAAAGAATGTTTTTCAGTAGCCATATCTGTTAGTTCAAAGAGAATGTTTCATTTAGTAATGAGCGAAATGGGGAAATGTATATACAAGATTAAATGTACACACCTTGTGTTAATCTTTGTAACCTCCAAACAATATATTTTAAGCAGCTGGATGTTGTTCCGATAACGAGTTTCCCACAAGCAAATAATTAGAAGTAATATCACATTCAAGAAACAACGTATGCGTTGTTTCCATTCACATATTGTGGAAACTGATGTAGTCAAGTTCATGTTTCGTGTGTTGTACTATTTGGTAGCCTTCTTTGCTTTGGCCAAAACATTTTTGGACGGTTCCCATTTGTAACAAGGTGTGGTAGATTTGGGGTTGGCCATCTTGATTGTGAGGAGAGACGAGTTCCATCCAGGGAGAGACTGCCTCTGAAGTCAGTCCTTCCGTCTACTAGACAAAGGCGGAAGCGATGCGGAAATGGACAGATACCTCACGGAAATGCTGATTGGCTGTTTCTATACAGAATGGCCAATTGGCATGCGGGTTCTATATATATTGCTAGGCTTGCACTCCAGCCCGACCCCACTGCTTGTGGCAAACCTTTCCGAAAGATCGAAAACAAGTGCTTTACAGTGTGCAATAAAGCTATAAATTTCAAAAGGCGCTAATGCGTGTGAGAGTAAGCCCTGGGTGTGAGAGAGTAAGCCCTGGGTGTGTGAGACAGTAAGCCCTGGGTGTGAGAGAGTAAGCCCTGGGTGTGAGAGAGTAAGCCCTGGGTGTGAGAGAGTGAGCCATGGGTGTGAGAGAGCGTGACTTTATATAGAAATGCGTGAGACTTACGCCGAATGCGTGACAGTTGGCAGGTATGGTGTTCCAGAAACCGCGGGATCCAGTCAGTCTGGCATGGCCAATGCCGATTTAACTCGCCATGTGTGCAGTCGATTAACCAATTTGGTAGTATTAATAGCATTTATTAAGTCCAAATTTGTACAATTACTGTCCGGCGCGATGATGTCCCGTCAGCTGTGCTGTCGAGCAGATATTAACGTATCTGTATAAGACTATTATTTTGAATAACCGTATATATGTAGTGAAGGCTGTTATTTCTATTGGCTTGTTTATGTCACATGTCATTCTGTTTATTGTAAATCACACGATATTGGCAATATAGGCTACCTCAATAACACGTGGCGCCTCTGGTGCGTAATATAACACTAATGTAACGGTGAAGTCGTGTGCAGTTGCCGACGGTCATAGCCCACGACACGTAATTTTGAACTTTAAATTAGACAGTCGAAACAATGATGTATCAACAACAACGATAAGAATGCAAATATTTAACGAACTATTGTGTCAGGAACGAATACATCGCACCAACTTCGCACCAACATCGCACCAACATCGCACCAACATCGCACCAACAATGACACCTACTGACATTAAACAGACATCACAAGGCTTCAGAACACACCAATCGGCAGATCTTATGTTTGAATTCTTGCGAGCGCCATTGAGCGTGCGTTGACATAGATAGGCGATTATTTCGGCGCACGGCAAACATAATTGCGGGAATCTTTTCGGTTCTATTTGTTCATTTAATTCCAATTTTGTCAGCCACTTTATGTACCACGATATATACCAGTCGATGTACCACGACATGTACCACTTGATGTATCAAGACATGCCCCATGACATGTACCAGTCAATGTACCACTCGATGTACCACGACATGTACTAGTCGATATACCATGACATGTACCAGTCGATGTACCACTCGATGTACCACGACATGTACCAGTCGATATACCATGACATGTACCAGTTGATGTACCACTCGATGTACCACGACATGTACCAGTCGATATACCATGACATGTAACAGTCGATGTACCACTTGATGTACCACGACATGTACCAGTCGATATACCATGACATGTACCAGTCGATGTACCACTTGATGTACCACGACATGTACCAGTCGATATACCATGACATGTACCAGTCGATGTACCACTCGATGTACCACGACATGTACTAGTCGATATACCATGACATGTACCAGTCGATGTACCACTCGATGTACCACGACATGTACTAGTCAATATACCATGACATGTACCAGTCGATGTACCACTCGATGTACCAGTCGATATACCATGACATGTACCAGTCGATGTACTACTCAATGTACCACGACATGTACCACTCGATGTACCACGACATGTACCAGTCGATATACCATGGCATGTACCAGTCGATGTACCACTCGATGTACCACTCAATGTACCACTCGATATACCATGACATGTACCAGTCGATGTACCACTTGATATACCATGACATGTACCAGTCGATGTACCACTCAATGTATCACAACATGTACCACTCGATATACCATGACATGTACCAGTCGATGTACCACGACATGTACCAGTCGATATACCATGACATGTACCAGTCGATATACCATGACATGTACCAGTCGATGTACCAGTCGATATACCATGACATGTACCACTCGATGTACCACGACATGTACCAGTCGATATACCATGATATGTACCAGTCGATGTACCACTTGATGTACCACTCAATGTACCACTCGATATACCATGACATGTACCAGTTGATGTACCACTCGATATACCATGACATGTACCAGTCGATGTACCACTCGATGTACCACGACATGTACCATTCGATATACCATGACATGTACCAGTCGATGTACCACGACATGTACCAGTCGATATACCATGACATGTACCAGTCGATGTACCACGACATGTACCAGTCGATGTACCACGACATGTACCACGACATGTACCAGTCGATATACCATGACATGCACCAGTCGATGTACCACTCGATGTACCACGACATGTACCAGTCGATATACCATGACATGTACCAGTCGATGTACCATGACATGTACCAGTCGATATACCATGACATGTACCAGTCGATGTACCACTCGATGTACCACTCAATGTACCAGTCGATATACCATGACATGTAATGTACCACGACATGTACCAGTCGATGTACCACGACATGTACTACGACATGTACCAGTCGATGTACCATGCCATGTACCAGTCGATGTACCACTCGATATGCCACTCAATGTACCACTCGATATACCACGACATGTAAGCTTAACTGGCGACCCTTAAACGAAACATAAACCCCAGCATTTGATGGAACATTCTGTCGACATTCGACGTATTCGCCATCTGGCAATTAGATGGAATCTCGCGGAATGTTATTTATTGTTTTATTTCTCGAAATTGAAATCTTGATTGAATCTGACTGTAGCTATCAAACATCATTAAATGCTATCGGCAGAGCTTATTCGTGGATGGACGGCTTTCGTCGAGTACATATCATTGATTTAATGTGGATGTCGGGCTGCGTTGACCCGTCGTATCCAATCGAAGTGACACCAGTAGACATTGCGACAATCCACGAATACAGACGCGACGTCCACAAATACGCTCTCGTTACAGCCGACTTTGATTCCGTCTTCCATTTGTGCGTGCAATTCTTTCAGATTAGAAATCTGTACCACTGCAAACGTTGGTTCGGAGTTTGATGTTTTGTGTGTGGCGTTTGTGTTTGATAGACGTAGCGTCGCAGTTCAGCAGTCGTCGCTGTTCGTGTCATATGATCAAACAATTGCTATGTAAATTTACCATATACAACCAGAACATTTTGAAACCTACGCAGTCTAAAGATGTTGTCATTAGTATATCGGAAACCAGAATTCTCATTCTCATAATATAATCAGCACATTCTCTCTTTCTCTCTACTTTCTTCACTCCCTCCGTCCTTTTCTCTCTCTATCTCTCTCTCTCCCTCCCTCCCTCCCTCCCTCCCTCCCTCCCTCCCTCCCTCCCTCCCTCCCTCTCTCTCTCTCTCTAACTCTAACTCCACACCTCCCTCCCTCTCTCCCTCTCTCTCTCTCTCTCCCTCCCTCCCTCCCTCCCTCCCTCCCTCCCTCCCTCCCTCCCTCCCTCCCTCCCTCTCTCTCTCTCTCCCCCTCCCTCCCTCAAAACAAAACAATGATCTGTCTTTATCCGTCGCCTTGTATCGTGTAAGTCCCAATCAGTCAAAGGCCCTTCTCGCGAGACAATGGCGCTAATACTTCTAGCGACGAAACGACGCGGACATAGTTGACGACACCGTTTGTACGCGTATCGTCTTAGTTTCGACTAATTACGTTAACCTTGGTGACGCGAGCGATGAAGCTGAATATCGCGATGTGTTCCACCTGCCATTTGCTAATTGATGAAACCATGCTTTGTTCCCGTCGAATGGTCGGTTCGGAGCCTGCTGGCGATTAAGTAAGTGCGACGGTAATTGAGAAACATTACGGCAATGGAGACCGACGTGCAAGACTACGACACCGCGAACCGTTGTGTGGTCATTGCTGTCAGAGCAAGACTGCCTGCTTGGCCACGGCTTCACTCGATATGCCTCTCTTGGTAGTCGAGTGGAAGGTTTTCTACCTACTGGGGTTTTGCATTAGCTTATTTCCGTCTTCGTGTGTTACTGTTATAATAACGTATTGGGAATACGTATGTTTTAGAAACATGCTGACGTATTATTTAAATTTACAATAAAATGCCATTCTACGTGAGGGCTGAGAAACATCAATGTTTTGTGTATGTGTTTCGTATCTGGATGTGTATGTGTATTGTATCTGGATGTGTATGTGGATCGTATCTGGAAGTGTATGTGTATCATATCTGGATGTGCATGTGTATCGTATCTGGATGTGTATGTGCATCGTATCTGTAACAGATGGACACACACACACACACACACACACACACACACACACACACACACACACACACACACACACACACACACACACACACACACACACACAGTAAGGTGCTGCCACCTGGTGGACTAGACACACTAAAGTAGATATAACGGATGCAACTTTTACCATTTATGAATAAAGCACTTCCTGTGGAGTTATATTACCGACAACACGTGTGTTCTTATTCAGTTGTATAAAGCACAATATACCACACGGAGTCAGGACGGAATGACCCCACAAATGGAAGCATTCAAACCCCCAGTAACTGTGTCGTTCACCACCGGCGGCGCTGGGAGCAACAATTCCGGTTTTACTTTGCAGCAGCTGAGCTTAGCAAGAAGACAGCCACAACACAGGTAGCCATACTACTGCACTGTGCATGCCCCGAAGCACAGAATATCTATACGTACTTTTTGCAAACACCGATGACAACAAAGACTCCAACTGGGAGCATGCGCTCAAGAAATTCAGAGTCTATTGCGAACCTAGAAAAAATGAGGTGTTTGAGAGGTACAAGTTCTGGCAGCGAGATCAGCGTGAAGGGGAGCCCATTGATCAGTGGGTAAATGACCTGAGAATACTGCTATCCAGCTGCGAATATGAAGACCAGAAAGAAAGCAATCTGAGAGACAGAATTGTGTTTGGGGTGACAGACATACGTGTCAAAGAGATACTACTTCGTGAAAGTGACTTGACTCTAGCTAAAACACTTGACATCTGTCACGCAGCAGAGGCCAGCAAAGTCCAAATGAAAGTGATGGCAAGTGACAGTCAACAGAGACACGAAGTGAACATTCTTAGCAAGAAGAACACAGGAAAGTCACACAGACGGGGAAACAAGCCAGCAGAGGCCAGCACTGTGTCTCACAAGCACCACACACAGTTCTATCAAGACCGTAATTGTGGGCATTGTGACAGTCAGCATCCGCCACGCAAATGCCCTGCATATGGTGCAACCTGTTCGAAATGCAAAGAACGGAACCACTTTGCAAAGGTGTGCAAAGGAGGCGGGTTCAGGAAGAAAATCTACAAATCTACCAACTAGAGACAGATCACACTGATGATCATGATGGTGAAAGTGACTATCTCTTTGTGGGTACAGTGACTGAGAGCAAACACCCCACAAAGACCGAGCAGAAATGGCAAGCAGTGTTGAATGTACAAGGCCACAATGTACAGTTCAAGTTTGATACTGGCGCCGAGGCAAATGTTCTACCAGTAACAGTGTTCAATCGAATGAAGTCAGTCAAGCTGGAGAAAACCAAGACTCTATTATGTGCATTCGGGGAGCATCAGGTAATCCCACAGTCACGCTCGACTGCACCATTGCCAAGGGAGACTCAGAACGACTTCTATTCTACGTCACAGACAGTGCTGCTGTTCCAATACTGAGTCACAAGGCTTGCGATGACTTGAATCTTAGCAAGCAGGTTTACATGAACCAGCCAATGCAACCTCCCTCCCTCCCCCTCCCTAAAGACCGCATGATGCATGAATACCAGGATGTGTTCACTGGAGTTGGAGAGTATGACAAAGTGTATCACATGGAGCTCAACCCAGACGCACAAGGAGTGATCCAGCCACCACGGAAAATTCCGTATGCTATTCAGCCCAAACTCAAAGAAGCGCTTGAACGACTGAAGGTTGAAAACATCATTGCGGATGTCGACAAACCGACCGAGTGGGTTAGTAACCTGGTCATAGTAGAGAAGAAATCTGGCGCCCTCAGGGTATGTTTGGATCCGCGACCACTGAACGCCGCTATCAAGCGAGAGCGG
Source organism: Lamellibrachia satsuma (assembly GCA_033239005.1). NCBI lineage: Eukaryota > Metazoa > Annelida > Polychaeta > Sabellida > Siboglinidae > Lamellibrachia > Lamellibrachia satsuma. Next base: position 7,765,351 of record BSQZ01000025.1, read on the forward strand.
CACGCCATACCAACGCCGTTTGACGTGCAAGCACAACTCTCTGGCAAGCAGGTCTTCACAGTGGTCGACATGAAGGATGGCTGTTGGCACGTAAAACTTAGCGAGGAGTCGTCATACCTCTGCACATTCAACACACCGTGGGGCAGAAAACGCTTCCTACGGATGCCCTTCGGGATATCATCGGCAAGTGAGATAATGCAGAAGAGAAACGAGGAAACATTTGGCGACATCCACGGTGTCCACGTCATAGCCGACGACATGATCATTGGTCCGGCAGATGACCAGGAACATGACAGCATTCTACACAGAGTGTTAGCACGAGCACGTGACAAGGAAGTCAAGTTCAACAGTGACAAGATTCAATTCAAGATCAGTGAGGTCGAGTACATGGGTAATCTCCTATCATCAGCTGGCCTGAAACCAGATCCCAAGAAGATCGAGGCAATCGTCAACCTGCCCAAGCCAACCGACGTCACCTCACTCCAGCGCCTGCTGGGCATGATCAAGTATCTTGCACAGTACATTCCCAATGAGTCAGCAATCACCGAGCCACTGAGAGAGCTGCTCAAGAAAGACGCGGAATGGGCCTGGCCTCCAGAGCACGACAAGGCAATAGAGAATCTGAAGGCAACAAACCAGTGCTTACCTTCTTTGATGTCAAGCTTTGATGTCAAGCTTCGCAGTCAGGCCTGGGCGCATGCCTGATGCAGAGAGGAAAACCAGTTGCGTATGCATCTCGCGCTATGACAAGAGCGGAACAAAACTACGCTCAAATCGAAAAGGAGATGTTGGCAATATGCTTTGCCACAGGCAAATTTCACCAGTACGTCTACGGCAAGTCTGCAGTTAGTGTCCAAACAGACCATAAACCTCTCGAAAGCATCTTGAAGAAGCCACTATGCAAGGCACCTCCGAGACTACAACGGCTGATGTTACGTCTACAGCCCTACGATCTAGATGTGCACTATGTACCATGGAAGTACATGTATCTTGCTGATACACTATCGCGTGCATACATACAGGGTGAAGGCAACGCAGAGATGGAAGACGAATTGAGCAGAGTTGTTCACAGTATTGTGCTCAATATCCCAGTCAGTGCGAACAAACCGTCTGAAATTCGCCAAGCGACCGAACAAGATCCAACGTTAATGAAAGTTCGAAGTCTCATCATGAGAGGATGGCCCAAGTTCCGGAAAAGTGTTCCGCCTGAAGTGCAGAACTTGTGGAACATCAGAGACGAACTCCACCTAGCAGAAGGCGTCATATTTGTTGGCGAAAAGGTGCTCATCCCAGTTAAACTTCGTCAGCAGATGCTGCGCCTCGTCCACGGAAGCCACATGGGGTGGAGAAATGCAAAGCTCGGGCTCGAACTGTCATGTACTGGCCTGGCATGGCAAAGGAAATGGAAGAAGAAGTCTTCAAATGTTCTGTCTGCATGAAGCATCAGAAGAGCCAGCATCGTGAGCCTATGATGCCTCATGACATTCCAGATGGGAGATGGCAGAAGATAGCGATGGACATCATGACGTACCATGGGCACGACTTCCTAGTAGTAGTGGACTACTACTCAAAGTACCATGAGTTCTCACAACTTCCAGACAAGACAGCCAAGACGATCATCACACACACGAAAAGCATTTGTGCCCGACATGGGATACCAGAAGAAATCGTGAGTGACAATATGCCCTTCGGTAGTCAAGAATTCAAGGACTTTGCTCGTGAATGGGGCATAAAGACAACAACATCAAGTCCGAGTTATGCACAGCCCAATGGGCAGGCCGAAAGGTTTGTACAAACTCTCAAGGGACTATTCAAGAAAGTAGACGAGGACGGTCGTGATCCATATCTCGCCCTACTCGAGTACAGGAATACGCCATTTTCCGGTCTCCAGTACACACCTTCCCAAATGCTGATGAGCAGCTGCTATGATCAAAGCTGCCAACGAAGCAGACCTTGCTGCACACAAAGACCTTAAACATCGACAGCGGCGGCAGAAATCATATTACAACAAAAGTACATCGCCTCTGCCGCAACTCAATCCAGGCGACGTGCGCGTTCAGAGGGGAAAGGTGTGGGAACCCGCAGTCATTAAAGCCTCACACGTCCAGCCTCGCTCGTACCTGGCCCAGACCCAGCACGGACAGCTGCGCAGAAACAGAAGGCACTTCAGCAAAACGAATGAGTTACCTGCGTCGTTCGTTCCAGCAGACCAGTTGCTGACTGCAACAAGCGTTGATGCTCCACACGTGAGAGAAGTGCCAGCAGCCCCACCAGAACCGGTTGATACACAAACGACTCAGATGACGCACGACCGTGTTACCAGGAGTGGTCGGGTCGTCAAGACTCCGGTCAGATACCAATAAACAGTCTCGCATATACAGTACTGTAAACCCCTGTGGTTTATTCTTTTAGAATACGGGGGATGTAACAGGTGCACTTCCTGTTGAGTTATATCACCGACAACACGTGTGTTCTTATTCAGTCGTATAAAGCACAATATACTACACTATCTGGATATATCGTATCTGGATGTGTATTTGGATGTGTATCTGGATATCAGGCATGTCATCGAGGAATTCCAAAATAAATGATTTTCTTATAGAGCAAACTGACTCGGGAGGATTTTTCTTATATGACTCGGGGGGGGTCTCAGGATGTTTCCTATATGACTCGGGGGGTCTTAGGATGTTTCCTATATGACTCGGGGGGTCTCAGAATGTTTCTTATATGACTCTGGGGGTCTCAGGATGTTTCTTATATGACTGGGGGGTCTCAGGATTTTTCTTATATGACTCGGGTGGGTCTCAGGATGTTTCTTATATGACTGGGGGTCTCAGGATGTTTCTTATATGAACGATGCTTTTATTCTGGGAATTAAACTCGTCAATTTGTTATAAATAAGAACAAGTATTTGTGAAAACTTGTAAAAACGTTTTACTCACCATAGTGTTGTCTCATCAAGTGCCATAGGTGGGTGTGTTGTGTATTGGAGTCTGTTGTCTCGTCAAGTGCCATAGGTGGGTGTGTTGTGTATTGGAGTCTGTTGTCTCGTCAAGTGCCATAGGTGGGTGTGTTGTGTATTGGAGTCTGTTGTCACGTCAAATGCCATAGGTGGGTGTGTTGTGTATTGGAGTCTGTTGTCTCGTCAAGTGCCATAGGTGGGTGTGTTGTGTATTGGAGTCTGTTGTCTCGTCAAGTGTCATAGGTGGGTGTGTTGTGTATTGGAGTCTGTTGTCTCGTCAAGTGCCATAGGTGGGTGTGTTGTGTATTGAAGTCCGCTGCAGTTTGCTTAGTTTATGCAGCGAAGGAAAGACAATTACTGTGGTTGGTAAATGGCAGTGCCCTTTAATTTGCATTATGGTAAACGGTTGTATCACGACAATGGGCACTGCTGGCGACTCAACTAGAGAGCCAAAGCAATTCCCCTTACACAGCGTAGCCAATCATTAATTAGTTAAGCGAAATAAATGTGTGGCCCAGAAATCACCCAATAAACCCCACACAAAGCGCAGCCGACTCCAACAACATGGTACCTGGGCATGGCAGCATCGACCCTGCTGTGTAGCAGATCCTGTCTCCTACGAGTAGTGCGGCCATCTTCGCTGTGTAGCAGATCCTGTCTCCTACGAGTAGTGCGGCCATCTTCGCTGTGTAGCAGATCATGTCTCCTACGAGTAGTGCGGCCATCTTCGCTTTGAAACCTCAACAAACTCTTGGAACAAGAGAGGAAACAGATGAGAATGGTGTCACGTTGTGTATGTGGTGCTGGGTGGTGTCACATTGTGTATATGGTGCTGGGTGGTGTCACGTTGTGTATGTGGTGCTTGGTGGTGTCACGTTGTGTATGTGGGGCTGGGTGGTGTCACGTTGTGTATGTGGTGTTGGGTGGTGTCACGTCGTGTATGTGGTGCTGGGTGGTGTCACGTTGTGTATGTGGTGCTGGGTGGTGTCACGTTGTGTATGTGGTGCTGGGTGGTGTCACGTTGTGTATGTGGTGTTGGGTGGTGTCACGTTGTGTATGTGGTGCTGGGTGGTGTCACGTTGTGTATGTGGTGTTGGGTGGTGTCACGTTGTGTATGTGGTGCTGGGTGGTGTCACGTTGTGTATGTGGTGTTGGGTGGTGTCACGTTGTGTATATGATGCTGGGTGGTGTCACGTTGTGTATGTGGTGTTGGGTGGTGTCACGTTGTGTATATGGTGCTGGGTGGTGTCACGTTGTGTATATGGTGCTGGGTGGTGTCACGTTGTGTATATGATGCTGGGTGGTGTCACGTTGTGTATATGGTGCTGGGTGGTGTCACGTTGCCTTGGCTCTCTAGTTGAGTCGCCTTCAGTGCCTATTGTCGGGAAACAACTGTTTACTGTAATGCTTACTAAAACATAAAACAGTACTAATAATACCGAAAATACTAGCTAATAATGGTTTTGTCTTTAGTGTTAGAATTAAATCGAAAATAATCACCATTAATAATGCATTAGTGAAACACTGTATACTGTGCAACATATATACATGTAATCAAAATATATCACAATAATCAAGTTGCACAGCACATGTATATTGTGCGGAATATCGTGATGCGAACGCTTTTTGAAGAGGTTCCGCGCATGTGTCTATGACTGTTTGACCAGCGTCGATCTGTGTCTATGACTGTTTGACCAGCGTCGATCTGTCGTGCGCATAGACATAAATAGAACACCCTTTAGTAAAACAAGACTGCTAAGCTCTTATCAGTTGACACATGATAAAGTGATGCTGGCATGGACCAGTGACATTCATGCTGCTGCACGGCAAGAACCCACTGGAGGCCCAGTGTTTATACTGTACAGCACCCAGTCTTCATCATATATCTGTAGATATACAGTACTAATAAGATATTATGTATGTATGCAAGTATTACAGTACCTCTGGTACTACAATACCTCAGGGAGTTTGACGCCCCTGCATTGCAGAGTTGAAAATCACTGCCTTGTGATACAGGTTCTCGACAGAACCGAAGGCTAAGGGAGCAAACCCTAACAGAAAACCATGTCATTGTGGCAGCATCAAGGGTGGTTGATGAATGGAACTCCCAACATCTCCCGACCAGCCACTGCAGGGATAAATAGCTCGCGCCTGTCTTGACGTGTTCTTGCCGGTGTGAGACCTCTATTTGCTCCCCGAGAGAGTGCCGCTAGTAACTTGCAAAAGCCAGCAGCACTTCAACACTTTTTGCAAGCAGCTCTCATGAAATGCACAACCGCACGAATTACCATACCGGACCGGTCGTCGCCCGGGTTACCAAGGACCGCGCTGCTCGACCTCGTCTTCCGTCGACAGTGAAAAATCAGCTAGGAAGAAGAGAACAACTATCAATCGCTCAATGGAACGTCAGGACTCTCCTCGACCGAGAAGTAGCCGACCGACCGGAAAGACGTACTGCACTAGTAGCAATGGAACTCGCCAAGTACAATATAGACATTGCCGCCCTGTGCGAAACAAGGTTCTCAGAGTCTGGTAGTCTTAATGACTTGGAATACTCTTTCTTCTGGAGTGGCAGACCCAAAGGAGAGAGAAGGGAGGCTGGAGTGGGCTTTGCTATAAAGAAGGACATCGTGACAATGCTGACAGAAATGCCACTGCCAGTAAGTGACAGAATCATGATGATGAGACTACCTCTGAGCAAGGACAACTATGCTACAATTATCAGTGTTTACGCTCCAACAATGACAAACCCGGACGATAACAAGGAGGCTTTCTACAACCAGCTGTCAAGTACGCTCAGAGGCATCCCTCGTACCGATAAGCTACTGCTGATAGGAGACTTCAATGCAAGGATAGGAAGAGACAATGACAAATGGACCATGGTCATGGGCAAATATGGGATCGGGAAACGCAACTCCAATGGCGAGCTTCTACTGGCTTTGTGCTCTGAGTTCGAACTGATAGTGACGAACACCATGTTCAAGCAGAAGGATGAACGCAAGACCACCTGGATGCATCCTCGTTCCAGACACTGGCATATGATCGACTTCATCATCACGAGGTGTCGGGATAAGATGGACATCCACAGTACTCGAGCCATGCGTGGAGCTAACTGCTGGACCGATCACCATATGCTGAGGTCAAAAGTGGCATTTAGAGTACGACAAAAGCACAACAGACAAGGGGTAAGAAAACCGACCAAGCTAAACACAGCAAAACTACGTACCATCAGTCATAGGGAGAGCTTCGAGCAGGAGATGGACAGCGCTCTCGCCCAATTGGAGGAGAAGGAAAGCTCAACACCAGATGAGGAATGGGCAGCTCTGCAACAGGTAGTATACAACACAGCTAAAACATTTCTCGGCAAGCCAGACAGAAAACACCAGGACTGGTTCGACCCCAACGACCAGGAGCTACAAAATCTAATAAGCAGAAGAGACCAATCCCACCAGAGAGTGTTGCAGACCAGGAGTACTAGATCCACCACTGCAGCGTACAAAGATGCCTGCAGACTGCTACAAAAACGCACCCGTGCCCTGAAGTCAGAATGGTGGGAAATGAAGGCAGAGGAGCTGCAGAGATCTGCAGACAGAAATGACATGAAGGGCTTCTCCAATGGACGGAAGGAAGTGTGAGGACCCGCGAAAAAGGGACCTGTTCACCTGAAGTCAACAGATGGAATGGAGACCTTCTCTGACAGCAAGAGAGTTGTGGCAAGATGGAGTGAACACTTCCAAAAACTACTCAACGTCCCTGGCGACATAGAACATGAAGCTCTTGTCAACATCCAGCAGCGCATTACCAACACATGCCTTGATGAGATTCCAAACATGGATGAGATGGCTAGAGCAATCGCCGGCCTGAAAGATGGCAAAGCACCTGGGGGTGATGGAATTCCTGCTGAAATATGGAAGCACGGAGGAGACAATCTGTCCAACAGACTGCACCAATTAATCACCAAAGCCTGGGAGGAGGGTTCTGTACCACAAGCGTGGAAGGATGCCAGCATTGTAACCATCTACAAGAAAGGAGATCGAACAGACTGTGGGAACTACAGAGGAATCTCTCTTCTTTCCATAGCAGGCAAGATCTTCGCCAGGATCCTGCTCAACAGACTATCTATTCACATAACACCAGAAGTAGTTCCGGAGACACAGTATGGCTTCAGATCCAACCGGACCACAGCGGACATGATATTTTGTCTTCGACAACTGCAAGAAAAGTGCATTGAGCAGGACCGACCACTATATATAGTATTTGTCGACTTCACGAAGGCGTTTGATACAGTCGGAAGGACTGGGCTATGGCAGCTACTGAGGAAATATGGATGCCCAGAGAAATTCACAACCATGATCGAGGCTCTACATACGGGAATGATGGCGAATGTGAGTGTTGGAGGGGAAGTCTCGGAAACGTTTGGTGTTACCAATGGTGTCAAGCAAGGCTGTGTACTGGCCCCCACGCTCTTCTCCATCTTCCTATCAGCAATGCTTGTCGAGGCTTTCCGAGGCATGGGAGATGGCGTCTATATACAGTCTAGACAGAGCGCTGACCTATTCAACATCGCACACTTCAGAGCGAAGACCAAGACTACCCAGATACTTGTGAGAGAGCTGCTATACGCAGATGACAGTGCACTGGTCGCCCACTCCGCTGAAGAGATCCAGAGAATAGTGGATGCTTTCTCCGATGCATCAAAGAAGTTCGGCCTGAAGATTAACATCAAGAAGACGGAAGTGCTGTACCAACCCAACTCTACAAGAACCCGAGAGGAGGATATCATGGTTGATGGAAACAAACTGAACTCTGTTCCGGAATTCACCTACCTCGGAAGCACTATATCAAGTGATGGACGCATTGATGCTGAAATACAGAGGAGGATGGCCAAGGCTAGCGCATCTTTCGGCCGATTACGCCAGAGACTCTGGAACAACCACCATGTGTCCACGCGGGTCAAAGGCAAGATCTACCAGGCAATTGTGCTATCCACCTTACTATACGGAGCCGAGGCCTGGACAGTGTACAGACGACAGGTGAAAAAGCTTCATGCCTTCATGATGCGACATCTGCGTTCGATCATGAGGCTAACCTGGAAGGACAAAGTGACAAACAAGGAAATACTCGGTCGGATAGGGCTGCCCTCTATGGAAGATCTTCTGATCAAAAAGAATCTCCTGTGGACTGGACACCTCATGAGGATGTCATCAGACAGACTGCCAAAGCAGATCCTCTACTCTCAATTGTCTTCTGGTCACAGACAGAGAGGACGCCCTCGTCTCCGGTTCAAGGATACCATCAAGAGAAACCTCAAGCTGAGAGACATAAAGACCGACTCATGGACATCACTCTCACAGCAGAGAACTAAATGGAGTGCGGCGGTCAAGAAATGAAAGCAGTCTTTGTCGCATAGCGACTGACAGCATGATGATGATGATGAAGATATTATTATTACATAGCTATATATACCTAATACCTTATTACGTGCACGATCTATCCATGCACCTTGTATATCAAATATCATAACATACTAACTATAACAGTAGCACCAATATACATGATCGAAACTGAACTTTCTGAAGTGCTCTATACATGTATTAGCTAATGACTGCAAGTGGTCAAAATCTCATTAAGCCCTATTGGACATTCTTCTCTAAGGTCCCAAAAATATTATTTTCCCATCTTCCAACACATTCCCCAGCAGCTCCATCACAGCCATTTCCACCTGCAGATCAAGATCTTTCTCGAATGTTATCTGGCAACTTGCAAAGTCATGTAAAGAAATGTGCTAACGACGATCAAAAAGGGGAGAGCCTTATTAAATGCTTAATAAAGAAAAAAATCTTATTAATGAGCTGACATGTAGTGGAGTTTTAAAAATGAGTTACAAATATGCATACACGCACGCACACATTATTTATAAAACTGAATCCTACCCCTATAACATTTTATGTTGCACCCAATCAATGTGACTACTGGGAAACACTTAATGTACGCTCCCCCAAGAAAAACAAACGTATCTGTAATATATTGATATTTCAGAACATTTTCGAAACTGTTACATTCATTCACATATACACTAACACAGCACAAACATGTGCGACATAAATTACCTGAAAATAACAAGATGTTAGATCCTGTCTTCTGTCGATTCATACAGCTGTAAGCCACAGGAAATAACCATATTCGTTGTCCCACAACTTTCTCCAGCAAGCCTCCAAAATGTTTGTCTTGGAGAGTTTAACACTAATGCACGATGCTCACTCCAATGTGAACAACCCAACTGCCCACACGTATAACACAACTGCTGGGAACACCCTCACCCAAATTAGTAATCAGTCTGGTGACCATGCCCCATTAAGAACAAATGACATTGACAAATCTTCAAGTTAATTGGTTCCTGGTGTCATCGTCACTGGCTACTAGCCCGATAAGTTTATAGATCTCTGGTAGCCACCTCATCTTCATTGCTTTTGTTTACCTTATATTGTACATGATGATGGTGAGGAGGAAATAAATTAACTTACTTACTCACTTACTCACTTACATATGTTAGACAACTATTTGTAACATGCTATGTTCACACTATAAACAGTACTACCCTATGTGTCATGCAGTGGATGCAACTGTTTCTGCCGTGCAATGAAATGCCGGCCAGTGGTCCACGTCCGCTTCACTGCAGTGAGCTGGCTTGTCGCTCTTGTTTGTAGGGGGGTGATTAATGATGTAACTCTATGGTCGTGCGCGACGTTGCTCTTTTCTGGTGATAATACTGGTCATTTCGTCACGAAAAATTGTAATTGGTTCCGAATTCTTCGCTAGAGGCGCTCCGCGTACAAAGCCATACGTGAGACATTAAAGTGGCTCAACACAGTGGAAAAATAACGAACATCTGAGTTATTACCGCAGCGTAAATAAATCAACGCCGTTGATTGAATAAATATCCTGTGGCGCTACACAAAACAATCTGTCACTTGACCTACGTTATGCCTCGAGTACCCGCCATGTGGCGCCACAGCTTAGCGAGATCAAGAATGCGAGCAATAATCGGGCTAAGCGATACTATAGTTACCGACCGCCAAGTCACGGCGTACCCTACCCCCTTCACCAAAAAAAAAACTCAACGGATTTACCAGATTCACACAAGTTACCAATTATGATTGCGGATCCGTGAATATTCACGCATCCGTGAATGAATGACATGAATATGGGATATGTATGTATGTGGATCGTGTCTGGAGGCGTGTGTGCAACTAACTCCGTTAGTGTAGTATCTGTAGGGAATATAACAATATTTCGCCATAAACTAAAAACCCACCTGTTTAAACTTGCATATTTTTTATTATTGTATATATGTATGTGGATATGTATGTAGATGTGGATGTGTATGTAGATGTGGATTTGTATGTTTATGTAGATGTGGATGTAGATGTGGATGTGTATATAGATATGTATGTGTGTGTAGATGTGGATGCGTATGTGGATGTGTATGTGGATGTGTATGTGTATGTAGATTTAGATGTAGATGTGGATGTGTATGTAGATGTGGATGTGTATGTAGATGTGGATGTGTATGTAGATGTGGATGTGTATGTAGATCTGTATGTTTATGTAGATGTGGATGTGTATGTAGATATGTGGATGTGGATGTGGATATGTATGTGGATGTGTATGTAGATGTGGATGTGTATGTAGATGTAGATGTGGATGTGGATGTGTATGTGTATGTGGATGTGTATGTAGATGTGGATGTGTATGTAGATTTGTGTTTATGTAGATGTGTATGTAGATGTGTATGTGTATGTAGATGTGTATGTGGATGTATATGTGGATGTGCATTTAGAAGTGTATGTAGATGTGTATGTAGATGTGTATGTGGATGTATATGTATCACAGGTGTTCCCGGGTAATTATCTCAAGAAATAAAGGTAATGCATCAACAATAAACATACGCACAGTCAACATTTACTTGATCTTAAAATAATTTTACGAATTTATTTTATTTATATGAAGTTAAATAACCATGAAAACAAACTGTAACAATATAGGGTATCTCTGGATAGTTCATGTGACAATATAGGATATATCAGGATAGTTCATGTGATAATATAGGATATCTCAGGATTGTTAGTTTTCATGTTGAAACATTTCTTTTAACATGTCCAAAAGGTTTTTTTATCTCAGTAGAAGTTATTTTCGCCATCCTCTCAAGACGGCTTAATTAGTAATGACGACGCTGTCTTGGTATTATGGCGAAAACGTCTACTTTTGGATATGTTTAAAGAAATATTTCAACAAGATAAACTATAATAATGTTTCTCCAGCCTTCTGGAAACTTTCAAAGACACACCAGTCCGTGTGCTCTTTGTGCGAGAAACGGGAACTGGATATATCAAAATCCAATATAAATTAACGTCGTTTAACTCTGCCGCATACGTGGAACATATTACCAATAGATTGTGTAAATAATAGAAGTGTGAATATGTTTAGCAACAAAATTGACAAATATCTCAGAAGGGAGGCCAACACACCGATAAACATCGTTGGACTCTTGATAAGCCAATGGCTTCCTTGTCCACTTGCCTTCTGGGCCTTTAGCCTTGGATGACAATCTTGCTAAATCTACAATGGTAAGAACTTCTGGTGTGTTTGTAGGTTCGTGGCTGTTCTGTTTGTAGGTTCGTGGCTGTTCTGTTTGTAGGTTCGTGGCTGTTTTGTTTGTAGGTTCGTGGCTGTTCTGTTTGTAGGTTCGTGTCTGTTCTGTTTGTAGGTTCGTGGCTCTTCTGTTTGTAGGTTCGTGGCTGTTCTGTTTGTAGGTTCATGGTGGTGTTTCTCTGCTTGATCCTGAGTGTGTTCGCCACCATCCCCATATTTGAAGAACTCGTCAGCAAAGTCTTATACATGGTGGTGAGTACGCGCGATGTTACTTATCTATAGTGTTTGATTCAAATTCAATTTCTTTTGGGATCCTTTAAAACTATATGTTAACCGGTGTTTCATGGTTTAACGTTCTCATTATTCCTCAGTAGATAAACACATATTGGCATATGTGTCCTAGCCGTCTATATATGTGTCCTAGCCGTCTATATAAGGGTCCTGGCCGTCTATATAAGGGTCCTAGCCGTCTATATAAGGGTCCTAGCCGTCTATATAAGTCGATGCCCTCTTTTTACACCGGAAAGTCTTCATTCTCCGACCGTGCTTTGGTTTGAAGACTTCTTATTTTATTTGTGATTGGTGGTTAATAACAGCATTCACGGCATAGACTACACACATACTAATCAGATATCTTTGGTTGTAGTTCCGTGGATATGAGTTAATTGTATTACATATAGTCAATAACATGGGACTAGATACTAAAATCAACTTCCTAGGTGACCTAGAAACTGAGAAATCATGGAATATGGTGTGGTGGCCATTTTAAAATCTAAGATGGAGGACATCGCATGGTTATTTCGCGATGGCTCCACATCCAAAAATGGGTAGACCTGTAACTCTACCAACTTTCATGCTTTTACCATAAAAACACAATTCAAGTGAAACTTTTAACATAACCGCTGGACTGTTACGTGTGCAGTATGTTTCTCTTCGAAGGGAGTTCTGACCACGGCCCTGGAGCATACCGACGGTCAACGCGGCAACAACAGATTTCGCGTTTCGTCTTGTTGCCTCTTTTGTACGCTGGCTTTTGAATGTAACCGTTATAGTCCAAGACAACTTGGACAAAGAAAGGTGTATGATCTCGGAGACATGTAACGTCTAATATCGTTGGACATTGTAGGAGATGTTGATGGTCATCTGGTTTATACTGGAATTCGTCGTGCGCATCTGGTCAGCCGGCTGCCGATCATGTTACCAAGACTTTGCGGGGCGGATTCAGTTCCTGCGGAACCCATTCTGCATCATAGGTGAGTCTTTTGTTGCACCAGAAGTCGAAACGCCACGGCGAAGTACCACCGGAAGTGAACTGGAGCGGCGTCTGGTGGCTGCTAATCTTGCCAGAAATGTAAATTAGCCCGCCGCGAACATAATTTCGCTGCAAATGACTGTATCTTGTCTTGGCGAACACTCCTAATGAGTGAGATGGGCAGGGTTGTGTGCGGGTGATTGCACTGTCCTGAGATTGCTAAAGCTTGACTTGTTGTGGCTTTGTGATGCTGGTTATTCTGTGTGGTAGCGAGTTCCCAATATTTTATTGCCCGGAAAAATAGGAGAATGTGAAACCGTTTTTGCTGGCGGTATTGAAAGCTTTGCTATGTAGTTGCCGTCTGATGTTATTTATTCCTTATCCTCGGTTTCCTCACGCAGGATATACAGTGTATATAGACATAGCGTCATTCCTATTTCACATTCGTCGTCTTGGTGTAGGTCTACGTCACCGAATGTCGCCTTAATGCGTACTTGAAAGTCTGCTTTCGAAACATTGAAAACATTCTTCCGTCGTGCTGATTTTGTTGTTTCCGTCTGTCGGCAGATATGGTCGTCATCACAGCTAGTGTCATCATACTATGTCTCGGAAGCAGCGGCCAAGTGTTCGCCACTTCCGCCCTGCGCGGCCTGCGCTTCTTCCAGATACTGCGCATGGTGCGCATGGATCGTCGTGGGGGGTCGTGGAAGCTGCTGGGATCCGTCGTGTGGGCGCATAGACAGGTACTTGGCGAGTTTGTAACAATCGTGCCGTCCAACGGATAGTTGCGTCAACGTAGATGTACCAATTTGTAAATCGCTGAAAACCAGTACAGGGTGTATTGTGATTTTGGTATACGACATTGCTTACCAACGTTAATAAATGGCACGATACAATCGCATTACTTATGTGGTGTATGCTACAAAAGGTATACTTCATCAATTCGCCTAGAGCAATTAATTTGTAAGAAAGATATTTCACTATATATTCAAAAATACATTGATCAATGTTAATTAAAAAAGTACTACAACAAGGATTGAATCAATCGTTTCCTATTATCGAACCAAAACGTATCCGTTTCCTTAGTTATCGTCCACAGCAAACAGTTCACTACGTCATATACTACGTTTTCGACAGTCATAGTGTTAAATTCATTAACCATATATGTTCTCTTTCGGCAGTGTGGAATGTAAAGGCGCAAGAACTGAACAATTGCTAATCGTGTCATGTATAGTATTTTAAAGCCACACAATTATAATTTTTACGGTTAATACATGGTATCACTTTCATTTTCCTTTTGAATTCATACATGTATTTAGCCAATTACCGATTTACTGGAGACGTCGAATTTGTGTCTTCTATCATGTGATGGTAGATTATTGAAGTTACAAATACAACAGCACAACTTAAAACACTGCCGTTGTAAAACCAATGTCAAGGATCAGAAACATAATAGCCCAATCTTGCTAATTTTCGATGCGTTAAGAAAAGGTGCATTCTTAATACCTTACTCGCTTGTCATTATTTTATCTAAAAGTTGTTTAGTAAAATTAACTCTTTAAAAAACAAATTACTTAAACATTTAGGAACACATAACAAAACAACATATGTCTTAAAGCAAAACAACATCTATGTCTTAAAGCGAAACAACATGTCTTAAAACGAAACAATATGTCTTAAAGCAAAACAACATATGTTTTAAAGCGAAACAAAGGTCGTGGTGTTGGTTCTGGGCACATAAAGGAGTTAATACAAAATGATCATTTGCAACGTCAATCAAGAACGTCACGCTAGAAGTTTTCCCAGAATTTGTTCTAATACTGGGATATTCAAGGCAAATCTACGTATAACTGGGCGTTGGCCTGTTAACTAGCGCGACCGATAAGCACCTGCGGGATTTTGAGAACTGGGTTAACATACTCCACCGCCGTGACTTATTAACGGCGGTGGGTATATACACAAATAGTGGAAATCAAGCTTAAATGAAACCCTCTGCTATGTCAGAGAAAGGGGCCAGTTTTGTGAACAAAGGCAACGTTATATGTTACATAAGTTAAGTTTAGACGCAAGCAGTATGGCTATATCATATTGGAAAGTATATGATTAGGTGTTTGCAAATAGATTTTCGTTTGGTGAGCGAATATTGTCAGACTACGGCACTCGTGTCGGAGGGTTGTGTAACAATATGGCGCGGCCTATAAAAACTAAGGTGCTGTGTGTTCAACAACGTTTTTCTGGTACACAACTGGCGTGGTATTCTTAATTGTAGTTGCAATTTTTTATTAGTAACTCCAATAGGAGCAAGTGCCCGGAACCATGATTTATTTTGCCCTGTGACTCCGTCAGTAGCAGCAAACTGTGCGAAAACCCGTGACTCGTGTTTATTACACAACGTTACGATATAATATTATACGTTTCTCTTTTCAGGAGTTGTTCACTACTCTGTACATAGGTTTCCTTGGGTTGATATTTTCGTCATTTCTTGTATTTCTCGCCGAAAAAGACCGAAATCCTACAAAGTTCGGTACCTACGCCGACGCCCTCTGGTGGGGAGTTGTAAGTATTCAAACACGTTATCATTAGCCCGTATACGCCATCGACGACAACGAATAATTCGGCCTCTGACAAACTCAATTTCCGTTACGAATGTGACAAATCCGAATAAATACTGCTCATGCTAGTTACAGCAATTATTGTATTTTTTGCGTTAGAGAATAATTGTTTCGTATGTTGCTACTATTCACGGTTGGGGATGCGAACAGTCGCATTTGGTGACTGCCATAAAACGATACCCGATTATTGGTTGTGATGATTATTGAACGGTGCTATTGACTGTGGTGATGACGGCAGTGGTGTTGATTGTAGCTAGGGCAATTAAGATATAAAAATACGATTAATGATGATGATGAATCTTACGTTGTTATACAAAGATTATTTGACTTCAATAAGAGTATGTCGTGTTGTCTTGTGGTCTTGCAGATCACGCTGTGTACTGTGGGGTACGGTGACGCTGTACCGATCACGTGGCCGGGTAAACTGATCGCTGCCTTCTGTGCCATTCTCGGCATCTCTTTCTTCGCGCTGCCCGCCGTGAGTATAACAAGCCAGCCGATCTGAGACTCTTCTATCTGTAACATGACACACCGTGACAATTGGCCAACCTCAATTGTTTAGTGAAACCGGCACCTTTCGTAGACAGTGCAAAATCATATGTCACCTCACCTCACCTCACCTATCCTCTTCGAGCCAAGTGGCCGAAGTGCATCTCCTCCAACTTGCTCTGACCAACCTTTCTTCTACCTTCGGGCGTCTAGGTCAACGCCGTTTCACATCTGCTGTTCTTGTCCATTCGTAGGATATTTCCATCTTCTTAACTTGACCTCGGTGCTGATTGTCTTCAACTTTGTATTTGCAAGAATATCTTGATTTAATACAATCGTCTTAAGCACTTGAAAAAAATCTACCTTTCGGTTGTCGTCTTCATGTATTTTCCAGGTTTCACTTCACAAGTGTGTCACAAAGCCTCACTGATTTCAATGTGTACATATTTGAACTCCATATTTGCTTTAGTTTTATGAAAAATACCCTAGCTTTACGAATTCTGTTTATCCTCAATACTTGAGTTTTATTTTTATTTATTCTTAGTCCTGTTCTTGCTGCGAATTGGTTCAGTTGTTTTTGTTTGCATGTGTGTGTAGCATGGTGACATGAGTGCTATGTCGTCGGCAAAGTCCAGGTCCTCTAGTTTTGACGTGAAGTTCCATCTTATCCCTGTTTTATTTCCCGCTGTTGTGTTTCTCATTATCCAGTCCACTACTATCAAGAAGATAAATCTAGACATTACATATCCTTGTTTAACTACGGTTTTAACCTTGAACCACTCAGATTTCTCACCTTAATCTAACTCTCCACATATGTTACAGGATCCTCAGGGATAGCTCTATTAAGAATTTCCTAAGTTTTCTTTCCATCGCTCCCTTCTGGCCAATCCTCCCGCTACTAAATTTCCACATTTGTGTTTCACTGCATTTGTTGTCTTTACGTTTGTCTTCCACTATGTGCTGCTTCCTCTGCTTCCATGGCAAGGTGGTCAACCCACTTCCTCTTGTCTTGTCTCATGCTCTTCTTAACGTCTTTGTCTTTACACCTATATTAATTTTATCCGTGTAATTCTGCTTAATCCTGTCTGACTTTATTTACTTGATGTTGTTCTTCAGTCGTTATCTCTCTCCCACGACTCCTTGCTGATTCATGGTTTTTGCTCTTTCTTTTTGTACCCCAGTAGTTCTTGAGCAGTTTCTTTTTATGCAGCCCAAAGTCCTGCAATTGTTTCTCAACTGCTTTTTCGTCTGTTTTATCATAATCTTGCAATATATCATATTTTGTTGCGCAACTTCAGTGAGAATTGTGTTTTAATGGCTGCTTGCTGTAACTTAATTATATTAAATTTATTTCTGATCATCTTGTTCTTTTGTTTTTTCTTTAGTTTCAGCTTGATTTTTGAGCGCACTAATTGGTGGTCACTCGCAATGTCTGTCAATAATCATATGTAGGCTGTTGCAAAACATTAGCTAATCGCTACCAATCAACACCTGGATCTTTCATTTTCTACTGTATAGCGGTGAATCTGGACTGAAACGTTGAACAGCGGTTACACGAATATGATGCTAAGTGAACTAGTACTGGTTTACTCAATCAATCATCGATTGCATCAACACTCACTCACATCAACACTCACTCACATCAACACTCACACCCCAGTCAACACTCACTCACATCAACACTTTGACTTAGAGTCCGTTCACAGTTGACTTAGAGTCCGTTCATAGTTAACTTAGAGTCCGTTCATAGTTGACTTAGGGTCCGTTCACAGTTGACTTAGAGTCCGTTCACAGTTGACTTAGGGTCCGTTCACAGTTGACTTAGAGTCCGTTCACAGTTGACTAAGAGTCCGTTCACAGTTAACTTAGAGTCCGTTCACAGTTGACTTAGGGTCCGTTCACAGTTGACTTACAGTCCGTTCACAGTTGACTTAGAGTCCGTTCATATTTGACTTAGAGTCCGTTCACAGTTGACTTATGGTCCGTTCACAGTTGACTTAGAGTCCGTTCACAGTTGACTTAGAGTCCGTTCACAATTGACTTAGAGTCCGTTCAAAGTTGACTTAGAGTCCATTCATAGTTGACTTAGGGTCCGTTCACAGTTGACTTAGGGTCCGTTCACAGTTGACTTAGAGTCCGTTCATAGTTAACTTAGAGTCCGTTCACAGTTGATTTAGAGTCCGTTCATAGTTGACTCAGGGTCCGTCCACAGTTGACTTAGAGTCCGTTCATAGTTGACTTAGAGTCCGTTCACAGTTGACTTAAGGTCCGTTCACAATTGTCCACATTTACCTATTCGTACAAAGGTAGGTAGGTAAAGTCATCCCCCAGGCATTACGCCTTAGGAAGCCATGAAGGCTTATATGGCCAGTGCTTAAACCTGGTTTCTACAGTGCGAAGCAACTTAGAGTGCAGTTATACTGACTCTCCTGGACGGGACACTAGTCCATCGCAGGTACCTTCCAAACAGTGTTTGTACTCATTTACAGCTGAGTAGACAGAGGCAAAGTAGGGTAAACGAAATTGCCTAAGCTTCGAAAACGAACCGTGACCAGTGTGGGTCTTGAACTCACAACCCTCGAATTTAGAGTCCAACACCTTAACCACTAGGCCACGGCTGCCCCCAAAAGTACAAAGCTTACCCTTTTTTGGTACTAATTGTCCTACTCCCTCCCCTACCCACTTCCCTCTCGGAATTAGTACCTTAAAAAGGTGATATTTTTTCCAATGTAAAACATACATATGTATATAGATGTAACAATGTTTTGACACAGTGCATGTATATAGAACATAACCATCGCGATACGCTTACAAACAACTATCTGCAATAATTGTATTGAAGCTTTGTGTTTTTCAAGCAACTCTGTAGTGTCATATTGATAATTGTTTTCCACAAAGTTGTGAATTTCTAAGATGTCGCACTATATTACGTCACCGCGCCGTGACCGGGTACACAATTTAAAACAGTAGTTCTGTGACAGCTAGCCGGGCGCTCCATGACGCAACAGTCGTCCTATTTCGCGTGCGACCGACATTAAAAAAATAGTAGGCGGGCCTTGACCCTCTATCAATATTTAAACCACTTTGTCGTGCACACCAAGAATTTCCAAAGTAAGCTTCAAATTATAGCCAACTCCAACAGCTAAGTCTTCTGGGTTACAAACAAACGTAACATCTCTTAGAAGAATTCAGTCAACACGTGAGGATCAGTCGACCAACTAATCTTATTGTTGTCCGTTGCTGCGTGTTGCTGTCTATTGCTGACTGCCAATATTGCGGTAGAATGACCCGGAATAGCGGATTATGTAGCAAAAAGTCGGTTCACGTCGTCAATTTATCACAGTGTCATATTTCTTCGGTGCAGCATTGCATGAATCTTAGTTAGTTTAATTAAAATCGCCAATTCCGCAGGGAATTCTGGGATCAGGCTTCGCGCTGAAAGTTCAGCAGCAACAGCGACAGAAGCACCTGATTCGTCGCCGGGTGCCGGCCGCCACACTCATCCAAGCCCTCTGGCGCTGCTACGCCGCCGACGAAAACTCGACCTCGACTGCCACCTGGAAGCCTCACTTGGAACCGAAACGAAGCCCTGTCTCGTAAGTACAGCGCCACCTAACGGATATTTATTTCGTTAAATAACAAGTATAAATTGAATGAATGTAATGTTGGACTCTCGATAAACCATTGATTTCCTCGTATGTTTGTCATCTGCTGTTTTTTGGTAGCAATCATGTTAAAAGTGAGCCATCTCAGAGGAAATGCATCCGTCATTAGGGGTCCACACGAATGACCTAAATCCTGGGTACTCCCTGAGATAAATGCACCTTTGTTACACGACGCGTGACTTTCTTACATGTATACAATCATATAATACATGGTATATCATTATAATTTGACAATAACAACAATACCAACACTTATTGCGCAGACATATTTATATATTTTATAATGAACTGTGCACAGTTGATCGGTTTTTTATCGTTCCCTAACGACACGAGTACACAGACCACAAATCGAAAATTATTTTGCCAAACAAATGACGAAACAGACAATCTTGTCAAATTAGATCAAGCAATATATCATTAAACTAATTAACCATCTACTCCGTTCCCTTTCTCCCGTTTGTATTTTTAATTATCCCAACTCATTATAAATTTAGCGGAACCGTTTGCATTGGCGTTTGTGTAGCGTAGTAACGGTGTGGTTTTGATAGCGGATGTTGCGCGTATTCGTGTAATCACTTGTAGTCTTCGTGTGGATACGATGGGGATATTTTAAAAGATGGAGATCAACACAGTTTACAAACAGATTTAGAAAAAAACATTTGTCAAAATCACAGCTGTTTAATAATAGGAAATGTAAACGGAAATGTACAGGATGCCGTAATATGGAAATATATTATAAAATAAGTAGGCCACCAAATACATTAAAGATGATAATGCATGAAGGTTTCGAGGCACTGCAAAATTGCCGCTTCGAATGGAATTATGTACATGTAGACATCGAGGACATGTCATAAGAATTACGTAGATAAAGAAGAACACTTCGAAAGCAGACCTACATGTCAAGACGTAGAAGTAAAAGACCACTGGCGGTTGGACGCAAGGAAGTATTCATTCTCACAACATATAACACCAGACCGATAATTACCAGGTTATCAGTCAACATAATCGACAGATGTCTGACAAGGGTGGGGCACACAGACCAACCATTTTGTATTCTTGATAAGCCAAATGACTACCTTGCATCGGCGTTCGGGGGTGGGGGTGGGGCAAGGGGGGTTTGGATGTTTGTAAAATTTAGGTCTTTTATGGCGAGTAGACTGTTTACTATTTGGGTTAAGTAGATCATATAGTACATTTGGTAATTAATTATACACAATTATATTAGTATTGTTCATTGAAAGTAGACATTTTGGCAAGTGTAAATATTTCTAGTCGAAATCAGACAGCAGAATTGTTTGCCTCCCCCCTCTGGAAAAAAGCCTGCGGAAGCCCCTGCTTCCTTGTACATACGCCATCTGTAGCGTACAGAATTGAATGCAATCATGTTCAGTCTCGTGAATTACCACGCACGGTGTGTGTGTGTGTGTGTGTGTGTGTGTGTGCGTGCGTGTGTGCGTGCGTGCGTGCGTGCGTGCGTGCGTGCGTGCGTGCGTGCGTGCGATCTACTAACCACGTGACTTTCTCGAACAGGTTGGCCCGGGCAACGGTGCCCGCATGGACTAAAATGAAAGAGGTGTTTAAGAGGTCGTTCACGACATCTAGCGAAGACGACGAGAGCGAGTTTTACGGAGAGGAGTATGCTAGGCTTGCTCTGTTACTTAAACATCCGTTCGTTCTTTCCTGTCCGTTTGACAGATGCACGCTTGTCGGCACCAAAACCAATGTGGCAGTCACACGGCTTCGTTCATTCGTCTTCTCACACTACTAGCACGCGCTGACAATCTCTTGTGCGTGCGTGTGTTCTTATACGCTTATTGTGTTTGTATGTGTTCTTATAATATAATTATATATATGTGTGTGTGTGTGTGTGTGTGTGTGTGTGTGTGTGTGTGTGTGTGTGTGTGTGTGTGTGTGTGTGTGTGTGTGTGTGTGTGTGTGTGTGTGTGTGTGTGTGTGTGTGTGTGTGTGTGTGTGTGTGTGTGTGTGTGTGTGTGTGTGTGTGTGTGTGTGTGTGTGTGTGTGTGTGTGTGTGTATATAATTATATTCCAAAAGGGTATTACACATGGTCAAAAATGTATATAAAAGAGGAGCTTAGTAGGAATGTGTTTCTGACAGATGTGAGGAAGCAAAATTTTCTCAGGCCTTCAAGATTTTGAAAACAGGGTTCGGGCGTACATAATCAGCCGGGAATTTGTGGGGTGATTTCTGAAGATATTACAATTAAAAAAATTCTTTCAAAAACGGGGGGTACGTTCGAACACCCATGAGGACGGGCATGAGGACGGGCATGTATCTACGGTAAATTAATATGTCGATAGTCATTGCCGATAGTAATAATTATGAGTAAAACATTTGGCAAATCAGATGTTTGTAGCACCATTTGAAAGCTATATGGCAATTTATTTAATTACGGTTGTAACGTCAAAGGGTGGTTGTGTAAATCACAGAGAATCATGATCAAAATTACGGACGCCGACAATTGTAACGAACAAAACTCCGAAGTAATATATAAATAAGTTATATTAGTATGTAAGCATATACTGATACTATCCCAATACTATCGCAACAGTCTTGAATCTATCGCAGTAGTATTGTAATGGTAATACAGCTATTGCAATGCAGTCACAATGGCAAAACTATCCCCTATGTTTATATAATAACTCAAAGCTGGAGCTTTCGTGCATATCTAGCTGAAATAAACAATAAGTAAATTGCCCTTTTTTAATTATGCTATTTTTGACCATTGAAACTACCATTTCGGGATTTCAAGCTCACACGCTGAAAATCCTCTCTCACACACACATAGACAAACAGAAACCACAAACAAATACACACGCACGCACGCACGCACGCACGCACGCTCGCAAGTACGCACACACACACACACACACACACACACACACACACACACACACACACACACACACACACACAAACTAACACACGCACGCGACGTATTCCATATAACTATCACAGACGACGTTGCATGGCTCTTAATTAGCATCATGCCAACATTTTTTACTTAGCGACACATAAATTGGAGAAAACCACATGTAGGTTATGCGTTCACACAAAGATGATGCCAAGCCCCTCCATAGCAGTTCACACAAAGATGATGCCAAGCCCCTCCGTAGCAGTTCACACAAAGATGATGCCAAGCCCCTCCATAGCAGTTCACACAAAGATGATGCCAAGCCCCTCCATAGCAGTTCACACAAAGATGATGCCAAGCCCCTCCGTAGCAGTTCACACAAAGATGATGCCAAGCCCCTCCGTAGCAGTTCACACAAAGATGATGTCAAGCCCCTCTGTAGCAGTTCACACTAAGATGATGTCAAGCCCCTCCGTAGCAGTTCACACAAAGATGATGTCAAGCCCCTCCGTAGCAGTTCACACAAAGATGATGTCAAGCCCCTCCGTAGCAGTTCCGGCGGTCGCCGTTGTAACAAGTGAAACCCAAGCCCTACTTCAGTACAGCTATGTCCTTTGTGGATAGCCCCATAAAGCCACTGCTGTACTAGAGCCTGGCAGCAGTTGTGTGGACGACTTCTCTGGAATCAAGTCGAGGTGGGAAAAAGAAAAGATGACGACCGAAGGACTCACAGAGATGACTGAAGGACTCACAGAGATGATTGAAGGACTCACAGAGATGACTGAAGGACTCACATAGATGACTGAAGGACTCACAGAGATGATTGAAGGACTCACATAGATGACTGAAGGACTCACATAGATGACCGAAGGACTCATAGAGATGACCGAAGGACTCACAGAGATGACCGAAGGACTCACAGAGATGACCGAAGGACTCACAGAGATGACCGAAGGACTCACAGAGACGACCGAAAGACTCACATAGATGACCGAAAGACTCACAGAGATGACCAAAGGACACACAGAGATGACCAAAGGACTCACAGAGATGATCGAAAGACTCACAGAGACGACCGAAGGACACACAGAGATGACCAAAGGACACACAGAGATGACCAAAGGACACACAGAGATGACCAAAGGACTCACAGAGATGACCGAAGGACACACAGAGATGACCAAAGGACTCACAGAGATGACCGAAGGACACACAGATATAACCGATGGACTCACAGAGATGACCGAAGGACACACAGAGATGACCGAAGGACTCACATAGATGACCGAAGGACACACAGAGATGACCGAAAGACTCACAGAGATGACCGAAGGACTCACAGAGACGACCGAAGGACACACAGAGACGACCGAAGGACTCACAGAGACGACCGAAGGACACACAGAGACGACCGAAGGACTCACAGAGACGACCGAAGGACACACAGAGATGCGTGATAAACTGATCAAATAGAGGACTATAAAATACTATCAAATAGAGGACTATAAAAGGAGGCATAAAACAATTAAAAGTCGGACATGAAGAGAAACCAGTACATCGTTCTTCAATACAGAGCACGAATAAAATACTTGATACTTGCAACGTACTAGCCACACATAATGTGTGGCTGGTACGTAATGTGTCACACATTACGTACCAGCCACACGTTACATTACAGTTCGCGCGGATTGTACTCATCATTATGGATTGATAGTTTTGGTAACCAACGATACGTTTGTCTTCTTCGCGTCCAGACGAACCTGTGCGTACTCCGCAGGCTTACGTAGGCGTATTTGGGACAGTTTACTTATTGCTTTCTTATGCTAGACTTTTTTTAATAGTTTATGATTTATTTTAAATGATTGTACAGTGTATTCTAATTTGGTTTCAACGTATTTTAACTAAGTTGCTAAACACGGATGACTTTACATATGCCTATTTGGTTGCACACGCCATATTTTTGCACGGATGTTTCGAGCACATGATTTTATCTACCACAGCTTTCCGCCACCTTTCTACAACTGGCTATTTGCGTTAATTATCAGGTAGATAGTTACTTGTGCATGAGTGTGAGTGTCATACGTACATAATAAGCACAAATAAAATAATTATAACAAGTCGAAGATAATATATTATCGTTACGGTTGTTATAAAATGCTAAATATAACACATAGCATACCAACAAAATAGGCCCTATTAGGCAGTACAAGCGTGGAATTGATTTTACTCCCAAAATGCTAATGGCATTGCATAAAACCCCATCATATATACAGAACCAAGATGAAAGTTTACAATTAAAACTTCCATGTATATGAAATTGCCATGTGTGTTATGCAAAATTCATTGTAGGTTTCGTTCGCCAATAGAGGGTCTGTAAGTCTCGTGACCTAGTTTTAGCTCTGAAGCGAGGTTCCTCCTTAGTTAAGCCGACTGGCGACCACTAGAACGACGCGCCTTACAACTAGTTTATCGGTTTAGTACAGTTTTATTTATTGCATTATGGGGTTATAGCTTCAGTAGACGTCAATTACATATCAAACTCAACCACGCTACAAACAGCAGCAAGGTGACTTTTGACAGCGGACACATTTTAAACATTATTTTCAAAGTTCGATCCGGAATGTTATTGTCGAAACCGTGGCGTTGTCTGTTGCCGTTTCTCAACTTTATATGTCAACAAGGGACACCTCGTACAAAGTAAATGTCAATTGTTAATTAAATATATTTAATAACACGAAAAGCGTTAATGGAAGTATTGTTATACCTACATTAAAACATAATCTGCCCAATAGCAGTGCTGTCATCCCTAGGCCATACCAACTTAACGTTAGCTTGGCCTTGGGCCTGGCAAAAGACAGACATCGTTATAGTAACAGGGATAAATGTACTAACATAACTAGGTAAACAAATAATACTAAGAAAACACAAACGTCTTCATAGTTGTTGTACTGGGTATTAGGTTTTATCTGACAGTATATCATACAGTGCTATTACAGTGTTATTTATTTTGATAGTTTATGGTGATAAAACATTAATTTAATGATATTTGTATTAGCTCTGTTTTATTTCCAACGTATTTATATTCCCTGACGACTTTTGATAGTTGTTTATGTCCCCTGTGTTTGTTTTCATATTGATTTTGATAATGCATATGACATTGCTGCATCGACATGAGAGTGTCTTAAATTATGCGTGTCATGTGAGCATGTACTGGAAACATGCACCTTGTATGCAGGACCTGTTTGTAAAATGACAGTTATGTGTGTCTGGAAGGTCATTAGTAAGATACAAGGTGAACAGTTTTAATATTATAAATACTGAATATCAAGTATCATGCAAGACATAGTGACATTGACTGACCTGTAGTAAATCATTGTTGTCAATTATTAAATAGAAATAAAATTGTTAATCATTTAAGGTCATACAGCAGGAAGGTATTGTGTCTAGAGAACGCATCATTACTTGAAACATTTAAGATGTTATTCTTTATGTTGAGCTATTTGTTTAGATTTGTATGTCTGGGAAATTCTTCACAAATGCATTTTGATTGCAAAGTATAACAGTATGTTATTTCTTTAAGAATAGGTGGCAGAACAGTTACTAGGCAACAACACATAATAAGGACAAATGGTGCAAGATTTCTTACAATTCATTTGCTCATTCAACATGTTCTCAAACTCTGGCAGTCTTTCTGCGCATGTATTCCTCTTGCTCGATGAAGTGAATTGCATGTTTTACTGTAAAGACCCACAGGACACAATTCTTTCAAACAGTTCACAGTGTTCATACACTATAAAAATACGAAACATATTTGAGATGGTGGATCTGTTAACGTCAAGCTGCTCAGAGAAGTCCAAAATCCCTCCAGTCGAGTGAGAACTTTAAGCATAGTCAGCGAAAGGTGGTCTTAAAATTACAACTTTCCTTAAAAATGAGAATGCATCGAAAATTACAATCTTCACTGTTTGTAAGCTTTGTAAGTTTATATGGCAATTTTGTTTACTTAAGGTTGTAACATCAAATATCGTCTATTGTGTAAATCACAGAGAATCGTGATCAAAATGACGGACGCCGACAATTTCGAAATTGTAGCGAACAAAGCGCCGAAGTAATATATAAATCAGTTATACTAGAATGTAAGCCTGATACTATCGCAATAGTCTTGACTCTATCGCAGTGGTATTGTAATGGTAATACAGCTATTGCAATACAGTCACAATGGCAAAGCTATCACCTATGTTTATCTAATAACTCAAAGCTGGAGCTTCCGCGCATATCTAGCTGAAATCTAAACAAGTAAATTGCCCTTTTTCTGAATTCTATTTTTTGACCATTGAAACTACCATTTCTGGACTTCAAGCTCACACAATAGAAATCCTCACACACACGCACGCGCACGCGCACGCGCACGCGCACGCGCACGCGCACGCGCACGCGCACGCGCACGCGCACGCGCACGCGCACGCGCACGCGCACGCGCACGCGCACGCGCACGCGCACGCGCACGCGCACGCGCACGCGCACGCGCACGCGCACGCGCACGCGCACGCGCACGCGCACGCGCACGCGCACGCGCACGCGCACGCGCACGCGCACGCGCACGCGCACGCGCACGCGCACGCGCACGCGCACGCGCACGCGCACGCGCACGCGCACGCGCACGCGCACGCGCACGCGCACGCGCACGCGCACGCACACGCACACGCACACGCACACGCACACGCACACGCACACGCACACGCACACGCACACGCACACACACACACACACACACACACACACACACACACACACACACACACACACACACACACACACACACACACACACAGTAAACAGCATTAAAACTATATATTTATTTATTTTACATGCACTGTCTTTTATGCTGTAAAATATTATGGACTTTAATAATGGTGGCCTCCATATATGACACAGTAAAATACTTAAAGTTTCTACAATCATAAGAACTTATAAATACGCAATACTTATTCTAATCGCAGTGTTTGTTGATTAGAAGGAAAAACTGTGAAGAGCCAGAAATGTAATTTCCCAATTAATTGTCCCTGAAATAATGATTTAAATATCAGATCTCGCTTCAGATATTAAAAACATACTAAGGATTATACCTCGAAAACTGCTCATTTAGACGTGTGGAATCAGTCGAAATTTTTTTTGTAAATATGTTTGCCTAACAAGGTGTCTAAATGCACATAGACCCACAAAGGTCAAAGCTCATGCCCCCAAACGGACTGTTTTGAGTAAACAGATTTGTTATGCATATAGATTTTGCTATGTCGTCAGTGCACGAGCGATAACACATGGTATCCAGTTGTTAATAACTCTAAAACGATTACCGTACACATTTATATATATAAAAAGCTTCTCACACACACACATTTGTCTTGGTTTTTACATCTTTTCATCGTTCTGAAACCAACAATTTTACACCGCTTGGTGCCAATTCGGTGAGTACACCCAAAAACAAAATATAATCCTATTCTTTATACAGGCATCAAAACAGCCGAGGTCTCCAGTGGCCTCCACAGCTAAAACTAGGTCACGAGACTTACGTTCCCTATACAAGTTAGCCTTCCAGCATCATCGATGTCTGCTGAACAACACAATCATGGCGGCGTATCGCTCCTGGTCCATTCTAAAAACAATACATAAACTGTATGTTCCGTTCTTGCTTTAGGGAAAAGTTTCGCGGTAACTCGTCGTTCATCAGCCGGCTGTCATCGAGGCGGCGCGGAGATAGGTGTGTAACTGCCATCTTACAAATCACCTAGTCTCTTAGTTTCATCAAATTGCTATTTGTGTAAAATGTTTGCACACATTTACGACAGTTAATAAAACTTGCTGTGTAATCATTTAAATGAAACACACGTACGCACACACACGCCTAGTGTGTATGGTCAATTACCCATGTAGGCGTATGTTGTAGCGGAGGCCGGGCATCCAATAGCAGTTGGGCATCGACGACGGCCGCCAGTGTACTCCTATGTAACACATCGATTCGGCGCAATGAGTCGATCGCCTACACCAACAGTTACGACGCCGAGGCGATGGACATGCTCAGCAGGTGATACAGCAACGAAAGTGGTGGTTGTGGTGGTGGTGGTTGGTGGTGGTGTTGGTTGTTGTTGTGGTTGTGGTGGTGGTGGCTGGTGGTGGTGTTGGTTGTTGTTGTGGTTGTGGTGGTGGTGGCTGGTGTTGGTTTTTGTTGTGGTTGTGGTTGTGGTGGTGGCGGTGCCCTGCACACAACGTACCTTCTGGACCACCTTAAGCAGGGCCAGTTTTGTAAAGTACAAATAGGATCATCGGAAAAAAATATTCATTTTAATATGCTATACTATGTATTATACAACGAGTGAAGTAACGAAATGGTCTAAAATCATGGAGGTGTGTGTGTTAGTTTTATTGACAAAGACGTTCATGACACATGGGTCGCCGTTATTTACGTTTGCTGCATTCCGTGTGTCCAGGAGCAACGCGAGCCTCACCATTGGTGATCACGGCAACACTAGAGACAACTCTACGTCTTGTTTACTCCGCAGATCTGAATACCGAGACACTGAAGGTTGGTAGAGACGGCGCCCGTGTGGGGACACACTATTACGTTTAGTGGTTGGGCCATGTTTCACAATTAAATTTGACGAATTTACCGATAACCTTCAATATGTATGTGTAATTTTTTTATATCAAAAACTAGCACAATTCAATCAACTTAGTGTAAACGTAGTTGTGGAGAAACTTGATTTCGAGCAAATACTTGCGATTAACAAAAGTCGCCGTTCAATTTCCATTTGACTGTATTGGAAACGTCTCCGTGAGGTGACCATGTACACTGCTTCGTACAAATAGCAAAGCAGCTTCTGCCTACTTTGAAGCAGGAGATTCAACTTGTTGAAATGTCAAAAAAGTAGTGTTTTCCAACTGAGCGACAGGTCGTTCGTGACACGACGAAACAGTGCAGTCGATTTCTCCAGAACTGATCCTCGGTTCAGCCAACGGACACTGTTGTAGAAACAACAAAACTAAATCTGCAATCCCAATTTTTTTCACAAATTTCCATTCTTGGCTAGGGGCTTGCGGCCAAATTTGGTCAGCGTGCCAACGTTTGCCGACCGCCGGATCAACTTAAAACTAAAGCTGTGGCAGTTGCATAAGGATACGTATACGTTGTGGTATTTTGACTGGACCGATATGTCCGACAGATGAGGCTTTCCCAGAATGCATTGAGCGAGTGACGCAGCTTACTGAAATACACAAGCGAGCAATCCGCGCCATCCGAAAGGTGAAATATTACGTGGCTCGGCGGAAGTTCAAAGAAGCCTTTCGTCCGTACGACGTCAAAGACGTCATTGAGCAATATTCTGCCGGCCATGTTGATATGCTAAGTCGTATCAAGAACTTACAGGCTAGGTAGGTTTTCTGTATCCCCCCCCCCGTCTCTCTCCCCTCCCTCCCCTCCCCTTTTTCTCTATCTCTCCCCTCCCTCCCTACCCCACCCGAATAGCTAACT
Source organism: Lamellibrachia satsuma (assembly GCA_033239005.1). Lineage (NCBI taxonomy): Eukaryota > Metazoa > Annelida > Polychaeta > Sabellida > Siboglinidae > Lamellibrachia > Lamellibrachia satsuma. The sequence continues at coordinate 7,795,381 of BSQZ01000025.1, forward strand.
TGGGGATCATTATCATACTGGAACTGTCTTAAAATAAGTTAAATGTCGTACGAATTAGAGTATAACTTTAGAACAGTGGAGACCAGGTGTGGATGACAATACTCCTAAAGGTAATAACGAAGAATCTTATGTTTTGTGGGTATCCAGTAAGCTTTCGTTTTTCAAACAGACTGGATCAGATTCTTGGGAAACACGGCTCAAAGAAAACCGATGCGTACGAGTCAAAGGTCTGCCTCGCTTCAAGGATCGTTAAAGTGGAGCGACAAGTAAGGATGTTTGAAACGCAGATTGTTGAGAAAGACACACTCGAGCGCACATACGCACGCATACACAGGTGCACGCACACACATGTGCATGCGCTCGTACGCAAGCACGCACGCACGCACGCACACACGCACGCACGCACGCACACGCAAACACACACGCACGCACACACACACACACACACACACACACACACACACACACACACACACTGATACGATACAGTGACCTTGCTTCTCTTACGGCGGAGTGGACATCATATTTTCGGAAATATTCCTAAAGAATGTCTCGTTTCACGTGGGAACAATATTAATGGCTTATTGCATATTATACTCTGTGTGATTGTAATGATGTTGGGGATGAGTTTAATTATTTGCTTAAATGTACTTTTTTTCAAGAAGCTAAGTTTAAGTTTATTTCTATATATTATTTTGTGAGGCCAAACGCTTTAAAAATGGATCAGTTGTTTAATTTGACAAGCCATGCAAAGCTAATTAAAGTACGTAAATTCGTACAGGAGATTTTAAATAGTTTTAAGTTGTAAGTTTATCTTCCTGTGATACTTTTGTGTTTTGTATTTTGGTAAAACCATTTACCAATGTAATTTATAAGTATTATTGAAGCCTGGATTACATACACTTATAGCCATCTCACATTGTAACAATATGCAACATTGTGATTCTCGTGTAACCTAATAAGGTTTTTGAGAATAAAGTTGAATTGAATTGAATTGAAGAAGTCTACACATTTAGTGAGTGTGTTCTACACGTTTTATGACGTAATTTCAGGTGGACGATATTGAAAGTAAATTGGACCTGCTCATTGAAATGCACAGAGAAGATCGTCGTGTAGATCACGAGAAACGGCATGCGCCACCGGAACCCCCGCGTGCACCACCACCATCACCACCACCGGACCCTGACCCGCTGTTGAACTTGGCGACGCTCTCTGATGGACTGCCCACACAGATTGAAGACAAGAAGCCGCAAGTATGTTACGCGCATTCCTATTGGGTATTATTATGCTACGAGCATTCCTATTGGTTGTACGTTACCCGTGGTTCCATTGCTTGTTTAACGGAACCGCGCAATGCGTGCCATTAAAATATCACTTTGTGAAGGTAGATTGTCGCTGTGATAATCATTAGTTAGTCTGTCCACGGAAGAATAATGATTACAGTACATATAATAAATGTCCACCATCGAGTTGCTACGGGTGTTTTAATTATATTCGAGTTTGCAGAGTGACGAGTTTGCAGAAATAAAGCAAGTTTTGTATTAATTGTCTCTGCAGTTATATTAGTTAGCACAATAATCATCATCAGCCAGGGATGATAGTAGTTATATAGTATCCACGGCAGACGGACCTGTTGAAACGTGGACTTGTCAGTTTATCCTACGTCATGTTTGGACGTACACTGAATCAGTTGTGTACTCACTGCCTGTGTTGGTCGTCGTGTTTCTTGGAACTAGACGCGCCCGCGCCAAACATTCCCACGGGTATTGATGTAGTGAGAAGCCCCTGGCGGCGAGGGTAGATCTACCAGGGGTATTGATGTAGTGAGAAGCCCCTGGCGGCGAGGGTAGATCTACCAGGAGTACTGATGTAGTGAGAAGCCCTGGCGGCGAGGGTAGATTTACCAGGGGTACTGATGTAGTGAGAACCCCCTGGCGGCGATGGTAGATCTACCATGGGTACTGATGCAGTGAGAAGGCCCTGGCGGCGAGGGTAGATCTACCAGGGGTACTGATGTAGTGAGAAACCCCTGGCGGCGAGGGTAGATCTACCAGGGGTATTGATGTAGTGAGAAACCCCTGGCGGCGAGGGTAGATCTACCAGGGGTGCTGATGTAGTGAGAAACCCCTGGTTGCGAGTGTAGATCTACCAGGGGTACTGATGTAGTGAGAAGGCCCTGGCGGCGAGGGTAGATTTACCAGGGGTACTGATGTAGTGAGAAACCCCTGGCGGCGATGGTAGATCTACCATGGGTACTGATGCAGTGAGAAGGCCCTGGCGGCGAGGGTAGATCTACCAGGGGTACTGATGTAGTGAGAAGGCCCTGGCGGCGAGGGTAGATCTACCAGGGGTACTGATGTAGTGAGAAACCCCTGGCGGCGAGTGCAGATCTACCAGGGGTATTGATGTAGTGAGAAACCCCTGGCGGCGAGGGTAGATCTAACAGGGGTACTGATGTAGTGAGAAACCCCTGGCGGCGAGTGTAGATCTACCAGGGGTATTGATGTAGTGAGAAACCCCTGGCGGCGATGGTAGATCTACCATGGGTATTGATGTAGTGAGAAACCCCTGGCGGCGAGTGTAGATCTACCAGGGGTACTGATGTAGTGAGAAACCCCTTGCACCGAGGGTAGAACTACCAGGGGTACTGATGTAGTGAGAAACCCCTGGCGGCGAGGGTAGATCTACCAGGGGTACTGGTGTAGTGAGAAACCCCTGGCACCGAGGGTAGATCTACCAGGGGTACTGATGTAGTGAGAAACCCCTGGCGGCGAGGGTAGATCTACCAGGGGTGCTGATGTAGTGAGAAACCCCTGGCGGCGAGTGTAGATCTACCAGGGATGCTGATGTAGTGAGAACCCCATGGCAGCGAGGGTAGATCTACCAGGGGTACTGATGTAGTGAGAACCCCCTGGCGGCGAGGGTAGATCTACCAGAGATACTGATGTAGTGAGAACCCCCTGGCGGCGAGGGTAGATCTACTAGAGATACTGATGTAGTGAGAACCCCTGGCGGCGAGGATAAACAAACACAAGTTTGTCTCCGTCAAATTATGGATAGATATCAGCGTACCTATTTTTATGTTTTATTTTGATGTGAACGAATTGCATACATGTGAACACTTTCACCCACCTGGTGCACCTTTGTCACGACAGAGCGTGCCTAACTCGCCGACGTTACGTGAATTGCCCCGTCCCGGCATACAGCGCAACCTGTCCGACCTGGGCTCGCGCTTTAAGAAGCATGTCGCCTACAAGATGTTCGACACGACGACTCCAGTCGGCCCTGCGCCGCCTTACGACCTCGTGTGCAGGGCGCGGGCTTCCATCCTCAAGAAACCGTCGATGTCCTCCCTGGACGGACGCCATCCCAACATACCGGAAGTGGCTGAGCCGGACTACGCCTGCGCGTCATCTAAAGGCGGAAGTAGCACCAGTCGGCGGCCGAGGTTGGTGAAGCAGGCTTGTAGTCTGTTCGGCGCCGACAGCGTGTCGTCCGACTACTCAGCAGACTCACAGACTGCCGACTTCTATCGCTGTTCGTCGTCTAATAGCAACGCCAGCGACACGGACGACCAGGGTAATGATGAATCAGATATGCTTCTTGTCGTGCGCTCGGCCGATGAGCAACCAAACGACGGTCCGCCCGGTTTGGAACACGACGACTTTCGCCTGGACGAGGACTCTCGGTCCGCGCTCCTGCAGCTGGACGTGATGAAGCTGAGGAATTCGAACTCCTGATAGTGTCGCGCTTCGGTAGCTTTGTCAACATATGCTTAAGCTGCGGCTACGTTTGTCAATCTCGTAAATAAAAAAATTCACATTCACACAATAACACAACGGGGACAATCTGGTACAATTCCCGAAAAGCCTATCAAAACATTTTAAAAGTAGGCGGCTACCTTGAAATCAAGCTAACTGCGCATTGGTCTACGCAGTTGCACGGGAGCCCCAATTTTGTTGCCTTTTTGGGTATAATGGTTTTCAAACAACCTTTAAAAGTTTAATTACTTTTGTTTCAAGGTAATATGCCACCTGTAATAACCCGAGTGTTAGAAATGGCAACAGTGGCTACGGCCCAACATTCAACAACACACAATAAACAAACCCGATTGCAAACTGCTGTTAACGATTTTTATTAGTTTTTATAATTTGTTTTTCTTAAAAGAACACTAACCGGTTGTACTTGCGAGAGCACGTGTCTCTCAATCTTACACGCCAGATAACATCACTTAACAAACGGCACGCCAGAAAATAGCAGTCGGCATCATTTAGAGCGCACAGAAATCACATCGGTGTCTCCCGATAGCTACTGCACTGCTAAAATGTGCCAGGTCCTGACATTCCAAATTGTCGGTTCGAGAAACTCACTTCTTCCCCGAGTCGCCTCTAAGCACCAGGTGTAAACATGCCTCCCTTCTTCATTATCTCCTTTTATATACATATGTACAAAAATAAAACATAAACTTGACAAGAAAGTTTGACTGGTGCTGCATAACCTTGACAGACTCCCGATGTGGTTGTAGAAACCGGAGATTCATTATCTGACTCGCTTCTCATGTTTGCCAACAGAAGCAACCCAAAGAGTGCGTCCAATACAAACGTAAACTTGAGCATTTTGGAACATACATAGCAGTTTTTTTGGTGCAATTATGTGATAGATTATAAACAGAACACAGTTTCTACATATGCAGTCGTATACATTGCGTTGCATACGTTCTGCTGTAGAGTATCTCTAATTAAAACTGTTTATAAAATATACAAGTTCATTTGGCCACGTCGGAACATGAACGGCGGAATGTTCCTCTGTGTATAGCAAGTGCGGTATGACGAGTACAACCAAACGTTTCCGGCAGCTGGTACATCCAAGCTGATCTGGTTGTTTCATCAATGACGTTACGCCGTCACCTCGCCTCTCGTTGAAACCGTTTCTAAAAACCTGCTTGTGGACGTTTTGTTGTGTAGTCTTTCATCTTCAGCAGATTGACGTACCTAGAGAACGAAGTAGTGGCTCCTTCAAAAATCATCGCAGCATTGTACATGGCACATATTACAACAGGCTGTCAACATTGTCGAAGACAGAAACAAATCTAATATACACAAGTAACGTTGGGCCAGATACAACCATATTCACTCTTCACTGTTTTCTGTCAAGACGGAAGGAGAGCAGGTAAAATATAACATGGTAGATACTGTTCTAGGTACTACCATAACATAAAAGGATTTAGGAGTAACAATAAGTGCTGATATGAAAACTTCAGAGCAGTGGTATTGCAGCTTCGAAAGATAATCAAATTCTTGGGTTGATTAGGAGAAATATAACATAAAAGGAAAAAGAGCTAATTATATCTTTCTATATAGCAATAGTTAGGCCTCATTTAGGATACTGTATACAAGCTTGGAGACCATATCATAAAAAGGATATAGATACGCTTGAAAGAATACAGAGGAGAGCAACTAAAATGATTCCAGAACTGAGAGACCTTAGTTGTGAAGACTGCCTAAAAAATGTGGTTCAACAACCCTAGAGACAAGGAGGCTAAGAGGCTAAAGGTACATAGTGTGCTCATTGTTATTGTCAAAGTGTTTAGTGACATAGACTACAAAGGTTTAAATATATTTTAACATCTTGACGACCCAAATGTGTTTGAATAAACCTCAAGTTTGAAATATAATTTGACTATTATCTGTTTATGAATATCGACCTTGCTGTTCAGCTTGCAATGTAAACATGAAGTCGGGTTGAAACATTTAAATTTAAATTATATTAACACACTGTGGTTCATTAAAACACAGATGAGCAGTCAAGATGCTAGAGCAGATAAAAACCATTAGACGATGTACCTTTAAGAGGAGATAAAATTGAAATTTTTACGATAGTGAACGGGTATAAAAATATTGATAGAAATATTTATTCTCACTCAAGAAAGATAGAACTAGAGGACATGAAGTAACATTAGTAAAAGATCAGTGTAGATTGGATATCAGGAAGTCCTTGTTCTCACACAAGACAATAAATGAATGGAATGAATGCTTGCAGCGTGGATATGTTTAAAAACAAAGTTGACGCATATCTCAGGAGGGTGGGTTACACATAGATGAAAAAATTTTGGACTCTTGATAAGCCAATGGCTTCCTTGTCCACTTGCCATCTAGACCTTTGCATTGGATAGCAATCTTGTTAAATGAAATTGGCTATTTTAGTTAATTTACAAAAAAGTCCATTACTTAAGAAAACCTACCATCCTCGCTTGTATCATTTATCTAAAATTAATGAGAACGTCTACACTGAGCAGACCATTTAAATACAGACAAAGATTGCAGTGATTATTAATTATATAGTTACCACATGCAGCAGTTAAGAGTCTTTCTGTTTCTCTTTATTCATGGTGGGACATCGTCGGTTGTAATGCCAGCCACGGTAGAAATATGCATTGGCCGCGTTCAGCAGCAGAATGAAGAGAACTGTATAGGAGAACCAGACAGCCCGGCGGTCAAGCACGTTTGATTGGCCAACAAGAAGAGGCACCAGAAGGACATAGACCTGTATCAAGACACACGGCGGTCAGCAGAAGACAGTCCTTGCATTCTTCTCCTTATGTTCATCAAATCTGGTTTGCATTTCGTCGTCAAAAGAGCAATGAATCATGCAGTGTTCAAGTTACATCACATTAGTATAGCCTCTGCCATTCATAAATAATATTACTGAGTAAGGTTATATATTATTTTATTTATGTCTAAAAATAATAATAATTTATTATCAGTATATGATTTCCTTTTTGAGATACTCTAACATATCTTGAGCATATTTCCCAAAACTATAATCAAAGATTATTATTATTAAAAATGATATATTAAATATATCCGCAAATATTACCGCAATAAGTGATGGTAAGGATTCAGAGTGTTTATTGGCATGTTAGGTGTGAAGTGAACTACAAAGTGGTCAGTTTTAGTAAATAAGGGTTAATATAGGCCTACGGTAATCTGTCCAAAGAGGAACGGCTGTCTGTCATCATCGTCAAAGAAGCGCAGACTGGCGATTCCATGCAGTGCATTAACAAAGAGCAGGACAGCAAGAATCTTCAGCAGGTGCACGTGGATGCCATCATACTTAAACCCGGTCGTTCTCTGAACAAACAGCATGGACTCATTACTAAATCAGTTCCACATGTGGTACAATCGATGTCCTATATCTATGTGGTGTTATTCGATGATCGCACAGATAACCAGTGAGGTACACACTGTATGGAAAGTTCCAAACCACAAGGGTGAAATGTTTCCTTTGCTTGAGATTGTATTGGCAGGTAAAGTTCAATTTAGTCAAACATCATTAGAACGAATAAATTATTGATTCTGAATAGTTATAGTTTGCCTTAAAACAGCAATGATAAGAACAAGGTGTTTCCAAAACAGCAATGATAAGACAAGGTGTTTCCAAAATGAGTCAATACTTAATGTTGAGAAATGAGATGTTTGTCGCAACACAAACAACAATGGAAGTGATTCAAAGCACTAACATAATTAATGTTGGTCTACAATAATCATGTTTGTAAAAAAAAATTAACATTGTGGTGCTGTCTTTTGATCACATTTTCAGAAAGAATTTTGTAAAAATGATAACTTCTTGTGGGATAATGATGAATATGCTGCACAGCAATCCTTTTAAATACATCCATCATTCCTTACAAAACCTGGAGACAGGACACTGACTTATTGAGTGGACAACTTACAACACTCCCGTAGGCGAGAGCCGGGTATCCGTAGCACCAGAAGATGACGGACATGCTGGAGATGAGGTCGATGAGGATGCCTGCTCCAAGGCGATTGTTCACCTCTGTAGCATGAGTGCACAGTCGGCCGCGATTCTCAAACTGCCACAGCATGACGAAGTTACCGGCGACCCACAATGCACAGCCAAAAACCGCAAAGACCAAGTGCTGGAAACATGATCACATCAAACTTGTCATGTTTCTAAATTCTGGAACCATTCTTTCTGGATTATCAAGCAATGGCAAACAAAAAAATATACAAAAACATGTAGAAAGTGATACATTCAACATTTTAACACTTATAAATTATGATTTAAAAAAAAACTAAATATACAGAAAAAACATAAGATTAAGTTTTAAAAAAAAATATTAAGAACATTTTATTTTCAGTTATAAATAATAAAACACCTTTTTTTATTAAGTGATTAAGCCCAACAACAAATAAACAGCCTTTCTAGATAGCATTTAAGATAACAGAATCTGTTTCCATCATAATATATATTCGTTCACACATTTCTAAGTGGCAGTTGAACTGATCCTTACCTGATCCGAGAGTAAATGATCATTAGAAAAGTGGCAGGATGCTTGGTCAGCCAGCAGGGTCATCAACAGAATGGCACCACCCTGATACGAACATTTAGGGGTCAGAGGTCACCTACATGTCACTGATGTAGTCACATGAATATATCACACTTATATGCCAGCAGCGATAAATTGCTATATAATTATGATTATTATCTCCATAAACAACAACACGCTTTCAAACAACACCAAATTTATTTCCATTGCATTCAAAAAGAAAGATTCATGCAACAAACATGTTTGACTCTATGAGTGAGACACATATTTCACGGTGAAACAGCTTATATCTGTTGGATAAGTTTCCAATTTATTTATTTTATGATGTGCTGTGATGATAACGGACGTTGTCAATAACAGTAATATTGTGGAGCTGTGACACGGGCTTAGAACACTGGACTCTTAATTGAGAGAACCCGGGTTCGAATCCTCGTGCTGTCATTTCAAAAGTTTAGCAGTTTTGTTCACTCCTCGTTGCCTCAGTTCAATCAGCTGTACAAACAAGATGGATATGTGAACAAATATTCTTCATGCAGTAATTGCAATGTGGCTGAATGCTTCCCAGAAGTCAAGTTGGTGCTAGAATGAACAGGTCTGCCAGGGGGTGTAATGCCAGGGGGTGTAAAGGACTTTGAGCAGTCCAAGTGACTGGGAACTGTGCTGCATGAGAACATGCATTTTTACCTTTTAACAGCAAAAATATTATTGGGTTATTTTAATTTCAATGTCCTACCAGGAACCGTGAGAAGATGAGAGATGCATGGACACTGTTGTCTTCCGATCCTTCGCTACAGAGTCTCACAGCTCCCAGACTAATGAGAACAGCCCCGATCAACTGTATCAAGAATGCGTGTGCATTATCAAGTCGCCCCAGAGTCTGAAACGTAAACAAACACCACTGAGGAAATTCACGACAACCATACAGATGTTAATAATAATTTATATGCACATTGTGTTCTATGAACATGTCATGGATGTATTCATAATCTGCCAGGTGGGCTCCCAATACATAACAATCCTACATTTGAGAAAAAGCACATATCCTGTGCTGCCACCTAGTAGTCAGTTGTGAAGATGACTAAAGTTGTCCGATGTAACAACATACAACTTTATTGTTGTAGCGTTATTGACACTGTAGCCTTATAAACCAGACAATAAATTTAGCCAGAATAATACAAAGTGCCACGATAGCCAAGCAAGTTATATATGCCAAGATAAACACATGCACACACTGTTTTATAGTATGATTCATATTATCTTGATAGTTTGTCATATTTGTGGAAGTACTCACAATTGGTTTCAGATAACATTTTAATAAAGAATCATCACTGACCCATTTACTAATGCATGTTTAAAAGTAGGAAAAACTGTGTTCCCGACTTTGCTTTTGTAAGTAAATATTTTATTAAAGTATTACTCCATGTATACATAAATACAACATAAATACAACATAAATACAACATACACACAGCAGGCATTATGTACATAGACCATTCAAAAGTGAGTTATGAGAGACTATAATTGCACAAAACACAGCTTATTATTTTTATTAAAAGTTAAAACAGAAATGTACAATAAATAAACACAAAAGTACAAATAAATAAAAATATAATTAATTAATACAAATATATGACCGTATGTATAAATAAACATGTAAATCAATAAAAGCAAATATGGACGTATGTTGTGTGGACATTAGACATCAGTTGGCAATGGCATAATTCTTGTTTAAATCAGTGATGAATGAATACTATATTTACAAGATATTTGGAAGAAACCATGGCTGGGTCCAATTACAAAAAATAAAATTAATTACAATTACTTTCAATTTTTCAGTTCAATTATAATTACACTTCTAATATGTTCAAATCAATTACAGTTACACCATTTCAATTACATTTTTATTATGCATAACCATTTGTTAATTATACAGCGTATGTTGCTGATTGTGTGTACGAATAATATGCTTCATAAACAAATATAATGGACTTGGTGATGTTTGCACATTTTGTTGAACCGTGACTTCCTGGTTTCAAATACAATTAGCTAGATCAATATTATTGCTCCTTATAAATATAATGTAATGTTTGCTTGGTTCATTAATTAATGTTTAATTACACGGAGTACAGTACAACTATAAACAAAGGTTACAACTATTTGAAATCCTAATGAATCTCTCCAATCTACTAAGCCATTTCAAAGCAATTCTACTCATAAAATGTAGCCACAAATAATTCATACCAGTACATTAGCAATGTTCACATCAAGATACGTCCCGAGGGGTTTTGTCTATACCCCCCTGGTGTACACCCATTCTCTTGGTGTACACCCATTCTCTTGGTGTACAGTGTACACCCATTCTCTTGGTGTACACAAAATTTATGTCTACTGTGTTATACCCAGATTTGTTCACTTGGCAGTTGTGTTTTTAGGTTGTACCCTAGTTTGCCTACCATGAGTCTCTTGGCTTCAAGCCCAGTCAGTATTCTTACCTAATAAACCTGTGGGCTGTAGCTCAATCTCAATTGAGCTTATTTACTGACTTGGGCAGTGTTAATGTTCTAAGTACTTTATTAACAGAAACCACCACCTGCCCTTCACTGCGTACACTGTGATAGAAGATTACAGAATCACAGAAAAGACAGACCCATGACCAATTGGGATATACCTTGAAAACAGCTAATGGTGATGCCTTTTGGCATATTTGGAGACCCTTTGGAAGCCAGTTGTGAAATGTCTGCTGGAAGATTGCAATTAAATATTGCTTAGAAGGAAGACCAGAGGTATTTTGTTGGTGCACTTGTTATATCTGAATATTCCTTTGATTATATGAGCAGGTCCTGCAGGTGTTATAATTAAGATCTTGATTTTCAATTTGTGTGAGAGTATTTATATTTTTGTTAGAGTTTTTTCTGGTAGTTTGTTATAGAAAAAAATACTGTAATTGATTGAAATTTATACAATTACATAATACATTTCAATTACAGCATAATTTCAAAACCAAAATCAATTACAGCATTTTTGCTGTTATCAATTACAATTGCAATTACACAATTGGACCCCACCCTGGAAGAAATGGTTCAATTGATAGTGTGACCAGTGACTGTGATGATCTAAGGTGTGACCAGTGACTGTGATGACCCCAGGTGTGACCAGAGACTGTGATGTGTATTTTGTATGATTAAAATCAAATGATTTAAATCCAATTTAAAAATGTAATTATATAAATAGTATAAATGTGGATCATAAAATATGTATGGGTTTTTGACACAACAAATCTCACAATAAAAGCATAAAACATTAGACAATAGCTGATGACATGACTTAGGCAGCATTCTTGATGCTGCTGTCATACACAGAGGAGTTGTTCGAGGCTGTGGAAAATGATACCGATGTTTTGAGACTTTATGATCCAAAACCAGTTTGGAACTAAGAACTAAATAACATATGATTTAGAACTAACCGTTTTATGTGTATTCCTTGACCTACCACCTGCATCAACAAGTAGAAGAAATATGTTTTATGTGTATTCCTTGACCTACCACCTGCATCAACAAGTAGAAGAAATATGTTTTATGTGTATTCCTTGACCTACCACCTGCATCAACAAGTAGAAGAAATATGCTCCAAATAATTGATTAGGAGTGTGTTTATATGATATTAGTGTTTATACGTGACTAGGCGATATTTCCGTAACTCAACCAGTGCACGACATCACGTGATGTTACGGTTATTATCCCAAAACTTTATATTTATGCACGATTATTGTCAAGTAACTTTAGTACTACATGTACAATAAAGATTATATTCATGAAATACGTGTATATTGCATTTTAATAATGTTCCAAATATCCCAGATGAGTTAGTTTTTGGCCCAGTGGAATTATGCCCCACTTGGAAGTTTGACTATGCTTAGATATGACTATGATATTGACATTATCATCAGATTAGTCATTGACAATATAAGAAAACAAATAAAAAGTGTTTTTGTGTCAGGTGAAATTTCAGTTCATTTGAAATTTCTGTTTTCTAGTGGCTGAGATGTTAACCAGGGATCTGACCCTGAAGATTCCACTGTGATGCGTTAAGTGCATTCAACCAACAGGTATACACTGAAGCAACACAAACTCTCAAGCAAGAGAGCCGCTAGGTCAGAACGGGATAAGTTAAATAACCACAAGTACCAAAGGCAAAATATGTTGTGTATAAGTTAAGTTTGGACTCAAACAGCATCCTACTGGCAAGCATAGGACTATTGGCAAGTATAGGGTCTAGCCCTGACTTAGCCCCTTGAGTGGGGTGCCACAGGGATCAGTTTTAGGCCCTATACTGTTTTTAATATATATAAATGATTTGGAGGATGACATATCTAGCAAAGTACTCAAATTTGCAGATGACACAAAAGTGTTCAGAAAGGTTACTAATGATACAGATAAACACAGTTTACAGGATGATCTAGAAAAATTAGTTAAATGGTCAGAAAAATGGCAAATGTTATTCAATTTTGGGAAGTGTAAATGTATACACATAGGACATGGAAATATGGACGAGGAATATAAAATGGGGGATGCTGTACTAGGTAGAACCACACAAGAAAAGGATTTAGGAGTAACATTTAATGCTGACATGAAAGTTTCAGAGCAATGTGGGATTGCTGCTTCGAAAGGAAATCAAATTCTAGGGCTAATTAGGAAAACTATCAAGTATAAGGAGAAACATCTAATTGTACCCCTGTACAAAGCAATAGTTAGGCCACATTTGGAACATTGTATTCAAGCATGGAGGCCATATCGTAAAAAAGACATAGATAAGCTAGAAAGAATACAATGAAGAGCAACTAAGATGATTCCAGAATTAAGAGACCTTAGTTACGAAAGTCGCTTATTACAATGTGGTTTGACAACACTAGAGACCAGGAGACTAAGAGGAGACCAAACAGAAGTGTTTAAAATAGTGAACGGTTATGAGGATGTTGATAGGAATATCTTCTTCAAACTTAAAGAAGGCAGTAGAACCAAAGGACACAAAGCAGCATTAGTTAAGGAGCAGTGTAGGTTGGACATGAGAAAGTACTCTTTCTCACAGAGGGTGATAAATGAATGGAACAAACTGCCAAATGATTGTGTTAATGCTAGTAGTGTGAATATGTTTAAAAATAGAATTGACAGATATCTGATAAGGGCGGGCTAAACATAGATGAGAAAATTGTTGGACTCTCGATAAGCCAATGGCTTCCTTGTCCACTTGCCATCTGGAACTTGTTGTTCGAGATGGCAATCTTGTTAAATCTTCTGTTAAATCTAGGACCTACGGCTGGTAGGGTAGGTGTTTATAAATACTTTTTCATTTGGTGAGCGAATAGACTCAACGTAACGAGTACCGTACTTCAAAAACTGGGTCTCGAATGCCCCAGCACTGAAACTGAATAAGCACTATCTGCACTTACGAAGTTTTGGTACATGGCATTTGGAACGAAGTAGCAGCTCAAGCCATAAAGCATCACAATCAACGTCTCGGTTCTAGCCCATATACGCGACTCTCCCTTCATCTGATACGAATACAGGAGAACTCCGACAACTAGGGCCAGCAAAGCCACGCTAATTGCGTAGTCCTTTGCTTGCAACGGGTCTGGCACCACGATTTCACCATAGTTAAGGTTTTGAGACCAATCCTCGGTCGGCTGTTCAATCTCGCAGTCTTCCCCGTCGCACGAATCCCCATTCCCGTTGCTGTCAACGTCCGCCATGTTTTTGAAGCGGATTCCCTTCTCGTGACGATAAACAATTGTTATCAGACCGTTGGCGCCGCCTAGTGACGGTAACGAAGTCGCCGTCGGGCAGGTTGCATTCACAGTCACTAGGTTCGCGACGGTCGCCATAGGGCGCTCGGTTGAATATTGTGCAGGAATGGACTGTCAACATTATATTTATTCGTCCAGTCATACATATACTACTACTGACAATAATTCTGCTATTTGTCGGTGTTATTTTAGACCTAGAAACACTTTGATCTGTTATCAACAGATATGAAAGAAACAAAGATTTTTTGAAACCACAATTGAATTCCATTTCAATTATACTTTTACGGGCTAGTCACATATAATGCCAGAGCAGACTAATGATATGCATGCTAGTGTTCAGAGTATGGTTCATGCAAGCTTATTAAACAAGATATACAAGGGTACAAATGGTAAGTGTTGTGTATAAAAAAATAAATTACTCATGATATCAGTCATGGCCGTGTGTGTGCGTGCGTGCGTGCGTGTGTGAAAATTCATGCCATTTGCACCTCGATATATTATGACCTTAAGGGGTGTAAGGGGTGTTCATGCGCACCCCTTTTGAAGATGGCCGTCAATACCGTATCCATATGTAGGTGAGCGTGACGACAGAGACACTTTACATGAGGAAATAACATAAAGAAGGCATACATTACATGTACACTGAACCGTGAATATGGACTGGATCTAATCCTGATACTTGCGTACTGTTTCGTCATCCTATCTTCAACTTAGATTCTTAGTTCCATTTTCATAGTCAACCACGCCTTCAGATGCAAGACATCTCTTTATAGCATATAGTCAATAGGACTTGTCAACACACACACGAACTTGTAAATAAGCGTAAGCCGAGTTCACAGGATGAGACGGCCGCGGGGACTGATAGCGACGCAGGTTGTGCAGCTTGTGACACCGACCAATTGCGCTTAATTATACAAGAACTCTTATGTGACGAGCGAGTGCTATTCAAAATGAAAAACGTGCCTTTCTCTCAAAACCTGGCTGATGGGGTAGACTACATGAAGACTAAGGTTGACAAACTGGCAACAACCACCGAACATCGTTATTGTTATGTTAAACAATGCAATCAAGTGCAATTTATTTACTTATTATTCTTATTTGTCTTTTTTTATTTTAGGAGATAACTTGTTGTAAAACTATGCAGATCGAACACTAAGTCTCTTGAGAGATAATTATGTTTAATATTAATAACCAAGAAACCGGATCATCTATCCATTCAAGGAAAATAAATTGTCTCTTAATATTAAAAAATCAAAATACATTTTGTTCTAAGTGGAAAATCAGAAAACCATATCTTTTTCGCTCAAGATAGATGATATAAGCATTGAAAGAGTTTAGCATTTTAATCTTCTTGGCTTGACCATACATGAAAATCTAAGTTGGAACAACCACATTGAAAAATCTCAATAATATTCTGCAAAATTATGGGTATTCTAAATAAACTAAAACGCTTTTTACCCACATGCTGCCACACTTAAATTATGGCATAATGGCCTGGGGCTTTAAATGTGATAGAATAAGCAAACTTCAAAAAAAGGTTATCAAAATAAATGTATAAGTAAATATAATGCACACACAGAACCTCTTTTAAAAAAACTTAAAGTACTTAAGGTAAATGACATCCTTCAATTACAGGAATTAAAATTTTATTATAAATTTGTCCGAGTAAAAATACTGGTTTATTGAAAAAAAATTTACCATTTTATCCCAACCGGTCCTATCATGACTTTAACATCCGTATGTCTGATGATATTCATATTAATAGAATAAAACAGGAATTTGCCAAAATATGTATTAGGTATGACATACCATTAATTGTAAATAATACTTCGAATCTAATAAAAAAATTAGATTTTTACATATAGTTTACATGGGTTTTCCTGTTATGTTAAGAAACACTTTTTTACAAAATGACCAAAACCTCTGTTCAGTGTGAAACTGCTATATATGTCAACAATCTCATTAGTTGTACCTCCCTGGTCTGTTACTCTGTTATTTTATATAAATGTAACTCTGCATAAACATTTATTATAATGCGCTAAACTTAACATTTTTGAAATGTCTGCTTGAAAAAAGAATTCTTCAAAATCCTTCCTAAAGTAATATTATTTTTGATTGAGAATAGTTGATTTGATTGAGAATAGTTGCGTTTGTTTTTTTTTCATGGAAAATGTTTAAAGGTACAAATTTATTAAGTTTATTTCATTAGGGTTTATTTCATTAGGGTTTATTTCATTAGGGTTTATTTCATTAGGGTTTATTTCATTAGGGTGGCTTCTACGATAGCGATCAATACGGGTCTTTGCAGTAGTCTCCCTGACCCATTAAAATATGCTTTGTTCTAAAACTACAGTTACTTACGGCTTACGGATCCCTTGGGCGCCATGTGTCGCATAGGGCATGTACAAAAGTCCGCCATTCCGCCCTGTCAGCCGCCCTCTGTGCCGCCTCTGCCCATGATGTCCACCCAAACCCATCTCGTTCTTTTTCCGCCATTCTCCGCCATGTCTCTTTTGGTCTTCCGATCGCTCTCTTTCCCACAGGTGTCCAATTCATCACTATACGGCAGTCATTTGTATTTTCAAATCGAAGGATATGGCCAATAAAACTCCATCTTCTAGCCTTGATGATGTCTGTTATCCTGCTTATTTCTACCTCTTCATACAGTTTTTCGTTTGACATTTTTTTTGGCCAGAATATATGTAGAATTCGACGCAAACATCTATTGTGAAATGTATTGAGCCTTTGTCCATCATTTTGGTTTACCTTCCAGCATTCTGCTCCGTATAGTAGAACTGACATCACATTGCTCTTGTAGATTCTGAGTTTCGTTTTCCTTCTGTATTGGCCTGATGCCCACACTTTCCTCAGTTTATAATAGGCTGCTCTCGCTTTCTTTATGCGTGCGCTTATATCTGCTGTTGAACCTTTGTCTGCATCCATAACTGAGCCTAGATAATTGAAACTATCAACAGTCTCTACATTGTCTATGCCTATTACTATTGGTTGGTTATCATCAGTCTTGATCTTCATCACTTTCGTTTTGGCTGTGTTTATGTGTAGTCCAGTTCTCTTTGCATGCACTTCTAGCTCGTTTGTCTTCTGCTGTAAGTTTCTTCTTGATGTTGATAACAGTGCTAAATCGTCTGCAAAATCTAGGTCCTCCATCGTATCTAATCCCCATTGAATTCCTCTTTTCCTTCTAGTTGTTTTCCGCATAATCCAGTCTATCACCAATACAAACAAAAACCCTGACATCACACATCCTTGCCTCACTCCCGACATCACAGGAAACCACTTTGACAATTTGCCTCCATAAAACTACAGTTAGCTGAAGGGAATACTAGTGTTAATGCAGGTTTTATATTTTGTTTGTTTGTCTGTTTGTTTTTCAATTACAATAAACAAATTAATGTAATTTTGTTTCCTTTAAGATAAATGAACTTAAACTTGGCTTTTGTTTACAAAAGATTGTCTAGATCAATTCATAAGGTTGGGAGCAGTTCCTACCAGGCGTGGGGTAATTAAAAAGTTAATTAATTAAATTATAACTAACTCAGAAATTCTCCAATTAGATTAATCTCACATATTTCTCATGTAAATAAAATAAAATGAACCTCCAAAATTCTCCAATTAAATTTTTTTTTTATTCAATTAACGATTAAATCAAGTGTTGGTAGAAATGTTTACACATTTAAAATAGTTATAAAATAACAAGACTTAACAGAAATGTGTTTTGTAACTTTGTTGGAAAGAGATTTGCTCATACAATATTTGGTATCTGGACATTTGGTCAACACCCACTTGACCAACAGACGTTTGGCCAATGGATAATTGGCCATTGAACATTTGGCCAATGAGTAAATGGGGGATGACATTTGGCCAACATACAATTTTTTATGGTTCAGGTCAGAGGGTGCTTCTACCATCTCATGCAAGCCACCTGGAGAAAGATTCAAGAGTTAGGACTAGTGCCCCGGTACAGAGATGATGAAGAGTTCAAACTCTCTGGTCAGCTGGATGCCTTACGTTTCTCCCACTTGATGACATCACAGCTGGAATGATGTACCTCAGAGAGATCACACCTGATGCAGAACCACTGGTTGACCACTTTGACTTTGACCAGACATACGTTACAGGCACATACCGCCGTGTCGGGGCTGGCCATGGTCCACCTGCCATTCGTGCCAGACGTGTGCCACCACGCTTCTTGCCGGCATTGTGGGATGTGTGTGAGGCAGCTATTCACAATGAGCCCCAACAACCAGTGGGAGGGGTGGAACAACAGATTCACCCATCTGGTGGGACACACACATCCAACCATCTGGGTGCTGATAGATGCCATCCGGAAGGAAGACGTAGTTGCATCAACTATGATTATGGAGGATTTCCAAGGTCAGCCCCCTGCGAACAGAGTGTGCCGGGAGTACCACCTACTTCAGGACAGACTCCACACACTGTGACAGGATCACCTGGCTGGCAGGAAGACTGTGGATGAGTTTTTGCGTGGAGCTGGACACAACATCTGTTGGAAGCCGATCAACGAAGTGCATCAGGAGGGTGGTGAGTGACCTGACAACCTAATGAACTATACCTATTTAGATCGTGATATTTTTATCAAATGTGAAATTGACAGTTTTTGTGTTTTGTGTGTTCTGTGTGTTCTGTGTGTTGATAATAATAAAAAGTCAATCAACTGACAATAAAGTGTTGTTATTCAAAGTATAGTTAACCAAAACATGAGTTGAAATAAGTCCAGAGGGTTAAACTGAAATTGTCTGTTGGCCAAATGTCCCCCTATGTACTGGTTGGCCAAATGTCCTGGATTCACAATATTTACATGCCAAGACATTATTCTTCATGTGGCATTTGATAACATTTTAAAGTTGTAGATACTTGTTAAAAAAAATTCTGAAAGGATTGAAGTTGTGGCTGAAGATTTGCAGGTTTCCTCCTCCAAGTTGTTTTTATGCTAAATCATTAGGTTTCCCTCGACACACTAGCATTTAAATATGTATACACTATTTTGTATGCATCACTAGAACTGGCATGCTTTTGATTTAAGTTGGCCCTGTGAAGATATCCCGAACTGAAGCTATATTACCTTTCTCTACATCTCCCTATTAATGGTTATATGTACGCATGAAAAAAATATATATCCATAAGCCAACTTGGCTGCAAGTTGCCAGCCCCAAATGTTAAACAGATATTTGCAGAAACCAAGCTTACCCGTCAACTTATCACCCTACCAGAGGACATTCTATTTTCTAGGCCTTCCCTCCAATTCACAGGTGCCTGAATGACCAGCCCACCCCAGTTGGTACAGTGTATATTTGCCCTGTGATGTTCTCCCTCCCATTCACACAGGCCTGAACCCGATCTCTATCAGGCTATTGACTGGAATAGTAACTGCAGGCCTTCTGGAAATACCTGGATAATATAGCTGTGAACTATCCAGTAATATCAACTATTAAATGAACATTTAATTGAGAGTTAATTTGGAAATTGTCAATTGACACCATCCGCAGCATGCAACAGCATCCTGGTGTCCGCATCTTCGTGTTTACACTGTGATAGCCACTCCACGTTAGTTGCCTCTGAGCACAGCACCTCGTCTCCATCACCAGGAAATGTTTCGGCAGTCACTCGTTCACTTAGCAGGTGAAATAGTTCTGTGTTGTTGTCATTCTCTCGCAAGAACTCTGGCCAGTTTGCAGGTAACTTCTTTCAACCTTGTCCCCTTCCCTCTTTTTTCCGTGTGGTGTTCTTGAGGCTGTCATGTCTGTACACGTCGAAAACGATGTCAACACGACAAACAGAACCGACAAACTATCTCCTGATGTGTTCCATGAACATGGATGCCTAGTCATCGAACGCTTCAGACAAAGCAGGTTGGGGATGTTAACAAGAGCTGCGTCATCATATGAGCTTCCCTCTGCGAGCAGGTGCTGTCATTGTGCAGCACCAGGTCTTCTAGGCACTGTCATTGTGCAGCACCAGGTCTTCTAGGCACTGTCATTGTGTGTCACCAGGTCTTCTAGGCACTGTCATTGTGCAGCACCAGGTCTTCTAGGCACTGCATTGTGTGTCACCAGGTGTTCTAGGCACGTTCATTGTGCGGCACCAGGTCAGCACCAGAACAAGTTGCGGCCATGTTTAAAGGACAACAACAGTTGTTGTGCAGGTGATTTGCATTTCTCAAGATGTCGACTGAAGAGACGCAGTTTGCTCTTTGGGATTGTTTTGTTGACTGTGTTTGTGTGGTCCACCAGACGTTTCTTGAAGAACTCCTTGCATTGGTCTTCTCCAAGTTTCTTCATTTTGCTGATTGAATCAACAACTGCTACCTCTGCCACCACACAAGTTTCTTCATCTTGCTGATGGAATCAACAACTGCTACCTCTGCCACGACACAAGTTTCTTCATCTTGCTGATGGAATCAACAACTGCTACCTCTGCCACCACACAAGTTTCTTCATCTTGCTGATGGAATCAACAACTACTACCTCTGCCACGACACAAGTTTCTTCATCTTGCTGATGGAATCAACAACTGCTACCTCTGCCACGACACAATTTTCTTCACCTTGCTGATGGAATCAACAACTGCTACCTCTGCCACCACACAAGTTTCTTCATCTTGCTGATGGAATCAACAACTGCTACCTCTGCCACCACACGTGTGTGTTAAGAACTAGGAGATCTCCAGTGGTATCCCAGAAAGGGTTGCCCATTTCTTTCATCTTTGATGAAAGCAGCCTGCGTGCCTAAGGAAACATAAGCGACATTCTGGTAAGAACCACTGTTATAAGCAGTAGCCAAGACAAGAACCAATAGATGAAGCTAGAATAGGTGTATGTCTTAATTGAATAGCATGTGCACCAGACCTGGGGCGGAAGTTCTCGGTACTCGTGTACTCGAGTACATTTTTGAAGTACTCGTACTCATAACTTATGGGACATGTACTCGAACTTGTACTCACACTAAATGTACTCAGATTATACGAGTACATTACGAGTACATCTGAGTACTTTCTCAATATATGCTGTGAAAATTTATTTATTTGTTGTTAACAAAATGAAACTTTCCTGAAGTATTTGAATGTTCAACTGTTTTTTTTAATACTCTGTTATTTCCGATTGATTATGCCCCCTTACCATCCCTACATATAGTACACACCCCCATTCTCCAAAAAACATGAGTATGATACCAAAAAAAGGCACCAGACAGAATTTTTTCCCAGTCAGAAACACCCAGTTAAACAAACAATTGTAGGCTACTAGTTCAGGTAATAATCCTTGTGTTTAATTAAGCCACCAGGATGTCCATAAAGGGCCATTCATCAGTTAACCCACCAGTTAGCCATGAAATGCCTTTGATGCAGTCAGGAGACCATGCTACTTGGCACTGACTGACACTGCTAAGAACTGCCAGCTGAGTCTTCCTCTGTAGAAGTAAGACGACTTAAGTCAGACTGCCTCCTACACAAGTATAAGGGCCATCTCCCAAATTGTCTGACAGTTGGCTAGGGAGAGGCCATTTTATTCATGTTCTCCAATCTCTGTTAAATTGTAATCAAATAAAATACATAGCCTAAACATTTAAATTCTGAAGTTTCTTTGTTTAAATCCGAACATCTATAAATTCATAAAAATGTTCCAGGAATGTGATTTGAAATTGCTCATGCGTGCATGGTTCTCTTGCATATGCAAACTGGTAATTAAATTAGAACACAATTTAAAAATAACCCTTTTCCATAGAGCACTTCTGATGGATGTTTTATAGAAAATATAGTCCAGAGATAGTGATTTGGAAACATCACTTTAAGCTATACAACATTAAACCTTGGTACCGATTGTAACAATAAACATCGTAGCTTGGTACCAGGCATAACAATTATTTTTAAAACAAAGTATATATGCATTCTATTATTATGTCAAACTGATGCTAACTCTGCAGGACATCAATATATATTTCTACTGCACATTATATTGCACTTTTGGACTACGTGTGATTAGTTTCTTTGCACCCACACGCACGTCCTCGACTACGTCCACAAGTGCATGTATGGAGTTGCAACTTCCAATATGTTTGACATTTAATTGTTGTCTTCACTCATCTATCATAATTTCCTTGACATGTATTGGTGTTGGCGTCGGCACTAACAGGAACTATCCCTTGTATAGTGGGAGGGTCCTTTCGCCATCATATTGTGCACAGTCCTAAAACTGTCTTCTCGGTGCTATTGCCACGCATCCATTTGGCCCTTTGCAATGAGAATGTAATTCCAAGATACCAGTAAGATACCAATAAGTTACCAATAAAATACCAATAAGATACCAATAAGCAGTTAAAATATGTTCTTTCTGAACATTCACCGTGTAGTGTTCTACGTGTGGATGCAGAGTAACGGTGTTTTTGTTGACACCTGGGCAGACAGGATTTCTTTAATGTTGCTTGACAGAATGTTTTCTACAATGTTCATTTGCACAGTACATACGTCCTCATTGAGGTTGTCATTGACCTCTGGTATCACGGCATACTGGTTCTTTGCACAGTACATACGTCCTCATTGAGGTTGTCATTGACCTCTGGTATCACGGCATACTGGTTCTTTGCACAGTACATACGTCCTCATTAAGGTTGTCATTGACCTCTGGTATCACGGCATACTGGTTCTTTGCACAGTACATACGTCCTCATTAAGGTTGTCATTGACCTCTGGTATCACGGCATACTGGTTCTTTGTGAGTCCGTTGTGTCAAATACTTTTCTAAGGAATATATTACCTGTAGAACATTTCCTTATTTCCATTATTCAGCGGGTACTTCCTGTGTCACTAACATAATCTGTTTGTAGCCATTATTCAACTTATTTCGCTTCCACCTGACATCTTGACAGATTTTGTTTTTCCTGCTTTTGAACATCCGTCTTCTGATGCCTCTGAGCGAAGTGGTCAGAATTTATATTTAGCTGCTCAACATTAAAGCTTGGTACATGGTGTAGCAACAACCACCACACCTTGGTACATGGTGTAACAACAACCACCACACCTTGGTACATGGTGTAACAACAACCACCACACCTTGGTACATGGTGTAACAACAACAGCCACACCTTGGTACATGGTGTAACAGCAACCGCCACACCTTGGTACATGGTGTAGCAACAACCACCACACCTTGGTACATGGTGTAACAACAACCACAACACCTTGGTACATGGTGTAGCAACAATCACCACACCTTGGTACTGGGCGTAACAACCTTCTGCTAATATTTTAAAGCATAGTTGTTGTTTTCCATATAATATTCCACCACTGGTGCTTACTCTACTTCTAAATGTAGGAGAACAATAAAACAAATGTCATCTTCCTAATGAACCTTGGTTGAAATGTTCTGGCAACAGGTGACTGGCTAAGTACAGTGCATAACAGTTGTGGTGAGATGCTGAACATTCATCTAAATGGGTTTCTCTTGATGTGTTATTGATAAAAATTATCATCCCATGAGAAAGCATTCACATAAACAACAATTACTGTTATTTACGCATTTGTGAATTTTTAAGTAATTATTTTCATTAGTTATGTCTCAATCCATAATAAAGTTTGGTACCAGGCATAACCAGTCAAAGTTTGGTACCGGGCATAACCAGTCAAAGTTTGGTACCGGGCATAACCAGTCAAAGTTTGGTACCGGGCATAACCAGTCAAAGTTTTGTACCGGGCATAACCAGTCAAAGTTTGGTACCGGGCATAACCAGTCAAAGTTTGACAATTTGATGGACAGCACGAAGATCAAAAATGAAGGCACTTATTCAAATAACTACTGTGAAATAATACATTCATCATCAATTTGATTATACTCTGCTGTCAAAACAAACAAAGTTAATTTTGGAAAATCATTAATTTGTAGTATTAAAATATTGGTACTGGAGCTTGGTGCCGGGCATAACAATAAAATAAGTTTGGGTAGGAGCAGCTGTTGTAGGGGCCTCAATCATAGTTTGGGACACACATTGGAGAGTTTACTTTAGCATAAGACACTTCAAATGGAAAATTATCATTAGTAAATAAAAAATAATAGCTTTCTGAAATGAAAAATATTTTTGGGAAAGCTTATTTTGGCTGTTTTTACACTTTAAAGGGACGTGGACCCTTCATTGCCATATGACTATAGGAAAGAATTCATCAAGACAAAGCCAATGGTATGTAATAATACTATTTTAGATAAAGAAATAAACAATAAGGCGGGGAAACTTCAAAACAAACCATCAGACAATTTTGGAGAGTGGCCCATAATCTGGTGTCAGCAATCTGGCTGAAAAGTACAAAGGCGATTTTGAGCCTGTTGTATTGACATGTGCTAACCCTTTCAACAACCAGTAGTCTAAGATCAAAACATATAAATTGCTAACCTGTAATATAAACAGATTGCAAATAGCAACACTGCCTTTGTGCACCAAAAGAAGACAAATTGAACTGATGTATCAGTATATAAATTGGTCTCGTGTGGTTTTTATTCAAAACAAGGGCAAACAAACTTTATTCAAATTGCCACACATCCCCTTTGTTGCAATTTGGACAATTCTTCTCACCTCTACCCCTTCAAATGATGTATACATGTTTGGGGGGGGGGGTAAAGTTTAGTCACTGGTAGACTAACTACAAAGATACTGGTTTAATCGGTATTATTATATCAAAGCATGTGTCTATTTCATGAGTCATACCATGTCTTTATGTTTGTAAAATGGAGGGGTTTGTAAAAGGTAAACATATGTCTGGGATTCACATTTGTTTGTAAGGGTAGGCATTCGTTTGTCTTCAAGTATAAATAATATATATATATATATATATATATATATATATATATATATATATATATATATATTGCTGTAAACCATAATTATAATGTATGGGTATATGGAGAACTTCCTTATTGTACAAAGTCTGTTACAACTATTGGAAATATTTTCCTAAAAGAGAAATGCAACAAAATCTGTGACAGTGATTAATTTAAGATGATCCTTATTTAATTAATTAATTAGACCATATACACTGTCCAGACATGTAGTCCAGAGTCCTGAGACTGTAGGTAACATCTGAGGACTCCATATCTGGAGGACTCCTAACTGACCCTTGATTGCAATTGCTAACAATGACTCAAGTGCTTCATAACAATGAACTCAGTGTGGGATCAGTGAAGCCATGAGACATGCTAGTCTGGGTCTGAGAGAGCAGGGACTGAGGGAGCAGAGATAAGAGAAATGCTAAACAGAGAAATGTAGCCAGTGCGTTGTCAGGTAACAAGTCCTCCTGTTGGTTGTTTTGTTTTAATTGAAGTGAAAGTTATTGTTGATGAAATATTTATTTTTTTTTACAGTTTTCCTCATAAAACAATCTGATCAACTGCCATTGCATATTCAGTTGTTGCTGAGTTATATAAATTAGATTAATTAATTATTTTTAGCTTAAAATATGTTACTATTTAATATTTATAAAAATATGTACTCATACTCGTGAGAATGTACTCATACTCGTACTCAGCTTTTAGCAATATACCCGTACTCGTACCCATACCCGTACTTGTACCCGTACTTGTCCTCGTACTTGTACTCGTGCTCATGAAAATATACTCGGCCCCAGGTCTGATGTGCACATAAAGGATGTTCAAAAGCAGGGATTTCATTTTCCGTGCCCATTCGCCCACATACACTCTTTGTAATACAAAACAACTTGCTGCGATAAGATAATGGAGTAATGAGCACTTTTACTAGGCAGCAAACGGCGTGATACAAGACCACACATTACTGTTTACCTGGCTTGTCGTCGTGGTGACTGGATTGAGATGCAACTTCTGTCTTTTCAAATCCACGGAGAAACTCATTGACAACCCGGGCCATTTCTGGTCCAGCCACCATCCATCTCAGTACTGGCTTCTCAGTAAGGTCGACTGCTCCCCCAGAGGCATTGTTCTGCTCATGGTGGAGAATGGTTGATGTGTTTTGTTGACTGTGAACTTGCCTTTGCAAAATGCTCTGAACATATCTGGGTGTTTGACTTGTAGTGTTCCCACATCCCGTAGCACGCAACAGCACGGGCATAGTTGTAGTGGTCAAGTGCGTGGAAGAGCCATTGTAGGTTCGTCAAGTCGTCCACGTAGAGAAGGAAATTGCCTTCATGGATGGCTCTGTCCTATGTCATCACATCCAACTGTTCCTTCAGCAAAAGCTGCCAGAACTGGAATTGTGGACTTCACTCTGCTCTCTGTTTACACCATTCTTCAAATGACAAAGCTGCAGCTTCTGGTTGAGAGGTCATACACTCGGTGTAAGCGAGATACATCCAAAAACCTATATTTTCATATCAGTTGTATGGCTTTAGGTGATGTAGTTCTTAAAATATGTGGAAAACAAGCTTTGTCAGGTGCCATTTTTCAAAATGGCGAATATCTGAATGTCAACGAAGGTAAAAATTAATATATTTGAAATCGTCGCATCAAAGAAACCTATATTTTTACATCAACTTTGTGGCTCTAGGTTATGTAGTTCTTAAGATATGGAATAATAGGCTTTGACGGGCGCCATCTTTAAAAATGGCGGATATATGAATGTTGGCGAAGGTCAAATTAACATATCTGAAATTCCTGCCCACAGTTCTATGCAAATACATGCAAATCATGGCTCTACATGACATAGCCGCTAAGATATGGTGACATTTGTATTGATGACCGCCATCTTTAAAAATGGCGATATGAATGTCGGAGTTCAAAAATGCTTGAAATCTTTGACCCCTAAAACCTACACATGGACATCAAAATTTTGGCTCTATGTGTCACAGTTATTAAGATATGGCAAAATTGAATTTGGCGGCCATTTAAAAAATGGTTGCCATTTCAGAACACAGCAAAATCTGGAGTGCCTCCAATCTTCAAAATGGTTCCGTTGATGTAGAATACATGTGCCAAGTGTCTTACTTTTATCAAAAAGTGCACAATTCCATCACTTATCTATACCTATCCGCTGGACTATAGCAGTGAACAAGCTTTCACTGAATGCAAGCAAAATGAAAATGATGAATTTTCACAGCAAAACAAGGAACACTAAAAAATAGCGACATCCCTAATATTAATGTAAATGCTATTCCGATTGAATATGTAATACACTTTAAATTTCTCGGTGTCATAACAGACTGTAATATGACATGGTCTTCTCACATCTATTATATAGCGAACAAATTATCTAGGATATGTGGAATTATATTTAGATTAAAACATCATGTGCCAGTGTACATTCTGAAAATAATATACAATTTACTATTTTTATCTCATCTATGATGGGTATAACATTGCAAGCAAGGGTATAACATTGCAAGCAACAGTGTAACATTGCAAGCAACAGTGTAACATTGCAAGCAAGGGTATAACATTGCAAGCAAGGGTATAACATTGCAAGCAACAGTGTAACATTGCAAGCAACAGTGTAACATTGCAAGCAAGGGCATAACATTGCAAGCAACAGTGTAACATTGCAAGCAAGGATATAACATTGCAAGCAAGGGTATAACATTGCAAGCGAGGGTATAACATTGCAAGCAACAGTGTAACATTGCAAGCAACAGTGTAACATTGCAAGCAAGGATATAACATTGGAAGCAAGGGTATAACATTGCAAGCGAGGGTATAACATTGCAAGCAACAGTGTAACATTGCAAGCAAGGTTATAACATTGCAAGAAAGGGTATAACATTGCAAGCGAGGGTATAACATTGCAAGCAAGGGTATAACATTGCAAGCAAGAGTATAACATTACAAGCAAGGGTATAACATTGCAAGCAACAGTGTAACATTGCAAGCAACAGTGTAACATTGCAAGCAAGGGTATAACATTGCAAGCAAGGGTATAACATTGCAAGCGAGGGTATAACATTGCAAGCAACAGTGTAACATTGCAAGCAAGGGTATAACATTGCAAGAAAGGGTGTAACATTGCAAGCGAGGGTATAACATTGCAAGCAACAGTGTAACATTGCAAGCAAGGGTATAACATTGCAAGCAAGAGTATAACATTACAAGCGAGGGTATAACATTGCAAGCAACAGTGTAACATTGCAAGCAACAGTGTAACATTGCAAGCAAGGGTATAACATTGCAAGCAACAGTGTAACATTGCAAGCAAGGATATAACATTGGAAGCAAGGGTATAACATTGCAAGCAAGGGTATAACATTGCAAGCAACAGTGTAACATTGCAAGCAAGGTTATAACATTGGAAGCAAGGGTATAACATTGCAAGCAAGGGTATAACATTACAAGCAAGAGTATAACATTACAAGCGAGGGTATAACATTGCAAGCAACAGTGTAACATTGCAAGCAACAGTGTAACATTGCAAGCAAAGGTATAACATTGCAAGCAACAGTGTAACATTGCAAGCAAGGATATAACATTGGAAGCAAGGGTATAACATTGCAAGCAAGGGTATAACATTGCAAGCAACAGTGTAACATTGCAAGCAAGGATATAACATTGGAAGCAAGGGTATAACATTGCAAGCAAGGGTATAACATTGCAAGCAAGGGTATAACATTGGAAGCAACAGTGTAACATTGCAAGCAAGGTTATAACATTGCAAGAAAGGGTATAACATTGCAAGCGAGGGTATAACATTGCAAGCAAGGGTATAACATTGCAAGCAAGAGTATAACATTACAAGCAAGGGTATAACATTGCAAGCAACAGTGTAACATTGCAAGCAACAGTGTAACATTGCAAGCAAGGGTATAACATTGGAAGCAAGGGTATAACATTGCAAGCGAGGGTATAACATTGCAAGCAACAGTGTAACATTGCAAGCAAGGGTATAACATTGCAAGCAAGAGTATAACATTACAAGCGAGGGTATAACATTGCAAGCAACAGTGTAACATTGCAAGCAACAGTGTAACATTGCAAGCAAGGGTATAACATTGCAAGCAACAGTGTAACATTGCAAGCAAGGATATAACATTGGAAGCAAGGGTATAACATTGCAAGCGAGGGTATAACATTGCAAGCAACAGTGTAACATTGCAAGCAAGGTTATAACATTGCAAGAAAGGGTATAACATTGCAAGCGAGGGTATAACATTGCAAGCAAGGGTATAACATTGCAAGCAAGAGTATAACATTACAAGCAAGGGTATAACATTGCAAGCAACAGTGTAACATTGCAAGCAACAGTGTAACATTGCAAGCAAGGGTATAACATTGCAAGCAAGGGTATAACATTGCAAGCGAGGGTATAACATTGCAAGCAACAGTGTAACATTGCAAGCAAGGGTATAACATTGCAAGAAAGGGTGTAACATTGCAAGCGAGGGTATAACATTGCAAGCAACAGTGTAACATTGCAAGCAAGGGTATAACATTGCAAGCAAGAGTATAACATTACAAGCGAGGGTATAACATTGCAAGCAACAGTGTAACATTGCAAGCAACAGTGTAACATTGCAAGCAAGGGTATAACATTGCAAGCAACAGTGTAACATTGCAAGCAAGGATATAACATTGGAAGCAAGGGTATAACATTGCAAGCAAGGGTATAACATTGCAACCAACAGTGTAACATTGCAAGCAAGGTTATAACATTGGAAGCAAGGGTATAACATTGCAAGCAAGGGTATAACATTGCAAGCAAGAGTATAACATTACAAGCGAGGGTATAACATTGCAAGCAACAGTGTAACATTGCAAGCAACAGTGTAACATTGCAAGCAAAGGTATAACATTGCAAGCAACAGTGTAACATTGCAAGCAAGGATATAACATTGGAAGCAAGGGTATAACATTGCAAGCAAGGGTATAACATTGCAAGCAACAGTGTAACATTGCAAGCAAGGATATAACATTGGAAGCAAGGGTATAACATTGCAAGCAAGGGTATAACATTGCAAGCAAGGGTATAACATTGCAAGCAACAGTGTAACATTGCAAGCAAGGTTATAACATTGCAAGAAAGGGTATAACATTGCAAGCGAGGGTATAACATTGCAAGCAAGGGTATAACATTGCAAGCAAGAGTATAACATTACAAGCAAGGGTATAACATTGCAAGCAACAGTGTAACATTGCAAGCAACAGTGTAACATTGCAAGCAAGGGTATAACATTGGAAGCAAGGGTATAACATTGCAAGCGAGGGTATAACATTGCAAGCAACAGTGTAACATTGCAAGCAAGGGTATAACATTGGAAGCAAGGGTATAACATTGCAAGCGAGGGTATAACATTGCAAGCAACAGTGTAACATTGCAAGCAAGGGTATAACATTGCAAGAAAGGGTGTAACATTGCAAGCAAGGGTATAACATTGCAAACAACAGTGTAACATTGCAAGCAAGGGTATAACATTGCAAGCAAGAGTATAACATTACAAGCGAGGGTATAACATTGCAAGCAACAGTGTAACATTGCAAGCAAGGGCATAACATTGCAAGCAACAGTGTAACATTGCAAGCAAGGGTATAACATTGCAAGCAAGGGTATAACATTGGAAGCAAGGGCATAACATTGCAAGCAACAGTGTAACATTGCAAGCAAGGGTATAACATTGGAAGCAAGGGTATAACATTGGAAGCAAGGGTATAACATTGGAAGCAAGGGTATAACATTGCAAGCAAGGGTATAACATTGCAAGCAAGGGTATAACATTGGAAGCAAGGGTATAACATTGGAAGCAACAGTGTAACATTGCAAGCAAGGGTATAACATTGCAAGCAAGGGTATATCATTGGAAGCAAGGGTATAACATTGGAAGCAAGGGTATAATATTGGAAGCAACAGTGTAACATTGCAAGCAAGGGTATAACATTGGAAGCAACAGTGTAACATTGCAAGCAAGGGTATAACATTGGAAGCAAGGGTATAACATTGGAAGCAACAGTGTAACATTGCAAGCAAGGGTATAACATTGGAAGCAAGGGTATAACATTGGAAGCAAGGGTATAACATTGGAAGCAAGGGTATAACATTGGAAGCAAGGGTATAACATTGGAAGCAACAGTGTAACATTGCAAGCAAGGGTATAACACTGCAAGCAACAGTGTAACATTGCAAGCAAGGGTATAACATTGCAAGCAAGGGTATAACATTGCAAGCAAGGGCATATCACTGCAAGCAAGGGTTTAACATTACAAGCAAGGGTATAACATTGCTGCTGAGAATTCTAATTTTGGTATTTTTTATACCCATTGACCTCCCAATTTTTTTAACTCAGAGTTTTTTAAAATCTCCCCATACAACTCTGATGTATTAAATTATATAAAATATATTTGACAAATGCAGATTTGTATGCAAGGAAAACATGCAAACAGTTCTCACATGTTTGGCAGTTATGAAATACGCAGTCCTGATTTATACTGTACATAGTGATAGCACTCATCAGAGTCCGCATCAGATGTAAACTGGAAACAACATCTCCGTCGGTGCCTGTGTGTGCATTAGTAGATAAATATGGCAGACTATGGTTATTACCAGAAAATATTTTACATAGGGCATAACCATACCTATGGACTAGCACTGAAAGACTGGTGGTGAGTACGCACATGTGTGGATGTGCACACACATGCACGCATGTACACACACACGCATGCATGCACACACGCATGCACACACACTCATACTGAACATTTACACACAAGATAGACACTATTATTTACAATTCAACTTTCCTTGATGTAAAATAAAATGTTTAAAAATATAGCTTCTATGAGAGCGATTACAATACTTAAGAGGAGTCAAAGACCCTATTTACTGTAAATATCAGGAAGTATTCATTCTCACAGAGGACAATAAGTGAATGGAATAAACTACCTACTGATTGTATAAATGTTAGCAGGGTGAATATGTCTAAAAACAAAACTGACAAAAGAGCAGAAGAGCAGGTTTGCACAGATGAATAGTCATTGGACTCTCGGTAAGCCAGTGGCTTCTTTGTCCACTTGCCGTCTGGGTCCACTTGCCGTCTGGGTCCACTTGCCGTCTGGGTGTTTTGCTTTGGATGGTAATCTTGTTAAATCTTGTTAATCTTGTTAGTTAGGTGCTTGACATACCTGCATCATCATCGTGCCTTGCCACCCTTCTTGGGTTCCTTTTTCCCTTCCTTTCTGCAATCCTTCTTGCTGCTGCCCTTCAGGTTGCCCTTGCTAAAGCTCTTGCGTGGGTCCTCACTATCCTTGCATGGGTCCACACTATCCTTGCAGCTGTCTTTGCACGGGTCGAAGGTGCCCTCCAGGAGGGAGCCCACACACGCGCATGGACACTGGGGATTCATGTAGCCGATGAAACAGTTGACCAGCAACACGGCAATCAGTACAATGTACATGATGAAGGAGCCAGTGCCATAGAGCTTCAGGGTTGACTGCTGGGCCACTACTAGAGGCACCAGGAGGAAGTACACCTACAACATGACAGTTTCAGGGTCTACTGCTGTTACTACCAGAGGCACCAGGAGGAAGTACACCTACAACATGACAGTTTCAGGGTCTACTGCTGTTACTACCAGAGGCACCAGGAGGAAGTACACCTACAACATGACAGTTTCAGGGTCTACTGCTGACACTAATAGAGGCACCAGGAGGAAGTACACCTACAACATGACAGTTTCAGGGTCTACTGCTGTTACTACCAGAGGCACCAGGAGGAAGTACACCTACAACATGACAGTTTCAGGGTCTACTGCTGACACTAATAGAGGCACCAGGAGGAAGTACACCTACAACATGACAGTTTTAGGGTCTACTGCTGTTACTACCAGAGGCACCAGGAGGAAGTACACCTACAACATGACAGTTTCAGGGTCTACTGCTGTCACTACCAGAGGCACCAGGAGGAAGTACACCTACAACATGACAGTTTCAGGGTCTACTGCTGTTACTACCAGAGGCACCAGGAGGAAGTACACCTACAACATGACAGTTTCAGGGTCTACTGCTGACACTACCAGAGGCACCAGGAGGAAGTACACCTACAACATGACAGTTTCAGGGTCTACTGCTGACACTACCAGAGGCACCAGGAGGAAGTACACCTACAACATGACAGTTTCAGGGTCTACTGCTGACACTACCAGAGGCACCAGGAGGAAGTACACCTACAACATGACAGTTTCAGGGTCTACTGCTGTTACTACCAGAGGCACCAGGAGGAAGTACACCTACAACATGACAGTTTCAGGGTCTACTGCTGTTACTACCAGAGGCACCAGGAGGAAGTACACCACAACATGACAGTTTCAGGGTCTACTGCTGTTACTACCAGAGGACCAGGAGAGTACACCACAACATGACAGTTTCAGGGTCTACTGCTGTACTACCAGAGGCACCAGGAGAAGTACACCTACAACATGACAGTTTCAGGGTCTACTGCTGCACTACCAGAGGCACCAGGAGGAAGTACCTACAACACTGACAGTTTCAGGGTCTACAGTTTCTGTACTGCTGACTACCAGAGGCACCAGGAGGAAGTACACCTACAACATGACAGTTTCAGGGTCTACTGCTGACACTACCAGAGGCACCAGGAGGAAGTACACCTACAACATGACAGTTTCAGGGTCTACTGCTGTTACTACCAGAGGCACCAGGAGGAAGTACACCTACAACATGACAGTTTCAGGGTCTACTGCTGTCACTACCAGAGGCACCAGGAGGAAGTACACCTACAACATGACAGTTTCAGGGTCTACTGCTGACACTACCAGAGGCACCAGGAGGAAGTACACCTACAACATGACAGTTTCAGGGTCTACTGCTGACACTACCAGAGGCACCAGGAGGAAGTACACCTACAACATGACAGTTTCAGGGTCTACTGCTGTTACTACCAGAGGCACCAGGAGGAAGTACACCTACAACATGACAGTTTCAGGGTCTACTGCTGTTACTACCAGAGGCACCAGGAGGAAGTACACCTACAACATGACAGTTTCAGGGTCTACTGCTGACACTACCAGAGGCACCAGGAGGAAGTACACCTACAACGTGACAGTTTCAGGGTCTACTGCTGACACTACCAGAGGCACCAGGAGGAAGTACACCTACAACATGACAGTTTCAGGGTCTACTGCTGTTACTACCAGAGGCACCAGGAGGAAGTACACCTACAACATGACAGTTTCAGGGTCTACTGCTGTCACTACACCTACAACATGACAGTTTCAGGGTCTACTGCTGACACTACCAGAGGCACCAGGAGGAAGTACACCTACAACGTGACAGTTTCAGGGTCTACTGCTGTTACTACCAGAGGCACCAGGAGGAAGTACACCTACAACATGACAGTTTCAGGGTCTACTGCTGACACTACTAGAGGCACCAGGAGGAAGTACACCTACAACGTGACAGTTTCAGGGTCTACTGCTGTCACTACACCTACAACATGACAGTTTCAGGGTCTACTGCTGACACTACTAGAGGCACCAGGAGGAAGTACACCTACAACGTGACAGTTTCAGGGTCTACTGCTGTCACTACCAGAGGCACCAGGAGGAAGTACACCTACAACATGACAGTTTCAGGGTCTACTGCTGACACTACCAGAGGCACCAGGAGGAAGTACACCTACAACATGACAGTTTCAGGGTCTACTGCTGTTACTACCAGAGGCACCAGGAGGAAGTACACCTACAACATGACAGTTTCAGGGTCTACTGCTGACACTACCAGAGGCACCAGGAGGAAGTACACCTACAACATGACAGTTCCAGGGTCTACTGCTGTTACTACCAGAGGCACCAGGAGGAAGTACACCTACAACATGACAGTTTCAGGGTCTACTGCTGTTACTACCAGAGGCACCAGGAGGAAGTACACCTACAACATGACAGTTTCAGGGTCTACTGCTGTCACTACACCTACAACATGACAGTTTCAGGATCTACTGCTGACACTACCAGAGGCACCAGGAGGAAGTACACCTACAACGTGACAGTTTCAGGGTCTACTGCTGACACTACCAGAGGCACCAGGAGGAAGTACACCTACAACATGACAGTTTCAGGGTCTACTGCTGACACTACCAGAGGCACCAGGAGGAAGTACACCTACAAACGTGACAGTTTCAGGGTCTACTGCTGACACTACCAGAGGCACCAGGAGGAAGTACACCTACAACATGACAGTTTCAGGGTCTACTGCTGACACTACCAGAGGCAACAGGAGGACGTACACCTACAACATGACAGTTTCAGGGTCTACTGCTGACACTACCAGAGGCACCAGGAGGAAGTACACCTACAACGTGACAGTTTCAGGGTC
Source organism: Lamellibrachia satsuma (assembly GCA_033239005.1). Lineage (NCBI taxonomy): Eukaryota > Metazoa > Annelida > Polychaeta > Sabellida > Siboglinidae > Lamellibrachia > Lamellibrachia satsuma. Next base: position 7,830,820 of record BSQZ01000025.1, read on the forward strand.
TACTGCTGACACTACCAGAGGCACCAGGAGGAAGTACACCTACAACGTGACAGTTTCAGGGTCTACTGCTGACACTACTAGAGGCACCAGGAGGAAGTACACCTACAACGTGACAGTTTCAGGGTCTACTGCTGACACTACTAGAGGCACCAGGAGGAAGTACACCTACAACGTGACAGTTTCAGGGTCTACTGCTGTCACTACCAGAGGCACCAGGAGGAAGTACACCTACAACATGACAGTTTTAGGGTCTACTGCTGTCACTACCAGAGGCACCAGGAGGAAGTACACCTACAACGTGACAATTTTAGGGTCTACTGCTGTCACTACCAGAGGCACCAGGAGGAAGTACACCTACAACGTGACAGTTTCAGGGTCTACTGCTGACACTACCAGAGGCACCAGGAGGAAGTACACCTACAACGTGACAGTTTCAGGGTCTACTGCTGACACTACCAGAGGCACCAGGAGGAAGTACACCTACAACGTGACAGTTTCAGGGTCTACTGCTGTTACTACCAGAGGCACCAGGAGGAAGTACACCTACAACATGACAGTTTCAGGGTCTACTGCTGACACTACTAGAGGCACCAGGAGGAAGTACACCTACAACGTGACAGTTTCAGGGTCTACTGCTGACACTACCAGAGGCACCAGGAGGAAGTACACCTACAACGTGACAGTTTCAGGGTCTACTGCTGTTACTACCAGAGGCACCAGGAAGAAGTACACCTACAACATGACAGTTTCAGGGTCTACTGCTGTCACTACACCTACAACATGACAGTTTCAGGGTCTACTGCTGACACTACCAGAGGCACCAGGAGGAAGTACACCTACAACGTGACAGTTTCAGGGTCTACTGCTGTTACTACTAGAGGCACCAGGAGGAAGTACACCTACAACATGACAGTTTCAGGGTCTACTGCTGACACTACTAGAGGCACCAGGAGGAAGTACACCTACAACGTGACAGTTTCAGGGTCTACTGCTGTCACTACACCTACAACATGACAGTTTCAGGGTCTACTGCTGACACCACTAGAGGCACCAGGAGGAAGTACACCTACAACGTGACAGTTTCAGGGTCTACTGCTGTCACTACCAGAGGCACCAGGAGGAAGTACACCTACAACATGACAGTTTCAGGGTCTACTGCTGACACTACCAGAGGCACCAGGAGGAAGTACACCTACAACATGACAGTTTCAGGGTCTACTGCTGTTACTACCAGAGGCACCAGGAGGAAGTACACCTACAACATGACAGTTTCAGGGTCTACTGCTGACACTACCAGAGGCACCAGGAGGAAGTACACCTACAACATGACAGTTTCAGGGTCTACTGCTGTTACTACCAGAGGCACCAGGAGGAAGTACACCTACAACATGACAGTTTCAGGGTCTACTGCTGTCACTACCAGAGGCACCAGGAGGAAGTACACCTACAACATGACAGTTTCAGGGTCTACTGCTGTTACTACCAGAGGCACCAGGAGGAAGTACACCTACAACATGACAGTTTCAGGGTCTACTGCTGACACTACCAGAGGCACCAGGAGGAAGTACACCTACAACATGACAGTTTCAGGGTCTACTGCTGTTACTACCAGAGGCACCAGGAGGAAGTACACCTACAACATGACAGTTTCAGGGTCTACTGCTGACACTACCAGAGGCACCAGGAGGAAGTACACCTACAACATGACAGTTTCAGGGTCTACTGCTGTTACTACCAGAGGCACCAGGAGGAAGTACACCTACAACATGACAGTTTTAGGGTCTACTGCTGACACTACCAGAGGCACCAGGAGGAAGTACACCTACAACATGACAGTTCCAGGGTCTACTGCTGTTACTACCAGAGGCACCAGGAGGAAGTACACCTACAACATGACAGTTTCAGGGTCTACTGCTGACACTACCAGAGGCACCAGGAGGAAGTACACCTACAACGTGACAGTTTCAGGGTCTACTGCTGTTACTACCAGAGGCACCAGGAGGAAGTACACCTACAACGTGACAGTTTCAGGGTCTACTGCTGACACTACCAGAGGCACCAGGAGGAAGTACACCTACAACGTGACAGTTTCAGGGTCTACTGCTGTTACTACCAGAGGCACCAGGAGGAAGTACACCTACAACGTGACAGTTTCAGGGTCTACTGCTGACACTACCAGAGGCACCAGGAAGAAGTACACCTACAACGTGACAGTTTCAGGGTCTACTGCTGTTACCACCAGAGGCACCAGGAGGAAGTACACCTACAACGTGACAGTTTCAGGGTCTACTGCTGACACTACCAGAGGCACCAGGAGGAAGTACACCTACAACGTGACAGTTTCAGGGTCTACTGCTGACACTACCAGAGGCACCAGGAGGAAGTACACCTACAACGTGACAGTTTCAGGGTCTACTGCTGACACTACTAGAGGCACCAGGAGGAAGTACACCTACAACGTGACAGTTTCAGGGTCTACTGCTGACACTACCAGAGGCACCAGGAGGAAGTACACCTACAACGTGACAGTTTCAGGGTCTACTGCTGTCACTACACCTACAACATGACAGTTTCAGGGTCTACTGCTGTCACTACCAGAGGCACCAGGAGGAAGTACACCTACAACATGACAGTTTCAGGGTCTACTGCTGTCACTACCAGAGGCACCAGGAGGAAGTACACCTACAACGTGACAGTTTCAGGGTCTACTGCTGTCACTACACCTACAACATGACAGTTTCAGGGTCTACTGCTGTCACTACTAGAGGCACCAGGAGAAAGTACACCTATTATTTCAAGGAACTGTCAAACCAAAGGGAAAACAGCGAGTTCAGTAGAGGGAGAAGTGAATTTGGAGGAAATCGGGGATGCAGAGGTAGAGAGAGCAGTGAAGACGCTGAAGAGAGGCCAAGCGACAGGTATTGATGAAGTGACAAGTATTGATGAAGTGCGAGTGGAGAGGCTGGTAATGGCTGGGCAGTTTGGGGTTAGGTGGACAAGGTGATTGCTAAATACCTGCATGAGAGAGGGGAAGATCCCAGAGGAGTGGCAGATGGGGTTGATAGTTCCTGTATGGAAAAGAAAGGGAGATGTTCACAACCCTGGAAAATACTGAGGCATTATGTTGCTGGGTCATGTCCTAAAGGATTCTGGACAGAGGAATACAGGGTGAACATCAGCCTGAGACAAAGGACTGTACTAAGCCCACTGTTATTCATCACATAGTGGACGTGTTCAGCAGGAAAGTCAGTCTGAGGGACATTCTCCACAAACTGATACATGCAGATGACCTGGCAGTAGCAGCAGACAGTGAGGCAAACCTTCAAGAGCGGTTGGTAGAGTGGAAGGGAATCTTTGGCAAACATGGACTGAGAGTAAGTCTAGAGAAGATGAAAGTGTTTTGGGTCGGGCAGCAGAATAAAGACGTAGATATAATACTGGATGGGAAGAAACTGAACCAACGAGACAGCTTTGTATATCTGGGTGGAGCAGTTTGAAGGGACGGTGGCACAGAGATGGAAATTCGCAGGAGAATACAACCTGGAGCATGTGCATGGAGGAAAGTAGATGGGAGAAAGAAATATATCTTGGAAGCTAAAAGGGAAGGTTCTTAGCTCATGTATAACACCAGCCTACGTATAGAGACCATGGCGATGACAGAAAAACAACTGCTGGTGAGAGAGAGAGAGTCTCACGAGGAAGCTGTTGAGGAGCTGGTTAAAGGAGGCTGGAAATGTGGAAAGAATGGAAGGGGTATGGTTGATGAAGGGTGTGGATGAGCTTAAAGTGGAGGGTAGAAGGAGATGAGGAACACTGAGATGGGAGGACAGTGTGAAGAGAGATTTGGGGGGAGTGGGAGGGGAATGGAGAATGAGGGCAAGGGGTGGAGAAGTGGAGACGGGTGGTAGAGATGGCAGTGAAACGATGATGAAGAAATATGGGAAACAAAAATCTGCGACCGGTATCAGTGCCAGCCTCACCTCGGATTACAGGGATAAAGATGAAAGCAACAACATTAGTACTGCTAATAACAATTATTTAAAAATAAATGTAGCAATAAATAATAAAATAACAGTTACAAAATGATTAAATAAACAAGTGGTAGATCTGGTAGCCTCTGTGTAGTGAGTTGGGTACTTACAATGAGATTAGAGAAGAAGTACCCCTGGCGATCAACGTTCTCGTGGAAGCGGATGCTGCCGACACCATGCAGAATGTTGATGAGCACGAGACAAGCCAGTGTGCGCAGGAAGTGTGCGTGGATGCCATCTGGCTTGAATTCAGGAACCACCTACACACACGCACACATCTTTGTGAGTGGGGGCCAGTAGCTTCGTGAATCAGGATGAGTTGATTATAATTATGACAGATAATGATGGAGGTTAACTCCTTATCTCAACCTTGTGTTGCCAGTAACAGGGTGAAAAGAATATCATCAGGTATGTCTTTTCTGAAAACATTTCAGCGGAGAATGAGAGGGAGGGATGGGGGATTGGAGATGGGTGGTGGAGATGGCAGTGAAATAGGAGTAGTGATGGTAGAAGAGAAAAAAAATCAACGACCTGTATCGATGCCAGTCTCTTCCCGGACTTCTGGGGTAAAGACGAAAGCAACAACATCAAACAGAACTGACGATGCACATTAAGTATATTGTGCCTAGGCAGGAGACACAGAAAGAACCTACCAGGTTGTACAGTGTGTACTCTGGGTATCCGTACCACCAGAAGGCAATCAGTGACGTTGCAATGATATCAACAATGAGGTTCACGCGTAGACGACTGTTCACGCAGAAATGGCCCAAGCCTGGGAAATTCCAGAGGACAATTCCATTGCCAAGAATCCACAGTGCGCAGCCAGTGATTGCAAATGCCACATGCTACAAAGAACAATTGGTTCGCTGTTGGTACTGGTAGTGGTACGTAGAACACATAACTGAACTTCAACATAAGCTTCACACACATGCATGCACGCGCGCGCACACACACACATGCATGCACGCGCGTGCGCACACACACACACATATTTGATATATAAACTTCATATATATCAAATATTACATACCCCACATATAATTTTGTTAAATGCAATGCTTTTGTTTATTCAGAGTATGTGTTAGCTGTAACCATGGTGACCTAACCATGACCTCTGTAGTCAGGAGACCAAACAGAAGGCCAGAGATAGTCAAACTATCTACAGTTAAGTGGTTGCATGTATTGGTGAAATGGTCATCCATACTATGACCATGACTATTTGTATGAGTACACATTTGGTTGTACTATCCTATGACCCACCATGTTGGACAGCTTGTGCTTGTAGTCCTGGAGGCTGCAGTGCTGCTGGTCTGTGGCGAGGGTTATGAGCAGAGCAATGCCGCCCTGTGAACACAATGGGCTTCTCAGCGAACACAATGGGACTTCTCAGTAAACACAATGGGATATCTCACAAGCAAAATCACCAGAAAGAATGTGCCCTTAGTGAGAGGGGGTGAGAGGTGGGTGGGAGGGGGTAAGAGGGGGTGAGACAGGTGGGTGGGGATGGGAGGGTGGTGATAGGAGGGTGGGAGGGGTGAGAGGGAGTGGGAGGGGTGAGAGAGGATGGGAGGGGTGAGAGGGGGTGGGATGGGTGAGCTGCTCTTTACATCAATATATATTTCTGAAAAACATTGTTTATTTTCCGGTCACATGGGTGTTGATGTCAAGCACAGGTAGGATGGACCGTGATGGTTACTGCAGGAAGGACTGATTGCTACAGCAGAAAGGACTGTGATGGTTACAGCAGGAAGGACTGTTGATGGTTACTGCAGGAAGGACTGTGATGGTTACAGCAGGAAGGACTGTAATGGTTACTGCAGGAAGGACTGATTGCTACAGCAGGGAGGACTGTGATGGTTACAGCAGGAAGGACTGTAATGGTTACTGTAGGAAGGACTGCTTGCTACAGCAGGGAGGACTGTGATGGCTACAGCAGGAAGGACTGTTGATGGTTACTGTAGGAAGGATTGTGATGGTTACAGCAGGAAGGACTGTGATGGTTACTGCAGGAAGGACTGATTGCTACAGCAGGAAGGACTGTGATGGTTACCGGTGGAAGGACTGTGATGGTTACAGCAGGAAGGAATGTGATGGTTACTGCAGGGAGGACTGTGATGGTTACAGCAGGAAGGACTCTGATGGTTACAGCAGGAAGGACTGTTGATGGTTACTGCAGGAAGGACTGATTGCTACAGCAGGGAGGACTGTGATGGTTACAGCAGGGAGGACTGTGATGGCTACAGCAGGAAGGACTGTTGATGGTTACTGCAGGAAGGACTGTGATGGTTACAGCAGGAAGGACTGTAATGGTTACTGCAGGAAGGACTGTGATGGTTACAGCAGGAAGGACTGTTGATGGTTACTGCAGGAAGGTCTGTGATGGTTACAGCAGGAAGGACTGTGATGGTTACTGCAGGAAGGACTGATTGCAACAGCAGGAAGGACTGTGATGGTTACAGGTGGAAGGACTGTGATGGTTACAGCAGGAAGGAATGTGATGGTTACAGCAGGAAGGAATGTGATGGTTACAGCAGGAAGGACTGTAATGGTTACAGCAGGAAGGACTGTGATGGTTACAGCAGGAAGGACTGTGATGGTTACTGCAGGAAGGACTGTGATGGTTACTGCAGGAAGGACTGTGATGGTTACTGCAGGAAGGACTGTGATGGTTACAGCAGGAAAGACTGTGATGGTTACATCAGGAAGGACTGTGATGGTTACTGCAGGAAGGAATGTGATGGTTACAGCAGGAAGGAATGTGATGGTTACAGCAGGAAGGAATGTGGTTACAGCAGGAAGGACTGTGATGGTTACAGCAGGAAGGAATGTGATGGTTACAGCAGGAAGGAATGTGATGGTTACAGCAGGAAGGACTGTGATGGTTACTGCAGGAAGGACTGTGATGGTTACAGCAGGAAAGACTGTGATGGTTACAGCAGGAAGGACTGTGATGGTTACTGCAGGAAGGTCTGTGATGGTTACTGCAGGAAGGTCTGTGATGGTTACAGCAGGAAGGAATGTGATGGTTACAGCAGGAAGGACTGTGAAGGTTACAGCAGGAATGACTGTGATGGTTACTTACAGCAGGAAGGACTGTGATGGTTACTGCAGGAAGGAATGTGATGGTTACAGCAGGAAGGAATGTGATGGTTACAGCAGGAAGGAATGTGATGGTTACAGCAGGAAGGACTGTGATGCTTACTGCAGGAAGGACTGTGATGGTTACTGCAGGAAGGACTGTGATGGTTACAGCAGGAAAGACTGTGATGGTTACAGCAGGAAGGACTGTGATGGTTACTGCAGGAAGGTCTGTGATGGTTACAGCAGGAAGGAATGTGATGGTTACAGCAGGAAGGACTGTGATGGTTACAGCAGGAAGGACTGTGATGGTTACAGCAGGAAGGACTGTGATGGTTACAGCAGGAAGGTCTGCGATGGTTACAGCAGGAAGGACTGTGATGGTTACAGCAGGAAGGAATGTGATGGTTACAGCAGGAAGGACTGTGATGGTTACAGCAGGAAGGACTGTGATGGCTACAGCAGGAAGGACTGTGATGGTTACAGCAGGAAGGACTGTGATGGTTACAGCAGGAAGGAATGTGATGGTTACAGCAGGAAGGACTGTGATGGTTACAGCAGGAAGGACTGTGATGGTTACAGCAGGAAGGACTGTGATGGTTACAGCAGGAAGGACTGTGATGGTTACAGCAGGAAGGTCTGTGATGGTTACAGCAGGAAGGACTGTGATGGTTACAGCAGGAAGGACTGTGATGGTTACAGCAGGAAGGTCTGTGATGGTTACAGCAGGAAGGACTGTGATGGTTACAGCAGGAAGGACTGTGATGGTTACAGCAGGAAGGACTGTGATGGTTACAGCAGGAAGGAATGTGATGGTTACAGCAGGAAGAAATGTGATGGTTACAGCAGGAAGGACTGTGATGGTTACAGCAGGAAGGACTGTGATGGTTACAGCAGGAAGGACTGTGATGGTTACAGCAGGAAGGACTGTGATGGTTACAGCAGGAAGGAATGTGATGGTTACAGCAGGAAGGACTGTGATGGTTACAGCAGGAAGGACTGTGATGGTTACTGCAGGAAGGAATGTGATGGTTACAGCAGGAAGAAATGTGATGGTTACAGCAGGAAGGACTGTGATGGTTACAGCAGGAAGGACTGTGATGGTTACAGCAGGAAGGACTGTGATGGTTACAGCAGGAAGGAATGTGATGGTTACAGCAGGAAGGAATGTGATGGTTACAGCAGGAAGGACTGTGATGGTTACAGCAGGAAGGACTGTGATGGTTACAGCAGGAAGGACTGTGATGGTTACAGCAGGAAGGTCTGTGATGGTTACAGCAGGAAGGACTGTGATGGTTACAGCAGGAAGGACTGTGATGGTTACAGCAGGAAGGTCTGTGATGGTTACAGCAGGAAGGACTGTGATGGTTATAGCAGGAAGGACTGTGATGGTTACAGCAGGAAGGACTGTGATGGTTACAGCAGGAAGGAATGTGATGGTTACAGCAGGAAGAAATGTGATGGTTACAGCAGGAAGGACTGTGATGGTTACAGCAGGAAGGACTGTGATGGTTACAGCAGGAAGGACTGTGATGGTTACAGCAGGAAGGAATGTGATGGTTACAGCAGGAAGGACTGTGATGGTTACAGCAGGAAGGACTGTGATGGTTACAGCAGGAAGGTCAATGATATTTTCACATATATCTACAGGTCGATGTAGCTCAAAGTTTCCTGTAGTGGTTGAAGTGCTTAACAACATCAATTCTGTGTAATGTCGTAAATTGTTTTGAAATCACCCCTAAGACGTTAAGTCACGTCACCCCTAAGATGACTAGTCATGTCTCGCCATTGTAAGTCAACTATAAAATCAGATCTTCGTACAACACTAGGGTTACCTGACTTAGACTCCTCAACCAACATACATAGCACAATTTGACACTCGGTAAATTTTATTTTTATAGTAATGTTATGAATGTAATTGTCCACATATGAATATACAATGGGAACTGTTAAGTTCGCGATCTCTCAGGTCTTACAGCAGGCCTCCCTGGATCATCAATACTATGTAAAATATGTACAAACTGTTATTTGACTCTGTATGTATGATCTAAACTAATAAACTTCACTTCACTTCACTGTTAATTGGGGTGGTAAAAGAGCCATTGAGGATGACGTACACCCTGGAAGTGTCCACCCTCAATGACTACCCTGGCAGTAACCACCCCTCAGTCCCACCATAGAAAGGTTCCCTTGGCGACAATATTCTGAAAAAGGCTGACTAGTTGAATGAAGCATCATCAGATTCTGGTAACCGCAAGGTACAGAGACTGGTCAGTTTTAATATGCACCTAAGAAAACTAGGACACATTATTGAGTGACTGGTGAATGTGCTGTCCATGACTCACAATGAGCCGGGCGAACACCAGCGATGACTGACCACTTTTGGTCATCTTTCCTGCACAGAAGAAGCGAATGCGGCACCCAGCAAGACCCAGCAATGCAGCACCATTCGCTTGCACCAGTAACATGTGAATGATGTCACAGTCATAACCGCCCACCTGCAACCGTTGTCATGGTTACTATAATGACACTACAGATCACAATTATTATTTTGACCCATTTTCAGGTGCCTCTAACTTTACATGTTTACAAGCCATATATCTGAAATTTTCTGAATATATAGATATATTAGTACAGATTGTCTATGTAAAATTCAAGAATGATATGGAGATGGACACTGGGTATACCAGGTGTGCCAGGTGTACCGGGTGCACCAGGTATACTGGGTGTACCAGGTATGCCAGGTGTACCGGGTGTACCAGGTGCATGAAAATGGGTAAAACACTTTTTTTATCCAAATTACTACTTAATTAAGATCCCAATTTTGCAGCTAGTTAATAGCGCACAGTGTGAAATAATAAAACTGTGCTTTGGAAAACATTAATGAATCATCATGATTTCTGTTCTCAAATCATGTAGAATATGACATTTAAATAGTTTTTAGATATGTGGAAAGTACATTTTCTTTCAATTATATCATGTTGTTTGTTGGAAGGCAGCAGTAAATGAGTACAAAGTACAAAGGTCCTAAAAATAGCAAATAAAAATGCCTCTTTTTCATTGTCTGGTTGTCCACTAGGTGCAACCAGCCGTACAGTTCACTGGCAAGGTAAATTCATCGATGCATTAATTGCTTGATTAAGGTTGGGTTGGTGGTGCATGGGTGGGTGGGTTGGTGTTGCGTGGGTGGATGGTTGGGTGGGTTGGTTGTGCGTGGGTGGTTGGGTGGGTTGGTGGTGCATGGGTGGGTGGTTGGGTGGGTTGGTGGTGCGTGGGTGGGTGGGTGGGTGGGTGGTGTGCGTGGGTGGGTGGTTGGGTGGGTTGGTGGTGCGTGGGTGGGTGGTTGGGTGGGTTGGTGGTGCGTGGGTGGGTGGTTGGGTGGGTTGGTGGTGCGTGGGTGGGTGGTTGGGTGGGTTGGTGGTGCGTGGGTGGGTGGTTGGGTGGGTTGGTGGTGAGTGGGTGGGTGGTTGGGTGGGTTGGTGGTGCATGGGTGGGTGGGTTGGTGGTGAGTGGGTGGGTGGTTGGGTGGGTTGGTGGTGCGTGGGTGGGTGGTTGGGTGGGTTGGAGGTGCGTGGGTGGGTGGTTGGGTGGGTGGGTGGTTGGGTGGGTTGGTGGTGCGTGGGTGGGTGGGTGGTTGGGTGGGTTGGTGGTGCGTGGGTGGGTGGATGGGTGGTGAGTGATACTTACGAGTACATTGAATATGAAGGAGGGGACAAAGTAGCAAGCAATTCCGAACAGTGATGTGATGACTATCTCCATGAGCTCAAATAGTCGGAGCGCATTACAATTGCGCTCACTCACTATGGCGCCACAGAAAGCGATCAGCAAGGCAGACATGACAAAATAGTCGTAGTAGCCCAGATCTTTATCCACACCGTCATAGCCAAATATGGGAGGCGGCAACCCTGTGATGGGATCAGGGACTAGAGTTACGACATCTTCCTCTTCGTAGTCTGCCATTATGCCTTGATCACTGCTTCAGCACTGCCACCTGTGGACAAATGCAGTAATTATGATAGTTTGGCAGTATTTATTTTTTATTTTCCTAACAGGTATTAAATTTAATATCAAGAGTTATTAACTTACCATGATAATCAAATCAAATTAGCTCAGTGCCATAAAACAGCAAATGGCAGAATTGTGTGAAATTGTTTTAGCAAAAAGTGCACAAGTTGTTCAGCAAAGTAATCCATAGACATCACGTGGGTAGACTGATTACTTACTTAAACAATTGTCACCCTTAATTTCCGGCTTAAGAATCCTTTTACATGCATATGCATGCATTCGTACGTACGTGCGTGCGTGCATGCGTGAGTGTGTGCGTGCATCTGGTAATCTTGTGCTCTGAAAATCTGGAAGATGGCAAAAAAGATACCTCCAGGTTCATTCCCTAAACCACCAGGCTCCTACACCTAAGTAGGTTGTAGCCTCTCACCGTCCAATTCCTAAGTTATGTTTATAAATCCTAGCCATAGAAAACGTTTGTGCGACATTTTCTTCCAGTAAAATAGCGGAATTTTACATAGGGTCAGAGGTGTTAGTGGGCGGGACCGTAGACAAGCATGTATAATATAAATAATTAAACCTAATTAGATTTTATAATTAAATAATTAATGCATAAGTATAAAACATCATTTCAGAATAGTGCCCACAATGTTCATAGTGGATTAATGGAATAATTAATGTGCTCATTGGCAGTCTATATATGATGTGAGATGTCAGCAAGTCAGCAAGTCATACAAGCACCAAACCAATGGAACTCTACCTAGGCCAGGGGTACTACCTAGGCCGGGGAGTACTACCTAGGCCGGGGGTACTACCTAGGCCGGGGGTACTACCTAGGCCAGGGAGTACTACCTAGGCCGGGGGTACTACCTAGGCCGGGGAGTACTACCTAGGCCGGGAGTACTACCTAGGCCAGGGAGTACTACCTAGGCCGGGGGTACTATCTAGGCCGGGGAGTACTACCTAGGCCGGGGGTACTACCTAGGCCAGGGTGTACTACCTAGGCCGGGAATACTACCTAGGCCGGGGGTACTACCTAGGCCGGGGAGTACTACCTAGGCCAGGGAGTACTACTTAGGCCAGGGAGTACTACCTAGGCCGGGGGTACTACCTAGGCCGGGGAGTACTACCTAGGCCGGGGAGTACTACCTAGGCCGGGGAGTACTACCTAGGCCGGGAAGTACTACCTAGGCCGGGGAGTACTACCTAGGCCGGGGAGTACTACCTAGGCCGGGGAGTACTACCTAGGCCAGGGAGTACTACCTAGGCCAAGGAGTACTACCTAGGCCAGGGAGTACTACCTAGGCTGGGAAGTACTACCTAGGCTGGGGAGTACTACCTAGGCCGAGGAGTACAACTTAGGCCAGGGAGTACAACTTAGGCTAGGGAGTACTACCTAGGCCGGGGAGTACTACCTTGACCTGGGAGTACTATATTCTATAGTAGTCACCAAGACCAGGTGACACCTGCGAGTGTTTCAGCCTGTGGTCCTGTATAAGTATCAGTATTGTAAAACAATAATATATATTGTGTATAATTTAACAGATTCCCACAAACTTACTAATCACTAATTCAACAAAACAGAGATGTCTGCCTCTCACTGAGTCTCACTCTCAGTGAGAGTCGAGTCAAACGTCTGTTCCACTTTCGTTTTGCTTTTATATATATATATATATATATATTATATATATATATATATATATATATATATATATATATATATATATATATATATATATATATATATATATATATTGTATCAACGGATGAATGCTGTATTTAATCGCAAAGATTTCCATCGACACAACCTATAATGTATATATCGTTAAAGCCGCTGCCTAACTGCCCTAACATGCCAGTGCTCGGTATCATGGGGGACCGAGAATTTTGTGTAACTGCAACTCATAGTATAAGTGTAACATTTTCAGAAATCAACCCAGAAATCCCCGGCTGATTGTGTACGCTCGGACACCCTTTTCAAAATCCCGAGGACGTTTAAGAAGAAATGACTTTTGGTCGACACCCACTTGTGAATGCCCGATTTCTGCCCGTGCGCGGACGTCCCGAGTCCACTCGGCAACGGCGGTCGTCTATTGTGACGCGAACGACGGTGGCGCCCTCGGCCGTTTAATTGGTAGATTTTCGTGTTACTTTATTCGCTGGGAACGCCACTGTATATTACTATGGGATTCCCGTACAAAATAGACTTCACTTATGCATACCCCATTTATGACTAAATACCCGGGCCATTTATGAAAATATGGAGTTTGTAAGACATGCCAAATATTTTAAGAAAAGTGTCAAAAACACAAATTTGTGACTAACTGTTTTGTATTCGCACCTAGCTGGCATGACGTTGGTTAATGTCCCCTGCCCTGGCCTGGGCCTTGCGAGTGTTATGCCCTACTACCATTGTGCATGATTTCTGCATATCAGGATAGCTATATTTATCCTAATTTCTCCTATGTAAGACCCGCAAACGAACCCATATGATTAACTATGTCCGCTAGTTTGTTGAGCGCGCTCAAAAGACGCACACCGTACAAACCGGGCACACTGAATGGATCTCGTGAGACTTTGACGCAGCTGACTGTACACCTTTGTCGCGAGAGTCGTTCTTCGGACGTGTTTTGAATTAATGATTTCCAGGTCATTTGCCAGTGAGAAGTGTCTACTGCACTCGTAAGACGTTCATATTTAAGATACTTCTTAAGAGTTACGGTTAAACCGTCCGAGTTGGCACGTTGTCTGCTGTTTACTTGTCCATTAAAAAATGGTGGTGTGGTGGGGGAGGGGGAGGGGGAGGGGGAGGGGGAGGTAAATGATAAATTCAATTCGCGTACTAGCGTGCGTGTGCGTGCATGCATCAATTGATTGGAAAAGTTGTTTTCGGTAAAATAATTTTTATGTAGACAGCAGCTAATGTAGCCTCGAGACTACAGCTGATGTCGATGTTTCCTTATCCGGTGGTCGGGGCTGTTTCCGGTAGTGGGTGTTAAATACATACATACGTACATACATGCACGCACGCACGCACGCACGCACGCACGCACGCACGCACGCACGC